>OX016540.1:173132569-173605236 GCA_943590905.1 Sphaerophoria taeniata
TTAATTATTATTATTATTATTATTATTATTATTATTATTATTATTATTATTATTATTATTATTATTATTATTATTATTATTATTATTATTATTATTATTATTATTATTATTATTATTATTATATTATTATTATTATTATTATTATTATTATTATTATTATTATTATTATTATATATTATTATTATTATTATTATTATTATTATTATTATTATTATTATTATTATTATTATTATTATTATTATTATTATTATTATTATTATTATTATTATATTATTATTATTATTATTATTATTATTATTATTATTATTATTATTATTATTATTATTATTATTATTATTATTATTATTATTATTATTATTATTATTATTATTATTATTATTATTATTATTTTTATTATTATTATTATTATTATTATTATTATTATTAATATTATTATTATTATTATTATTATTATTATTATTATTATTATTAGTATTATTATTATTATTATTATTATTATTATTATTATTATTATTATTATTATTATTATTATTATTATTATTATATTATTATTATTATTATTATTATTATTATTATTATTATTATTATTATTATTATTATTATTATTATTATTATTATTATTATTATTATTATTATTATTATTATTATTATTATTATTATTATTATTATTATTATTATTATTATTATTATTATTATTATTATTATTATTATTATTATTATTATTATTATTATTATTATTATTATTATTATTATTATTATTATTATTATTATTATTATTATTATTATTATTATTATTATTATTATTATTATTATTATTATTATTATTATTATTATTATTATTATTATTATTATTATTATTATTATTATTATTATTATTATTATTATTATTATTATTATTATTATTATTATTATTATTATTATTATTATTATTATTATTATTATTATTATTATTATTATTATTATTATTATTATTATTATTATTATTATTATTATTATTATTATTATTATTATTATTATTATTATTATTATTATTATTATTATTATTATTATTATTATTATTATTATTATTATTATTATTATTATTATTATTATTATTATTATTATTATTATTATATTATTATTATTATTATTATTATTATTATTATTATTATTATTATTATTATTATTATTATTATTATTATTATTATTATTATTATTATTATTATTATTATTATTATTATTATTATTATTATTATTATTATTATTATTATTATTATTATTATTATTATTATTATTATTATTATTATTATTATTATTATTATTATTATTATTATTATTATTATTATTATTATTATTATTATTATTATTATTATTATTATTATTATTATTATTATTATTATTATTATTATTATTATTATTATTATTATTATTATTATTATTATTATTATTATTATTATTATTATTATTATTATTATTATTATTATTATTATTATTATTATTATTATTATTATTATTATTATTATTATTATTATTATTATTATTATTATTATTATTATTATTATTATTATTATTATTATTATTATTATTATTATTATTATTATTATTATTATTATTATTATTATTATTATTATTATTATTATTATTATTATTATTATTATTATTATTATTATTATTATTATTATTATTATTATTATTATTATTATTATTATTATTATTATTATTATTATTATTATTATTATTATTATTATTATTATTATTATTATTATTATTATTATTATTATTATTATTATTATTATTATTATTATTATTATTATTATTATTATTATTATTATTATTATTATTATTATTATTATTATTATTATTATTATTATTATTATTATTATTATTATTATTATTATTATTATTATTATTATTATTATTATTATTATTATTATTATTATTATTATTATTATTATTATTATTATTATTATTATTATTATTATTATTATTATTATTATTATTATTATTATTATTATTATTATTATTATTATTATTATTATTATTATTATTATTATTATTATTATTATTATTATTATTATTATTATTATTATTATTATTATTATTATTATTATTATTATTATTATTATTATTATTATTATTATTATTATTATTATTATTATTATTATTATTATTATTATTATTATTATTATTATTATTATTATTATTATTATTATTATTATTATTATTATTATTATTATTATTATTATTATTATTATTATTATTATTATTATTATTATTATTATTATTATTATTATTATTATTATTATTATTATTATTATTATTATTATTATTATTATTATTATTATTATTATTATTATTATTATTATTATTATTATTATTATTATTATTATTATTATTATTATTATTATTATTATTATTATTATTATTATTATTATTATTATTATTATTATTATTATTATTATTATTATTATTATTATTATTATTATTATTATTATTATTATTATTATTATTATTATTATTATTATTATTATTATTATTATTATTATTATTATTATTATTATTATTATTATTATTATTATTATTATTATTATTATTATTATTATTATTATTATTATTATTATTATTATTATTATTATTATTATTATTATTATTATTATTATTATTATTATTATTATTATTATTATTATTATTATTATTATTATTATTATTATTATTATTATTATTATTATTATTATTATTATTATTATTATTATTATTATTATTATTATTATTATTATTATTATTATTATTATTATTATTATTATTATTATTATTATTATTATTATTATTATTATTATTATTATTATTATTATTATTATTATTATTATTATTATTATTATTATTATTATTATTATTGTTATTATTATTATTGTTATTATTATTATTATTATTATTATTACTGTTATTATTATTATTGTTATTATTATTATTATTATTATTTCCTCGGGGGTTTTGTAGTTTTTCCCCTTGAGGACGCGTTCTCAGGTGGCGGATAGAGGAACGCTCGGCATTTCTCTGAAGTGCAATGTATTTGGGAAATAAAATACCACACGCGGACCAACAAAAACTGCTATGTGAAGGAACACAGAACAATAAACCAAATATGGATAGAGTTAACAGTGGAAGTAACTTTACGGTGCAGGGAGTCGGATCCCCAGTACCGGCGTCTGACAGGGGTGAGCAAGCGGGCTCCGGGACTTCGATATACAATGACTGCAAGAAAAACAAGAATCCATCATTGGGAGTGGCAAGCTTGGCTCCCAAAGAATGTACTGCTAGAAGCAAAAGGAATGATGATGCGTTTCACCCCTTCAAACGAAGGTCTAAGGTGCAACACACCCCACCCTCTGGGACAAAAGGTGGTCAGGGCACAATATTTGAATCGAGCCCTACAGTCGATATAACGGAGAGAATAGAAAACAGAAGTAACATTACTTTGCAGGGAGTCGAATCCCCCCCCCGGGACGTCGTCATCCAGCATCCGCAAAGAAAATGAAAAGGAAAATGTAAACCCATCCCTGGGAGTGGCACACTTGGCTTCCAAGGAATGTACAACTACAAGCAAGAGTAACGATGAGGAACTGCATCTCAGTAGGACCATAGAAACTGAGGAAGACATCATCTTACAAGAGATAAGTAAGTGTATGGAAGTGCTCAAGACGATGAAACTTGCATGTGCCAAAAAAAAAATGTTAGCAAGGACATCAAAGCCGGAATGGAAATGATCGAGGAATCGTTAGACAAGATGAAGTGGCAACGCAAGAGGCAAAAACATGCCCACCCGGCCAAAACCATGGATGAACGTCCAAAAGAGAGGTCACAGGATGCTGCAACCCAAACTAACTAGGATGAAACCAGACAAGTCTCAATATCAGCAAAGAGGCCACCGTCCAGCCCACTTGCAAAAAGGCAAGACAAGAGAACCAGGAAGTTCCCGATCGACGTTAGACATCAAATAGTTCCAGAAGGCGAAGACCCAGGAAAACAAAAATCGTCCACCTCTGAGACCCAAGAAAGTCCAATCAAAACGTCGACAAATACTGAAGAGCGGAATTACGCGCAAGCAGCTAAACAGGCTGAAACAGTGCAGCATAAACAGCCACTAGAAAAAGATGCACCGAAATCCGAAAAACATAAAAAACGGAAAAAAGATAAGTCGAAGCGCAAACGGAGACAAAAACCCGAAGCGATACTCATTAAACCAAATGAGGGTGGAAGCTTTAGCGATATACTCCGAGAGATAAGACAGAAGGTGAACCCTGAAGATAGTGAGACAATAGTCAAAACTGTCAGAAAGACAAAAGCGGGAGACGTACTATTGGAATTTGGACCAAAAGCCAAAAACCGACCAATTTTTGAGAAATCGATCCAAGATATCTTAGGAGATAGGGCTCAGATCCGAAACCTCGAACCAAAAACTACTTTGGAAATAAGAGACCTTGACGAGCTCACAACAGAAGAAGAAGTGCAGAAAGCCATTGAAAAACAACTAGGCGATCAACCAGTTGACCTCAAAATCTTTGTCACCAAGATAAATAGAAGTGCCCTGAAGATGGCAATAGTAAACATAAGCGAGCGGGCCGCGATCGAAATCCTAAAGAAACCGGTTCTAAGAATAGGGTGGAGCCAATGTAGAATTAGGAGAAGAATAGAGGTCCTAAAATGTTTCAGGTGTCTTGACTATGGACACTTGCAAACAAACTGCAATGGCCCAGACAGGAGAAAGCAAGGAATGTGCTTCAACTGTGGAAACACAGATCATAAAAGAAAAGAGTGCAAAGAAGCACCAAAGTGCTTCTTATGTGCAGGCCTTGAAAACCAACCCTGCCCAACGGAAAATATACCCGGGTCAGGAAAGTGCCGAGTATTTAAACTGGCTCTGGAAAAAGCGAAAAAGGCTTCTCAAAATGAAATTACTTCAGACGAACGTCAACGGGAGCCAAACGGCGGACAACCTCTTGTACAAGCTTATAGATGAACTACAAGCAGACGTCATCATTTTAAGCGAGCAATACCAATACGTGAATAGAAATGAACAAAACTGGATCACTGACATACTAGACACCTCAGCCTTATGGACTCTAAACAAAAATATCACCGTTAAAAGCAAAGGATCGCAAAGAAGTTTCACTTGGATAAAAACTGGAAACCTCACAATAATCAGCGTATATCTAAGCCCGAATGACCTCATTGACGAATTCGAATTCGATCGAAGGAGAAATTGTTGTAGCGGGAAACTTCAATACCAGAGGTCAAGAGTGGGGCATGCCAACCACCGACTCTCGAGGAAGGCAAATCCTTGAAATGGCAGCAAGAGGCAGTCTCAACGTTGCAAACGTAGGAAATACTCCGACCTTCAGAACAGCAGGGAACATAGGCACAATACCCGATATAACTTTTGCTACAGAAGGTTGTAACGAAGTAACAACAACACACAACATACCACCGAAAGAAAACAACAACCAATAACAAACGAAAGCAAAACAACAACACACGACATAGCCACATAGCGCCGAAATAAAGCAACAACCAACAACAGCCATCCCTAGCAGCGTGAAACGAAAATGAAAAAAAACAACAACAAACACACAGCCGAAGTATACTATTAGATATATCAAGAAATAGAAGAATTGCATTGAAGGACAACTTTGGATTGAAGGACAACTTGTTATATTTTAACGACACTTGTTTACTTTAAAAATTAAAATAAGTAGTTGAGAACAAAACTGTTTTAAAAATAAAAAATATGAAAATTTATTATGATTATAACGATCGATTGAAAAGGATCTGTTGTTTATTTAAAAAAATTGGAATTCTTTAATATTCTAAGCTGATTCTAACATCAGAAGTGGGATCTGACCAAACATTTGGACAACAATAAACCTTAAAGAAAAACATTCCGAAAAGATGTCTCGCAATCGTGGTCAAACAAGAAATACTGCTACTGCTCATGGTACTGAAGATTCTTCCCAAATCCTAAATAGTTTAATTCAAGCTTTACAATCACAAAGGTCAGGTGACCATGTTGATCTGCCATTTTTTAAACCTGAAACTGATTTAGTTAAATGGGTGAGTGAAGTTCAGATTATTAAAAATGAATTGGGTTGGTCCGATGTACAGGCTTTGGGTAGAGTTGGAAGATTTTTATCAAGCGATGTTAAAAGCTGGTTCGAACGATGGAATCCTGACGTGAGAAATTGGGAATCTTTTCGAAGAGATATTGAGGAAGCATTTCCACCGAAAAGAAATTTAGGGTATCTCTTAGAAAAGGCATCACATTTTAAGAGTTCATATGTACTTATGCAACTTATGTACATGAGAAAACTGCATTGCTAAAAAATGTATGTACGTGCTAATTGGTGTGAAGCGGATTTATTAGAATTGGTAATTCATGGTATTTCTGAATTCGAAGTCCGTAATACAGCTATGAAATCAAACTGCAAATCTATTCGTGAGTTATTAGTACTTTTATCATGTTTTACAAAACCATCGTGCAGTAAGGATTTAAATAAATCTTATACCGATCGTGAACGTTTAAAAAGAAAACTAAACGATGGAAAATATTATGCTGAGAAGAAATGTTTTCAGTGTGGGAAAATTGGTCATGTAATTTCTAATTGTTACGCTAAACAACTGCCAACTAATTTAGATAAAACCATCACAAAGTCGGATTCCATTTCAAAGCCAAACAAAGACATTGCTTGCTCTTTTTGCGCTAAAAACGGCCATGATATAGCCAAATGTTATATTAAACAATCAATCGAGAAACGACGTAAAATAAATTTCTGTAGTTCAGGAAAACATTCTGGAGCTACCGAAGTTTTTATTGATGGGTATCATTTTTGGGCATTGATTGATACAGGAGCAGATCTGTCTCTTATATCTCAAAAGTTTCAACATTTATTCCAGGACAAGCTTTTAAATTGTAATATATTGTTAAAATGGTATAGCTAATGTAACTATTGATGCTTCAAAAAAATTTCAAGGACACACAAGAATATCTGACATTGAAACCTCTATATCATACGTTATTGTTCCCGAAGGATGTTTAGACTATGATGTTTTTATTGGACGAAATTTATTTGAAGACCATAGTCTAGCAACTATAACAGACCATAAAGGTTCTCTTGTTATCCGACGCAAACTTCCAGGAATTAATAGATTTATAGAAAATGTCGGATCGAAAATTTCCGAAGTTTTGGTTCCTAAGGAATATCGAAACGAATTACAAAATATTTTGAGAGATTTTTCTGAAATGATAACGGAAGGACATGAAATAGGGAAAGTCAATAACATCAGTCTTAAAATAAGACTATAAAAAGAGATTATTGTCAACCGCTCACCTTATCGACTTGCAATTGATGAAAGAAAAGCTGTTCGTGATATTATTTCTGACCTTGAAACAAACCAAATAATTCGATCAAGTGAATCTCCATTCGCAAGTCCTATAATTCTTGTTAAGAAAAAAGATGGGTCCTACAGAATGTGTGTCGATTATAGAGAGTTAAACAGAAACACGATTAAAGATCGTTACCCTCTTCCACTGATTGATGATCAACTCGACAGGTTGGGTAAAGGAAGATTTTTTACATCTTTGGATATGGCATCTGGGTTTCACCAAATACCCATTGATGAAGAATCAATTCACAAAACTGCTTTTGTGACTCCTGACGGTCACTTTGAATATTTGAGAATGCCTTTTGGGTTAGCTAATGCTCCAGCCGTTTTCCAAAGGTCAATAAATCTTGCCTTAGGTTCATTGAAGGATACGATCGCTCTTGTATATTTAGATGACATTCTGATTCCTAGCTGTAGGTACTTACCAGGAAGGTCTTGAAAATCTTCACATGGTATTAAAAGCATTAAAGATTGCAGGATTTTCTTTGAATATTGGAAAGTGTCGCTTTCTTCAATCAAGTTTGGAATATCTTGGCAGAGAAATATCAGGTGAAGGAATAAGACCAGGAAAACAGAAAATTCAGGCTTTGATTGAAACACCTATTCCAAAAACTATCAAGAAAGTCCGACAATTGATGGGATTAGCAGGTTATTTTAGAAAATTTGTTCCTGAATTTGCTTCGAAGACCACTCCCATAACAAAACTAACAAAACAAAATGTGCCATTTGAATGGAAGGAAGAACAAGAAATAGCCAGACAATATTTGATTAAACATTTGACTTCCAGGCCACTACTAGCAATTTTCAACCCTGCTTTAAAAACAGAACACCACACTGATGCAAGCAGCATTGGTTATGGTGCTGTTTTGATTCAAAAAGATAATTCTAAACTCAAAGTCATAGCATATTTTAGCAAAAGAACTACGAAGCATGAAGTAAACTATCATTCTTATGAACTTGAAACACTGGCTATAGTACAGGATGTTAAACATTTTCGAGTTTATTTCTTAGGAATAAAATTTACGTTAATAACTGATTGCAATGCAGTTAAAGCTTCAGCTAACAAAAAAGACTTAATTCCTAGAATTGCAAGATGGTGGATTTATCTGCAAGATTTTAATTTTGAAACAGTTTATCGAAAAGGAAGTAGCTTGGCTCATGTTGATTATCTTAGTCGAAATCCAGTTGAGGTTATTCGACGAGTAGAACACAAAGATTGGGCATATATTGAACAAAAAGGAAATGAAGAAATACAGCATTATGTTGGAAAAATTAAAAACAGGAAGTCTTGATGCTAATCAATATGAAGAACATAATGGAATGTTGTATCGGAAACGAATAAATCAAGATGGTACTACGAATTTACAATGGATTGTTCCAAAGCAAAGCCGTTTGGGACTGTTACGAATTTTTCACGATGAACAATGTCATGTTGGTGTCGAAAAGACATAGGTACGCATCAATTGCGGAACATTTTTGGTTTCCACGTATGAGAAATTTTGGTAAAAGCTATGTTAAACACTGTGTTATCTGTGCAGTAAAAAAAACAAGAACTGGTCCACTGCAAGGTTTCTTAAATCCAGTTGAGAAACCAAAGCAACCATTTGAAGCTTTGCACATGGATTGTCTGGCCCATTGCCAATATCAAATGACGGTTTTAAGCACATTTTAGTGATAGTTGATGCTTTTACGAAATATTGTATTCTGACTCCTATGAAGACTGTTACTACAGTTG
The DNA here is from genome assembly GCA_943590905.1 of Sphaerophoria taeniata. Classification (NCBI taxonomy): domain Eukaryota; kingdom Metazoa; phylum Arthropoda; class Insecta; order Diptera; family Syrphidae; genus Sphaerophoria; species Sphaerophoria taeniata. Next base: position 173,141,721 of record OX016540.1, read on the forward strand.
AAACTAGAGATAAAATACAGCATGTTCTTTCACTTTTTGGTACCCCTAACAAAATTATAATGGATTCAAGTACATCATTTAAAAATTCAACTTTTCCAAAATATTTAAATGAGTGGCAAATTGAATATCATTTCACTACACCAGATATACATAGAGGTAACGGTCAAGTCGAAAGATATATGAGAAAAATTAGAAATTTATTGAGAATTGAAACTAAAATTAAATCAGAATGGCCGAGTGGTTTGTGGAAAATTCAATTAGTTTTGAATACAACTTTACAGAAATCAATAGGGGTAACACCTTTGCAACTTCTTTTGGGAATTCGAACATCCACTCCATTAATTCAGGCAATATTGAGAAAAATATCACCTGACCTGAAACCTATTCGTCATCGAAAATTTGATAGAGAACGTGTGGCATTGAAATTATTTCCTGAACAGAGTTGCATGCAAGAGGCGAATCGGAAAAGACGGGACACAATTAAATATTCAGTTGGGGATTTTGTTTTAATGCATCGTGATTCTAATATGCATGATAGTAAAACTGATTATGAGTTTTTAGGTCCTTATGATATAGTAAAATGTTTAGCCAATAGAAGATATGAAGTACAAAAGGTTGGCACAAAAATCATAACCAAAGTTGCAAAAGAACAATTGAGAGCATGGCCTTTGCAGTGGTCTATATCTTGTGACATGAAAGAAATATTGGAGTTTCTAGATTCTGAGGATGAATCCAGGTTTGATGTCATTATAATGGTTGTAAAATTTGGTGATGGCGGTGGTCTCGCCAATGATATTGGTCTCTATATCGTTAGTGTTGGAGCCAGGTGTTGGTTGCGATCACACCATTGATGATTTTGATATTTGGTCTCTATACCGTTAGTGTTGGAGCCAGGTGTTGGTTGCGATCACACCATTGATGATTTTGATATTTGGTCTCTATACCGTTAGTGTTGGAGCCAGGTGTTGGTTGCGATCACACCATTGATGATTTTGATATTTGGTCTCTATACCGTTAGTGTTGGAGCCAGGTGTTGGTTGCGATCACACCAGTGATGATTTTGATAATTGGTCTCTATACCGTTAGTGTTGGAGCCAGGTGTTGGCTGCGATCACACCAGTAATGATATTGATAATTGGTCTCTATACCGGTAGTGTTGGAGCCAGGTGATGGCTGAGGTCACAACAGATTTTAAAGAACCAGTTGTTGGTTGTCATATCAAAGCATTGTTTGTGGAAATTAAATTAAATTTTATTTTTAGATCTGATGACATTGTCTGAGGTGCCGAGAACGTCACCAGCGTCAGGTTGGCCGTATTAGATATATCAAGAAATAGAAGAATTGGATTGAAGGACAACTTTGGATTGAAGGACAACTTGTTATATTTTAACGACACTTGTTTACTTTAAAAATTAAAATAAGTAGTTGAGAACAAAACTGTTTTAAAAATAAAAAATATGAAAATTTATTGTGATTATAACGATCGATTGAAAAGGATCTGTTGTTTATTTAAAAAAAATTGGAATTCTTCAATATTCTAAGCCGATTCTAACAATACAAACAACAACCGCCCGTCAATAGCAGAGTGCGAAATAAAACAACAACAAAAACACACGAACAACGATAACAGACATGCAGCAACACAGAAGTTACATGGGTGCATGTGCAACTGCATGATTTATACTTTTCTGTATTCTTTCAATTCACTCCTACTTGTTACTCAAAATATATCAAGTAGGAGTGATATCGATCATAAAAATCAGACTTCATTCGGTCTCCGACCGGCAAGGTGCTCTGTTCGATGAATATTTTTTTATTAAAGAGTATTCCCGAGGCACCTTTTGGTTCTCGTCATAAGACGCCTCGAATAAATTTTGCTTCGGCCATTATCGCCTTGACTAGGGATTAAATCCCACTTTCCTGTCAAGGCTAGGGAAATTATCCCAACTTTTATTTGTTTTCTTTGTTGCCTAGACTAGGGATTGAATCCCATCATTCCGTCAAGGCTAGGGAAGTATCCCATTATAGAATTAGGTATTGTTCCGACTAGGGATTGAATCCCATGTACCGTCGGGACTAGGGAAGTTATCCCATTATAGTATTTGTAGTAGTTATTGTTCCGACTAGGGATTGAATCCCATGTACCGTCGGGACTAGGGAAGTTTTCCTATTATAGTATTATTAGTAGGTATTGTTCCGACTAGGGATTGAATTCCACGAACCGTCGCACAGTGTGACATTTCGCTCATCTAGCGGAATAAAATTAATAGCGCTTACAAATAAAAATTTTTTTGAGTGTTTCTTTCGCAAGATTCAACATATATATTCAAAGAATGATATTTTACTAGAACTTTTTACTAACACAGCCAAATTTTTAATTTGCAGAGCTCGGAAGTACATATTTTTTGCCGATTTTAGACCCATTCCAAAAAGTGAATTAAAGTTCTAATTTTTTTTCTTCTTATAAATTTTATGTATCAGATTCATAACAAATATGTACAAAAATAAGTTAAACTGCAATTTTTGTACATATCGACACACGTTTTTGACTTATAGAGCTTTAAACTCATGTGTTTCTTGCACTTTGGCAGAACTATGCTAAAAATTAAATTTTTCTCCCTAAACAGTTTTTTTTTAATTATTCATAATGAATATGTATTAAAATGTAACTGAATTACAAAGACTTGTATAGTTACCAAAATTTGGAATAAATGAAACTGTGAAAGTGCTTGTTTAATACACATACAAAGGTCCATTTTGTAGAGATAAAAAATTTTGACCAAAAATCTTGCTGTTTCTTTTTTGTTTTGATTTGTAAAAAATAATAACATATAAAAACATAATAATAGACAACACCTAATAACATTTTTAACAAAAATTTAATCCGAATTCCTCAAGCAGCTTTGATTTCTGATATAGTTACATTTAAATGTTTCAGGACTTCATTAATAAGAATATAACTTTTACTACTACTATAAATGGATCCGACGGAATCGAAAATCTGTTATTGACTCCTAAAAATTATTAATTATTAGATAAGCTAACCAAAAATTTTATAAAATTGATTCAAATTTAATTTAGTTCATATTTTGACGAAATCGTTTTTTTTTTGTAAATTTTGAAAAACATTTCTTATTTACCCTATAATAAATTGTTGTTTATACGCTTAACAGTAAGTTTTATTATCTCTTTGTTGTTGCATTTTATATATACTATATATAACATAAAATTCTTTTTGAATTGATTTGAGCTTTGCAAGGATAGCAACGGACCAAATATATTACATAAAACACATAATTTCTCAAATATTTATTTATATACACACTATATATGTGTTTATATATGCATTTATTTAAGTATTTAAATATGTTCATGCATTTATTTTATAGTTTTTTTGTATTGTGGTCTTGGTTTTATTTTTAAATATAATATCAATATCAGTTTGTAAGAAATTGTTTTGGAAGCAACTTCGAAAATTAAAAAAAATGTATGGGTGTCGCACCTATGCGCAGCAACTTAAAACGTAGAATGAAAGCTTATATATCAAGCTTTAAAAAACATATAGTTTCCCATCGGATTAATGCGGAATAATATTAAATTTTCTCCACTTAATGTAAAAATTTACACAAAAAACGATATTTTTCAACTTTTGAGCACAATAACAAAATATTGAACATCATATGAAATAAGCTTTTACTTGTTTTTACATTCTCTTATATTATATTTAAGAAAAATAAAACAAAGTCCAAAATAACAAATAAAAAAAAACGTGTTAATTCATATTAACCAAAGCGCCTTTAAAACTCGATTTTATCTAAAATGATCCCAAAATCCAACTTTAAGATTAATTTTTGTTTTTTTGCCTAACCGTAACCTAAAAATTTATTTATACTTGCTTAGTACAAGGTATTAGCTGCACATAAAACCGGTTTTTGCATTGATTCTTGAAAGTGATTTTCTTACTTAAATTCCGCTAGATTAGTGAATTGTCACACTGTGCGTCGGGACTAGGGAAGTTATCCCGCCGTTAAATTCCTAGAACTAGGGATTGAATCCTATCCGCCGCCGTTTGTTCTAGGAATCCGCCGTTTATAAACTCACTTACTACAATAAATAAAATTGAACCGAATCTTTCTTTAAAACTGAGTTTTATTTGTTCTTTCCTCGGAGAAACCTGGACCCGCTGACCTACCTCAGCTAGGAAAACAAAAGAACATCACAAATTGGCGCCCGAGCAGGGACCTTTAAAGAAAAATGTTCAACCGTGAAAAAAATCATACCGTTACCAACCGCACCAATCACCGATCCGCAGCATGTCCACATCCGAATCCGATGACCTGTTATTGATGAATGCAAAACACGCCATGAGTTAATGAGTCATACGAGATGTTTTGTCTATGCATTGTCTGGTATGGATTCAAGGCCAAATGAAATGTATGCAAATATATGCTTGAATTAGTTTTGCCTGCATATGTGATTTTTAAAGCGAGCGTGAATTATATGAATTCGAAATGTTAAATTGGCGCGTGTATTTAATATTTGTTGGAAAAATCAATATTGCTGTATAAGAGCATGTAACACTTCGTTACAAGGTTCAAAGCATCGTTCATACCAATGCGTGAAGAAGAGCAGCCAATCCATTTTGCTAAAGGTAACCCAATTATGACCTGTGAGCATTATACGGCTACATTAACCCTAGAGCAGGGGTGGCCAACTTACTTGAACCCAAGATCTACTGTTTACTGGCGAAACCCTGTTCGATCTACCTTTATCATAACTCCTGAAACCTTAAATAAAAAAACATGTAATTCAATTTACAAAAAATGGAGTAATGTTATGTTAACAACAAAGAAAATAAAAACTAATGTCAACTATATATTTATAAAAAAATGTATTTAGTGTGAGCATTGCGTCGGAGCATTTCCGCTAGGTTCGCAAAATCAGGTTTGTAGTTGGAAATTACCAACCTTAAAAAAATCCAATGTATGGCCATCTGTCAACGGTGTTTATTTGTTATCTGTCTTAGATAGGAAAAAGCTCACTCACACAAATATGTTGAGCCGAAACACGAATGCAGCTGTTCAAAAAATTTGGATATTTCTTGTTGCAAGCCAATGCCCAGAAATCAAGACCTTACCTTGCTTTTAAAAATATGTCACAGCGCAGAGTAATACTTTCGCTTTAAAGTGTTATTTGGTCCATTTGAAATCTATCTGCAAATTTTGTAGCCAGTTCATTGATTTCACTATGATCAAAGGAATTACTAAACGGATAACTGATGAATTCTTCCAACTACTCAATTTTTTTGAAATCACTAAAACGAATTTCGAAGTGCTTTAATTTCTGCTATGTACTTATCAGGAATGAAATTGTATTGTCCTTAATATTCATAAATTGTTGAATTTTTTTCTTTTCGATGTCAACCTATCATGGACGCTGTTTGAATTTGAACGGCTGCAATAGAACTCATAATTTCTGTTATTGTTTTATTCTTGCCTTGTATTGCCAGATTAAGTGACTAGTGAGCTCAGTTTACCAGTAAAATCTGCTAAGAACGCCAAATCACATTGTCAGTCTAAATAACGCAATTGCTTATAATCATCACCCCTCTCTTCTAGTAGGAGAGTCGGCTGCTCGATCCCACTCTACATTTCGCCCCGAAACAAAATGTTGAAAAACCATTTGTTGGTGTCTGGAGTTACTCCAATAGATCTCGAAATCCTGCTTGCTTTAAACTCAATTGGGTTTGGTGGTTGTAGTAAGATCGACTGATTTAATCGTCACGATCGACTGGTCGATCGCGATCGACCGCTTGGCCACCCCTGCCCTAGAGGGTCATTTCGTTACCGGAGAAGTAACATTCATGCCCAATCTCGATGAAGATGCCATAATCGGGATGGACCTACTGTTACGAGCCGGGTTGCAAATGTTTATAGGAAATAATCCTATAACCGGAAAAAGACCGTGCAAAAGTACCGACGCATGTTCAGTTGCCCAACACCTCTCAAGCGAACAACAAGAACGACTCGACCTATTTTTGAAGACCGAACTCCATAGGCTTGAAGAATTGAAAGGGATAGCCCATGTACCCCCGCATCACATTCAACTTAAGACCCTGGAACCCTTCAAGCAGAGGTACTACCCCCGCAACCCCACAATGCAGAAAGTTATTAACGACGAAATCGACGATCTACTTCGGACCGGTAAGATAAGCCCGTCAAAAAGCCCTTATAGTTCGCCGATCGTTTTGGTGAAGAAGAAGGGGGGAACATGGAGAGTATGCGTCGATTTTAGGCAGTTGAACGAGATTTCATATAAAGATGCCTATCCGTTACCGTATATAGCCGCAATCTTAGACAAGTTGCGAGGAGCTAAGTTTATGTCAACAATAGATTTGAAGCAAGGTTACTGGCAAATCGCGTTGGACCCGAGCTGTCGCCAATACACTGCATTTACGGTTCCAGGCAGAGGCCTGTTTGAGTGGAATGTCATGCCATGTGGTTTGCAGTTTTCGGAGCAGACATGTTAAGCCATGTGTTCGTTTACTTGGACGATATAATCGTGATCAGTAGTACATTCGAAGAGCATATTCAACATTTAGCCGAAGTGTTCCAAAAATTACGCAATGCAAATTTGAAAATAAATAACGAGAAGAGCAACTTCTGCCGAGAAATTTTAAAGTTCTTAGGACATGTTATTACCAAAGATGGCATTCACACCGACCCTGACAAGATCTCCGCTGTCCAAGAACTGAAAGCTCCCACAACTATTCGGGAACTACGTCGCATCTTGGGAATCTGCTCATGGTATCGACGTTTTATAAAGGACTTTGCATTAGAAGCCACCCCGCTGACCAAATTACTAAAGAAAAGCACTAAATGGAAATGGGGACCTTCCCAACAATCCGCATTCGCACCACTTAAGGCTAAAATGACCGCAGCGCCCATTTTATCATGCCCAAATTTCGAGCTCCCTTTTACTTTACAAACCGACGACGCGAGCAATTTCAGCTTGGGCATAGTGTTGACTCAACTGATAGAGGGCCACGAAAAGGTTATAGCTTACGCCAGCCGCTCACTTACCGAACAAGAACAAAAATATGCGACTACTGAAAAGGAATGTTTGGCCGTTCTCTGGGGCATTAGAAAAATGCGCCCGTATTTGGAAGGTTATCACTTTAATGTGATAACCGACCATCACTCCTTGAAGTGGTTACATTCGTTGGAGAACCCATCAGGCAGATTGGCGCGCTGGGCTTTGGAATTGCAATAGTATGATTTCGAAATTCACTACCGAAAAGGAGCGATGAATGTTGTGGCTGATGCATTGTCACGCGACCCACTCCCGATCACCGAGGTAGACCAGCTCGCAGCCGTAAACGACGTCAAACTCGATTGGGGGGAAAAGAAGAAGATTCAAGTCGCACAGGATCCCGCTACGCACCCGGAATACAAAATAGAGGATGACCAGCTGTTCCGCCGTTTTACTAATTTTCAACCTTTGGCCAGGCCCAATGAATACGTTTGGAAGTTATGTGTCCCAAGTTCCTACCGCCTCCACAAATTAAGAGAAAACCACGACGCAATCACGGCCGGCCATTTAGGCGTCGCAAAAACAACGTCACGCATGGCACAGAAGTATTACTGGCCAGGCATGTTTAGAGACATAAGCAAGTACGTCAGGAAATGCGAAGTATGTAATCGGTACAAAAGCACGCAACAGAAACCTAGTGGTTTAATGTATTCGACACAAGCAGAGCAGCCTTGGGAAATAATCTGCGCGGATTTTGTCTGTCCCTTGCCTAGATCCATGAAATGTAATACCGTGTTATTAGTAATGACAGATAAATTCACAAAATGGGTTGAGGCTACCATGCGAGCCAAATAATGAATCGTTTTGGAGTCCCCCGAGTGTTCCTGTCTGAAAATGGATCACAATTTACAAGCCAGCAGTTTAAGAAGTTTCTTGCCGATATGGGTACCCAGCACCGCAGAGAGCTAGTCAAATACAGTTTAAGTCATATAATTTACGAAAAAGATCTTGGCGGCCGGCTATAGGAGAACAGGTTTATAAAAAGTCCAGGGTTTTGTCATCTGGAGCCAACTACTTTGCGGTAGTAGTAAGATTTATTTAACCAGTCATCGCAATATTAAAAAAGAATTTTAAGAATAACGGATCTAAGAAAAAGGAAACTTTAATTCGAGCTCACGTCAGGAATTTGAAAGGCTTTTACTCAGATGAAAAGGAAAACAACGAAAATTGCATCAGTCTAAGCACAACCTCCGAACCGCGTGGGTCAAACAAAAAAAAAATTAGTGGCAATTAAGACTAGCCTACCGAAAATATTCATTCACCCGACAAACCTCGAACAGAGCGCATCAACAATTAAAATTGCTATGGACAACCAAAACCAGCATAGACGCAGCTCACCACCGAAGCCAGATAAGAAGTACAGAAAGCGATCTCCCAGCACCCGATTCCACAGGCAATTGTCGCTGGAAAGAATTGCCAGTCACATTCCGGCCGAGATCATAAGACCTGGGACAAGCAAGCAGTCGAGGGCCGCACGTGCTCCCGTGGACCAAATTTTGGGAACCAGGCCTACGCTAACCAAGCCTGCGAAACTAGATCCGACAGCTCGACGACCGTCGCGACGCACCACAGAAAAGTGTTAACCACTTTACGTGCCCAGTTGCAGGCAAAGGCCCGCCTAAACGCCAGGAGGCCAGCCCAGCCAGTACACAACCGTGACACCGCTCAGCCGATACGTCGTCCGCCACCACCCGAAGCTATAATTTTATTTGTATTTGTAAAAACCGATTGCATTACCCCCGCAAGAAAAGGTTACCATCGAGTCTCCCGCCTTCCCAGTCCAGACCGTCGCGTTGGATTTGCCGACCGCCACCAGCAGCGCCGCCGCCACTACCGACCATGTGATGACAGACACGGCAAACCAGAGTCCACCGCAAAAAATCCCCACTATCGTGAGTGTCAGATCTGCACATGGCAGCACCGAGGCAACATCAGAGGAAAATATTATGGCTAGGAAGGAACCCAAAACGCGATACGACTCTTTTGTCGGAATATCTCTCCGAGGGCCGCGGCTCCGCCAGTCTCCAGAAATTATGACTTACTCCGATTAAATGAATTGTTTTTTTTTCTCTCTCCTTGAATGAATTAATGGTTATGTTTTTAAATGAATTTTTATTTTTTTTCCTTTTTTTAGAATGAAAAAAAAAATAATGAATGAAAAACACAAAAAAAAATGAAATGATGAATTAACGTTTACTTTGTTCTTTTCTTCAGATGGAGATCACGACGAGAGGTCTCGTCTCTTAAAGAAAGGGGGGAGTGTAACGAAGTTACAACAGCACACAACATACCACCGAAAGAAAACAACAACCAACAACAAACGAAAGCAAAACAACAACACACGACATAGCGCCGAAATAAAGCAACAACCAACAACAGCCATCCATAGCAGCGTGAAACGAAAATGAAAAAAACAACAACAAACACACAGCCGAAGTATACAAACAACAACCGCCCGTCAGCCGTCAATAGCAGAGTGCGAAATAAAACAACAACAAAAACACACGAACAACGATAACAGACATGCAGCAACACAGAAGTTACATGGGTGCATGTGCAACTGCATGATTTATACTTTTCTGTATTCTTTCAATTCACTCCTACTTGTTACTCAAAATATATCAAGTAGGAGTGATATCGATCATAAAAATCAGACTTCATTCGGTCTCCGACCGGCAAGGTGCTCTGTTCGATGAATATTTTTTTATTAAAAAGTATTCCTGAGGCATCTTTTGGTTCTCGCCATAAGACGCCTCGAATAAATTTTGCTTCGGCCATTATCGCCTTGACTAGGGATTAAATCCCACTTTCCTGTCAAGGCTAGGGAAATTATCCCAACGTTTATTTGTTTTCTTTGTTGCCGTCAAGGCTAGGGAAGTATCCCATTATAGAATTAGGTATTGTTCCGACTAGGGATTGAATCCCATGTACCGTCGGGACTAGGGAAGTTATCCCATTATAGTATTTATAGTAGTTATTGTTCCGACTAGGGATTGAATCCCATGTACCGTCGGGACTAGGGAAGTTATCCCATTATAGTATTTGTAGTAGTTATTGTTCCGACTAGGGATTGAATCCCATGTACCGTCGGGACTAGGGAAGTTATCCCGCCGTACAATTCCTAGAACTAGGGATTGAATCCCATCCGCCGTCGTTTGTTCTAGGAATCCGCCGTTTATAAACTCACTTACTACAATAAATAAAATTGAACCGAATCTTTCTTTAAAACTGAGTTTTATTTGTTCTTTCCTCGGAGAAACCTGGACCCGCTGACCTACCTCAGCTGGGAAAAACAAAAGAACATCACAGGGTATATTGTCCAAAATCAGGAACTGGAGAGTAATTGAAGACTACACAGGCAGTGATCACCAATATATCTTCTTTAGTATTGAAGACAACTTACAAAACACACGCCGAAACCAAACTCAAACAATAAGATGGAACACCAACAGACTTCAGGTGGAACTATTAAACAGAACGATCGAAGAAGGGAAAGCCCCAGTACTCCAAATGGAAGGAACTGCCGAAGAGAAAAAGGAAGCCACAATGCAACTTGTCCGACAGGCATGTGATGCCTCGATGCCCCGGAAAAGCTTCAGAAATGAAAGAAGAAAGCCTGTTTACTGGTGGTCGGATGAAATTGCCGAACTCCGCAGAAGTTGCCTGCATCTAAGGCGGAAAGTCACTAGAGGACGAAGAAGGCGAGACGAACACCTTGAGAACGAACTCGAAGAGTTCAGAGCAACACGCCACGAGCTGAGAAGTGTCATAAAACAGAGCAAAAAACGGAAATGGGAAGAACTTCGACGGGATATTAACAGTGATCCTTGGGGACTTGGCTACGAAATAGCTATGGAAAAGCTTGGGACCCAGGAGAACACAAATATAATGCAAAATAAAAAGGCTCCTGGACCAGATGGGGTACCGGTAGAAGCACTCAAACAAATCGCCCAATCCTGCCCTCAACTGCTTATCAACATGTACAACAGCTGCCTCTCCGAAGGGACCTTCCCAAAACGGTTGAAAAAACAACGACTTGTACTGATAAGCAAAAACAAAGGCCGTCCAGATTCTCCATCCGCATACAGGCCTCTATACATGCTGGACACAACAGGAAAGCTGTTCGAGAAACTACTACAACCATGCCTCATAGCCGCAATGCAAGGAAGAGGAGACTTGTCCGAAAGACAGTATGGTTTTAGAAAAGGCCGCTCGACAATAGGAGCAATAGAAGAGGTTATAAAAGCCGCTGAAATCGCCCAGAGGGGAAACCACTTCACCAGGAGAATAGTGATTCTGGCAACACTAGACGTCCGTAACGCCTTTAATTCGGTCAGATGGACAGATATGTTGACCGCACAGATGATAAAAGACTACCTTAAGGAACGCGAACTCATCTATCAAACAACAGAAGGTCCAAGAAGTAAGGATATCACAGCAGGAGCAGCCCAGGGTTTCATTCTCGGACCAGACCTCTGGAACTATCTTACGATGGAATCCTTCGTATGCCCGAGGACACTTTCCTAGTTGGATACGCAGATGATGCCAGGTAATGCGAAGAACTAACTCTTGGATGGCGGAACACGGACTGTCTCTGGCTACGGAGAAAACCAAAGTAGTGCTGCTAACAAAGAAACGAATTCCCACGATAGTCAACTTCCACATAGTAATTTAGGTTACATTGTTTAGCTATATTCAAATTTTAAAACATTTATACAAAAGTTTAAGGTAGGTATAGAAAAAAAAAACAAAAAGATTAAACAAATTAATCTGGACTTTTAGTTTAGTCAAAAAAAAAAAATAGGGCTTTTAGTTTAGCTAAAACGAAAATAATCTGCAAAGTGAGCTTTTGAGAAACTATTCTAACAATCGTAGTATCTTTTTCTTCAAAACATGTTCAAATAATCATCTCGATCTTACAAGTGACTTCCATCCACGATCACCGTTCAAAATGTTTATACATTCTTCTAATGAAAGAAAACTTACGGAAAAATAGAGTCATTGGATCTCCTGTAAAATTGGACAAGTAGCTATAAAATGTAAGACATTCTCATTCTCGCCAAGGTTGCAAAGGGAGCAGATGGGATTTAAGTCAGATCTATGTGGTTTATAATTCAAATCCAGCATTTCAGTTCTGGCTTTGAAAATTAAGCTCATTTCTGCAACTGAAAACTCATTTCTAAAATAGTTATTGTCACCAAGAGTTAAACTTAATTGTCGATAGAAGCTGAATGATAGCCACGTTCAATAGCATTCTGAAATAGTCTCTCATTGATTCGAGCTATGCAGTCGTAAAGAATAATTTTAGTTCCTCATTATTGTCGGTTCGTAACGAGATGGGGAAGTCGTGTGTAACAGCTAGATCGTACCAATTTTTGATTGGACTATAAACATTATCAAAACATATCTTAAGGATCCGTTTTTGGAGGAGTTAATATAAGGCGGCCAACTTTATATTAAGTTAATGCGGGCAGGGGCGGCAGAAGGTATGGGGTGGGTGGGGTATGGACCCCACCAAAAATTTCTGAGCATGGGGTGCACCCCACCTTATTAAATTATGAGTATTGTTGCAATAATTCTCGATTGATTGACTGAGACTGACCAAGTGATTTGATTTATTTATCCATCGGTCAAAGGCTCAACATCATGAATTATTTTTTATCTTTTTTTCTGCTTGATTTAAGTTAGTGTCCGGCCGAACCTTCGGATTCGGCTTCGGCTTCGGTCGAATTCGGCCAAATCTTCGGCTTCGGTATATACTAGGCCGAAGCTTTGGTCGTAGCCGAAGAATTTTTTTTTTTTTTATATCGAGAATCGTAGTAGGCGCCGAAAAAATTCAATTTTTGAATAAGATAAAATATTTTTTTTTTGCACCCCACCTAAACAAAAAGTGTTCTGCCGCCCCTGAATGCGGGACACCGCCCCTGTCCACAAAAATACTTGAAAATAGAAACAAACAAAACTACAACTGAATTAACATTTATTTTTAAAGTCATATTTTTCACATGAGTGGCATTTTTTTACAATTTCTGCATTTTGATTTAATATCTCTATAAAGTTTTCACAACTGCCCAAGCCCATATTGAATTTTATAATAAGCATCGCGCGTAATGTGTCCACTTTTAGTGACGACTTTTCGGATGTCCATAAGCTATTCATTAAGGAAAATACTCGCTCCGTAGGAGCGTTTGTTCCAGGCAAGCAGAGAAGGTACTGGACGATGGCGAAACAATTCTGGAACGGTACTTCGTTGTCTTTGAAATGTTTGAACACCTCAATCCATCGTTGTTCAGTACTGCTCTTCATCTCCTCCCATCTGCTTAGGATATCGTTGTTCACATAATTTGCCACGTAACTTACTTCATCGAACAAATTATCTTCTTTTAAATTCATAGCAGCTGTGGGCATCTGCGCTGATAACTTTTGGTATGTCTGCTGTACATCAGCCCATTTCAAATTTGTCTTCAATTGAATCCAAGTAAATGCTTAAAAGTCGTTGTATTGATGTTCATACTTTTGCAGGTACTGGATGCAATTTCGGTAAAAGTTGCGAACATGCCCCATAAAATATTCTCTATTGATTTGACCTTTCTCCACAAGATTCGTTAATTCGTTTCTTATGGTCAAAGGAATATAATCATTTTCCAAACGGTTAGCGTATTTGTTTTTATATCCATAAACAGATATGACACTTCTGTGAAACTTGGTTTATCTCCTTCCATCATTTTAACGGAATCGTTAAAATTTGATGCTTGAACGTGAACAAATTGTAACCATCATTTTAACGGAATCGTTAAAATTTGATGCTTGAACGTGAACAAATTGTAACCATAGCTCTGAGCATTCATTCGAAAAAAATTATGTAGAACAGCTGGGCATTTATTTTGGGATAAAAAGTATGATTTCAATGGCGAATACATTTGAAGAATTCTCTCAATTGCAGGCAAAAATGCAAGCCATCTGGTTTTGTATTGCATTTCTGCTTCTTCACAGTATATATATAAAAGTACGAATATATCTTCCTAACTATTATGCTCTACGTCAACTAGCAACAAATCTGCTGCTTTTTGAATGGCGTTGTATTAACTGTTAATAACAGCAAAGCATTCTTCAACCACACAATACCTGTTGGATTTTTCCAAAGCTTTCGATAGTGTAAACCATAATATTCTTTTAAGCAAATTGGTTAATATGTTTGGTTTCAGTCATTTATCCACCACGTTGATAAAGAGTTATTTATCAGAGCGGACACAAATCGTTCAAATTGGAAATGAAAGTTCTGATCCATTATTACTTGAAGCTGGTGTTCCCCAGGGATCGATTCTGGGGCCGCTATTATTCTCCTTATTTATAAATGATCTGCCAGAAGTCTGCAGAAATGTGTCTATGCATATCTTTGCAGATGATGCGCAGATTTATATGTCGCGTCCCATTGGCCTTTATGAAGACTGTGTCTTTCGAATGAATGAAGACTTGGAGGCAATTGGAAACTGGGCATCAAACAATAAATTAATACTGAACCCTGATAAAACAAAGAGTATTGTTTTTTCAAAACACAAAATTGATGCCTCTTATTTGCCACCTATTTCATTGTCTTCTAAGACAATACCATATGCGGAAACTGCTAAGAGTCTTGGAATCCACCTTAACTCTCAACTGTCCGCTGCTGATAATGTTAATTCCATTGTTAAATCAATTTATGGAGGTATTAGACAGCTAAATGCTTCTTCTAGGTTTACACCTCAAGCTACTAGGATGAGACTCGCTAAAACTCTATTGGTCCCAATCATCAATTATAGTGCTCCTGTCTACAGCTGTCTTGATTCCGTTTCAACGAGGAAGTTGCAAGTAGCCTACAATACGATTGTGCGATATGTATTTGGTTTGCGCCATTTTGACCATGTTTCTTTGTTTAGTAAACAAATTATGGGGCTGTCTCTTAAAGAGCATTTAAATTGTAGAAGCTGTATTTTACTTTTCAATATCATTAAAAACAAGGAACCAGCATATCTTTTTGATAAGATAAACTTCGCATCATCAAGTAGAACAAACAATATTATTCTGCCATCTTTCAATTATTTGGAAAGCAAGAGATTATTTTTCTTTCATTCTGTAAAAATATGGAACTCATTACCCTTATCAATCCGGCAGTGTAAAACCCAAAAAAGTTTCAAAGAGTCTTTAAACAAATACATTACAATTAATAACAATAATAGTTTCTTTTCTTAGCAATCTCTAGATCCTGTCTCTTCTGTAAAATTCTCTTCTTCTTCTGTGAATTTATTTTCTCTTTCTTTTTCTCTTCTATAAACTTTTTGAAATTATAAAATGTTTTTTTTTTGTTTTTAAGTTAAATTTTTCATTGGATTATTTTGTATCTTAAAATGCACTCTTGACCTCTTAATTAAAATGTAATTCATTAAGTACTAGTAATAAGAATCTTATTCTTTTTGTTCTACCTAGTTTTGAATAAATAAACTAAACTAAACAATTAAAAAATGAAAATGAACCATCAGGGCCCTATTTCATAAAACTATTAGTCTAATACTAATAATTTCAAGAATATTAGTTCTAATAAATATTTGATTAGTAAATTTGAGTTTCATAGAAAAATCTTTTTCTACTAATATATCCCATACCTAAACAAATATTTTATTAGTGTAGAAATTATTAGTAAAGAATTCCCAAACAAATTACTGTATGTCATAATAAATATTTTTAAAAATTATTTTGACATGTTTTGAAAATAAATATAAATGTTGATTTTTCTGACGCGTTTTGAAAGTTCAAATTAAAAATGTGTTCCAAAGAATTAAGAATGCATTTGCTAAATTTAATTTTGAAAAATAAAAGTGTTCTGTTTGGTGCATAAAATTACCAAGCAAGATAAAAGCGAAACATGGCAAAAAATACACGAAGAAGCCGTTTCGAGTGGTGTGTTTCAAGACAAGCCTTGGGGCTACATAAGGGATGCGTTCTGGCCCAATATTAAAAAATCAGCTATGGTAAGGGAAATTAGTGAAAAGAAATGATTGTACAAAATGTAATTCAAATTAAATTTTAGTTTAAAGTTGACAACGCTAGAAGAACCGCATCCGAGGGAGGAAAAAAGTGCGTACTGACTGAAATCGATCAAAAGGTTTTGGAAATTTTATCCAAAGATGCACCAGACGTGATAGGGTTACCGGTGACAGAGTCAATGGAGGTCAGTAAGCAAAATCCAACAGAAAACGTAGAAACAGTGGTTGAATCGGTTGATTCGGTTGAAGACGATGATAGTCAGCAACAAAAAGAAAAAAGAACACCACGCATGCAAATGTTCTCATGCACAGGTAGGCATATTATGTTAATGTGAAAACATGTGAAACGTTTCATTTTCTCTTACCTTCATCTTTCAGAACCAAAAAGGAAGCAACCGAAATTTGACAACGAGAACATCTACCGTTTACGAGAAGAAAAACTACTTCTCGAAATAGAGGGATTGAAAAAGGACAATATAAAAAAAGACCTAGAAACACAAAATTTGAAGCTTAAAAATCAACTTCTCGAAAAGCTTGTTTCTGACGGATGTGGAAAACAAGATAATTTGCAAAAACTTTTTGAATTAACTTTAGAAAATGTGTAAATAAACGTACATAATTTTATATGAAACTCTTTTGTAATTAATAAATTTATTTGACTATCTAAATGAATTTACAAGTTCTTGTTGTCTTATTATCCCGGATGTTGATGGTTGTATTATCATTTCGTTCATTGGCTCACCTTCATTATAGTTTTGGTCACTGCTGGGTTGGTTTAAGAGTTCATGTGTGTTTGTGGTCAAATTACAAATTGAAACGCATGTTTTAATTATATTACAGGCGTAGATAGGCTGTACTCTCAAATGATTGAGGCAAGGAAACTTTTCCTTTAATATACCTATTGAATATTTTAATTATTGTTAGTGACAAAGCTTAAAGATATACTTATATACATACCTATTGAATTTTCAACTAAACATCTTGTTCGTTTATGAGCCCTATTAAAAATTGCGAACGGCAGGATCTTCTAAATTATTACACTTAGGAGTAATAAGCCATTCTTTAAGAGGGTAGCCCGAATCACCCAAAAGCACTGATCTTGAATGTGGGCGCCAACCACTTTCCATTTTTTCATAGAGAATACTATTTCGTAAGACACGAGCATCGTGCACTTTACCGGGCCATTTAGCACTGCAGTAATAAAATCGAAGATCAGGTCCACACACCAACATACAGTTTATGGAATGATTTCCATGGCGGTCAATAAAACGGTCTTCGTGATTGTTAGGCGCATCAATTTTTATAAGAGTGCCGTCAATACATCCAACAATAGCAGGCATTTGATTGATAGAATAAAATCTTCTTACAACAGTGTTCATGTCATTAGGCCATCGCACAACGTGTGGGAAAACGTGTTCATTTATTACCCGTACAACCTCCTTTATAACACGGCAAACAGTGGCTTTCGAAATGCCGTGCATATCTGCTGTTCCATGGTATTGGCCTCCATTTCCTAGCCAATGAAGTGCTGTTAGTAATCTTTGCTTAGTTGACAAAGCGAAATTCCGCCTTGTTGGAGTATCAAGATATGGACCAATTTTTTGCAACAAATATTCAATGGATTCACTTTTAATTCTAAATTTTTCATTAAATTCGAACGTATTATTTATCACAAAATTGACTCTTGGCTTGAAAAAGCGAACACGGCGAGCTCTTATGAGTTCGTACTCCTCCCATTCGTCTTCACTATTAGAAAACATTTAAATGTTAAATTTTAACTAATTTATTGCAATTTTTTTTTGACAGCGTTTTCAGCTATTGACCGTTTTTGTCTACTATATTTTTTTATTAGAGTATTTCTACCTACGTTAGTAGACTAATAAAAATAAAATATTAATTTATTAGTCCGGCAGAAACATTTACTAATAAAATTGTCGATATGAAATTTCATCTTCCTACAGTAATAATTTCCCACTAATATTATTGGCGCTGGAGAAATAATTTATTAGTGCGGAAAAAGTTTTATGAAACACGTTTTTGCTAATAAACTAATAATTATTAGTAAATTCGCTAATAATTATTAGACTAATAGTTTTATGAAATAGGGCCCAGGAAGACTGATTTACTGGAGGAGTATTATTATTAACACTTGATGTAAAAAAAAATTTCAAGTTGTTAACAAACCGTGAGTTCATAAATGCAACCTAGTTGCTCATGCTCTGCCCAAAAAAAATCGTTCAATGCATTTATGAACGGAAAAACTGCTGCAAGGATGCGGCAGCTATACAATGTCAAAAAAGTGTTCATAATTAAAGAAGACGGCTATGAACAAAATAGAATGCCAAAAATAATTAAAAATTTTCTTTGAGTTACATAATGCTGGTCTGGTTTAAGTTTTTTTTGGGCCTTAACAATTTTTTTTTTAAATGTCCATTAAAAATGTTGTATTAGGACTAATTATAAATTTTTTGAATGGAATACATTTTGGAAGCGTCCAAGACAAACTTTAAGTTTTAATTCTTATGTATGTGGTCTTTGTTTGTTTTTTGAATGTCCTCTTGACTGTGGACAAACAAGGGCAAAACGGTTTTAATTTCTATTAAACATTTTAATCACAAAACATAAATTTTTGCGGCCAACTGCAAATTGCCATTCCATCGCAAGACGAACTGTTATCAGCTTAACGTCTGCATCTGACCAGAATTTTTGGCCACTACAGTCATATCTATAAAGTAAAATTATTATATTTTAAATTATTAACAACAACAAAATATTTTATTTTTGCCAAAAATTTAATTAAAATTCAATTATTTTACTTATTCATTTTGTTCCGCCTTTTTTCTGCAGAGCGGCAACAGAAATAAAACGACTGCAGACTTGATCGCAGTTTGTTTTTATGAACACACTGCCTGACTGCTATACTGCAAACATAATACAGTTTATCTTCATTTATGAACGCAAAATCTTGCATTACTGCTGCATGTTGACATTTATGAAGTTACAACTTACTTAAAGTTAAGATCTTCATAGCATTCATTATAATTATTTCTCCCCATTTTTTTAATCTAAAGCTGTTCGGATCAGAACTTTCAAATTCAACATCGAAAGTTAATAAAGTTAAATCATGATCAGCTACACCATGAGTTTGATTAAAGAAAGTAGCTTTAGTTTTGTTTGAAACAACAAATAGGTCGATAGCAGTTGCACTTGTCCGTGTGAATCTCGTCGGAAAGTAGCAAGTAGCTCAATCAAAAACGTTATGTAAGAGATAAGATGAAGTTGTGGGTAACCGTACATCTACGTTCAAATCACCACATAAAATTATATTTTCATAATTAGCACTATATGTACCTTGAAAGAAAAGATTCAAATTCGACAAATGGATCTCGATCTGGATGCCTGTAAATGCAATTGACTAGGACTTTTTCATGAGGTTAGGTGACTTCGATAAGCAAGCAATGTTTTAAGAAATCTAAACAGACAGCCCGAATTCCTTCACGAACATAAATTAAGATAACTGAACAACAAACGTCACTATCACATCTAAACAATCGATAGCCTTTAATCCTCAACTCCCTATCTGAGACTTTTTTGCGGGACTATTCATAAGCCATGTTTCAGATAAACAAATTACATCAAGTATTAGTGATTGAAACATTACCTAATCTTAATTGATCGATTTTCGATAAAACATTCTGAACATTGACATGACAAATTTTTATTCCAGGTGAGCGAGATGAAAAAATATTCAACATTGCATTACCCAGGTTAATTACGTTTTGCGCGCCGCGGCTGGAACAAAATTATTAGTATTATTACTGCTCATTGAAAAGAAAAATAAATCAATGATAAAACAAGTAAAAAATAAACCACCAGAGAGACATTCAAATGATCCAATAACACATTTAGAGGTAAATCCAATTTTATCAAGTGTGACGAGAGCAGTAGCGAAGAATAATTTAATAAATTTAGTTGTCTCGCTTTGACATTTGACAGTGCAGCTTCACCACAACAGGTGCATTCATTTTATCCACTCAAGGATTACTGCGCTCGGAGTTGGAGTACCTACCTACCCATTCGAGTTATAGTATTTTTTTTCGGAAAACATATGATTGCAAAGAGTTTGTTGTTACTTCACAAATTTGAAAAAGAATGACTTTGAGGTGTTTATTTTGATTTTCAGGTATGTTAATTTAAGGTCACCTTTGCGCACTTCGTTTTCAAGTTTATTTATTTTAGCGTTCATGTGAGACTTGGTTGAGACTCTTTCATTAACCTTACTTTTAAGGGTAATCAGTTCATTATTAAAATTATTTGTAAAATTAACAACATTCTTATTTAAAACAGCAAGGTTGTTGTTTAAAACAGTTTAGAATTCCCACATTTCTTGTCTTAATCCAATTAATTGGCTGTCCATTGACAACTGCAATTTACTGATCATTTTTGCTAGGTCATCGTTTGAGGTAGACATTATTATTTATGATTTGGATGGAATAAACAACTTTGAAATCACAGTTGGTATCAACACTCAAAAAATCCAAAATAGTCGATGATTGAGATCAAGTTGCAATTAAAATGAAAATTAAATACAAATAAAATTGAGTGTAATTTGGACACAAAATTATGCAACAACAAGTGACGAACATGATTCTTTTGGGCAATGTCCATATAAAAATAATCACTGAATCAAGAAATCAGAAACTGTCATTATTTTATAATATAGATCATTGACCACTATGGTGGTACCTTATACAGCATGAAGTAAATATTAAAAATATTAAATTATGCCCTGACTGCTCCCCTGATTGCATAAACATTACTGGCAGAGTCATCGTCAGTACCATGGAATAGAGCCATAAAATTTGTAAAATATATACCTAATTGAATTGATTGTTTATATTTACTGGTAGCATCCTTTGAATTTATCAATTTATTGGTATCGTCGTCTTCACTTACATATTAACGATTTGTAATTTTTCATTAATATTAATCTAATTTGTAAGTTTATGAATAAAAACTTGGCAGTGTAAATTGTTTGTCTTTTTATTATTTTATAAAAATTAAAACCGTCTTCAGATCGCCACAGAAGAGGGCCTCGTGAAATTTGTATTGCCCACATCAAATTTAGGCCTGGCCCTGCCACTGGTTATAGAGATTATGATGATGTGATGATTGATGAATAAAGTTAAGAATAACGCAAATTTGTTACTATTGGTTTTTCAATTTGACTTATAGTAAGCGAATTGAATGAATTTGGTTAAAAATACTGGTTTGATGTAACCACTACTGTCATATTTTAGCCTGCTCCGCAGCTTGTCTAATTTTAACACATTTTATTCAATGTGAAGTGTCAAAATTTAACCAAATGTCAAGTTTTAACCACTTTTTAACGCAATTCGCACAGGGCCTTAGTTAGATTATGGCGTAAATACACATTGGAATGAGAACTTAAGCCATTATGGAGTACACACAAAAATCTTTTCATTGATATACGGCATATTCTTATTGGTTCCTAGGCCAAAATGCCCATTTTCTTTTATTGTTATATAATTTTTTTTTTTATTACAATGTACGTTGTATGTACATACATATGTGTCATCCTTAATGCAATTGGAAAAGGATTTGAATAACAAAAATTTCAGTATTTCTTATTGTAAAGGAAACATTATTCTGACGTATTCATATAATATGGTTACATGGTCTAAGAACATTGATTACCTTTTTTTGGAAGGTTTTGTCAATTTTTTAACAAACAAATGCTCTAGCTTTACGTGATAGAACCAGATCGTACGAAAACTAAATGCACTTACTGAAATTAATCATTTCCTTTTTAGCCACTTTTAATCAGACATCACTTAATGTTACTATACAAGCATTCAATTTTATATTTTATTTAAACTAAAGTGCTCTTATTATTTTTATGAAATGAACAACTTTTAGAGGAATCTCGGAAAATGGTGTACAGCGCAGTTTACTTTACCCGACAAATTAATTTCCTTATAAGGAGAATGTGTAAAAAGCAATATCTTTGACGAAACCTTATTTATTGTTGGAAGGAGGGGCATGTTGTACCAATAAGATATAGAGAATAAATCAAATGTATGTTTGTGGTGATGAACCAACTAGAAAGGCCGATTTGCCTCCAAGTAAGTTATTGCAAGATATTATCCTTGACTAACGGTGCAGGAAATCGGTATAAAAACGTAGGTATGATACGATCTTAAAATGTTAATACTAAATCCCTTTGGCTCTTATCCAATAAATTAAAAGCACAAGGATTATTATATTACTGTAATATTTAACATCGATACACATTGAATATACATTGTAATCCAATGTAAGGATTTCTGGCCATTATTGATTTCTTGTGGTAGGAGAGCCGCTGAAGACCGACCTACACCGATCTGTTAACCGGTTGAAACTTTTTTCTATCAAATTTAATTAGTAAACATATATGAATATGATGGCTTGCCTAACGAAAAGTGTGCCAGGCTATATTAAATTTAACTTTATTTTAATCAAGAACTAACTCCTCCTTCACCCATATGTTAAAATAAAACGTCGTGCCAAATAGCCATATCGTGTAAGTAGGCTTGAGACAAGAAAAAAATTGTATGGGAGAGGGGGGCCTATTCCCCCGTTTAGCCAGGAGGGGCAGTTTTCTGAAAAATTGACTTATTTTTTTTTTGTGAAATATTAAAAATCAACGGCTTCATCTACAACAACGTGTTATACCTCTCAAGTCTCAAAAATTTGGCTTTCATTTTGTACTTATTTTGTATTCAACATTCAATGCTGTAAATAATTTTGAATATAAATAACAGTTACTTTAAGATAAAAAAGATTTTTTTTTAGCAAAAAGCGATTTTTGTTTTTTGTTTATTTCTCGAAAATGGCAAGGTATTTTTCAATCCAGTTTACAGTGTTCGACTAAAAATTAAAAACAGCATTGAATGTTGAAAACAAAATTAGTACTTAATCCGATAAAATATTGAAAAAATGAGTTCGAAATTTAAGAATTTTTTTTTATAATTTTGAGTTTGAAAACTAATTTTTCTAAAACTATTACTTTAAACAATAATATTTAGATACAAAATGAAAGCCAAATTTTTGAGACTTGAGAGGTATAACACGTTGTTGTAGATGAAGCCGTTGATTTTTTATATTAAAAAAAAAATAAGTCAATTTTTCAGAAAACTGTCCCTCCTGGCTAAACGGGGGAATAGGCCCCCCTCTCCCATACAATTTTTTTCTTGTCTCAAGCCTATTTGCACGATATGGCTATTTGGCATAACGTTTTATTTTAACATATGGGTGAAGGAGGAGTTAGTTATTAATTAAAATAAAGTTAAATTAAATATAGCCTGGCACACTTTTCGTTAGGCAAGCATATTCATATATGTTTACTAATTATATTTGATTAAAAAAAAATTGCAGCCGGTTAACAGATCGGTGTAGGTCGGTCTTCAGCGGCTGTTAGACTACTGTTCGAAATCTTTTTTATCAAGCATTTATTGCTAGTGTAAAGTTGAGTATTAATTGAAAAAGATCTTTTTCAGTCGGAGATCAACAAAAATTAATTTTATTTATTTTTCATGATTGACATTAAAGTATTTTATATATATATTGTTGCTTATAACAAGTAACCGTACACTGTGTTCAGATACTACATTACTTTTTTTTATAATTTAATATAATTTGAAATGCATTAATTTCATTTCTTTGTAAACTATTCCTGCAAAGTCTTTTAACTTTACATTTTTTTTAACTTTAAAAAAAATCACAATATTTTAATTTTTGTCATGTGGTCTTAATCACAGTATGAGATTATATTAAACTCAAAACCGAAAAATGCCTCTAAAAGATATAGGTAACAAAGAAACACCGCAACGAAAAAGTTTTAACCAAAAACTCAGTTTTATTTCAAGTTGGTATTAGAACATACGGAGAAGTACTTTAATTATAAATAACAGTAACATAGATTGGTACAGTTCAAATAACGCGAACAAATTTTAATTGATACGAACTGACCAACTCTATTCTTGTTCCCCACCATACGCACTCTCAACGAACAACATGTTCGCGCTTATTTTTAATCTCAAACATCATTCTTGTTTTAGTTTTGGTTCTTCGTTCGCGACGAAATAAAAACTCTCAAGTAAAAAAATTTCAATATTAATGAATATTCGTGCATTCGTTGGTCGTGTTCGTGCTCATGTGAATAGTGCTTTTAACCTTAAAGTAGACTTATCCTTTTATATTTATGTATTTTTGTATATTTGCAAAAGGGATAGCTCTGGGTCTGGAGGTGGAATAAGTTATATTTTTGAATCGGACTTGGCTGTAATAGATGGAATGAATTTGCCAGAAAGCTATGGAAATTCTGAAAACCCACCATCAACTGATTCCAATTCCAGAATATTAACTACAAAAGAAACCAGTGCATTCCTACCTCCAATCTCCAAACGCAAGGAGGAGGATGAGCTCTTCCAATTTTCTAAAAGAAACTTTGGATAGTGGTAGCAACCATTTCCTCGCCAATATAAGCACAGAAGAAGTTGATTTTCATCAATCCAATTTTGTACAAAACAAATTTCACTGCCTGAAAAGACGAAAACACTCTCCAAAATTAACGTTGGTTAACCCGGGGAAATTAATTCGGTTGCGATAACTTCTTGCCACCACCCCGTTTTTGCCTTGGTCGAATAAAAGCTCGCGTCTTATCATTTTCGCACTTTAAATAGTTATAAGAATGATTTTGCAAAGAGATTATTTACCCAGCCAATTTTTGAAAAACTTGTCAAAATTTACTTTACAAATAAGAAATGAAAGTTTTTTGTGGAAAGAAAAACAATAAATATTTGCAAAGTCTTTGCAAATTTTACTTTTCAAAATCTACTTAGCACTTTGCAAAAGAGAATGTATGTGGAACAGACATTCCACAAAAATCATAAAAATTGCAAAGTCTTTCCAAATTACACTTTTCACTAAAAAAATTGAATAGCTTTGAGGAACATAAAGTTTTGCAAATTATCGAAAAACTTGAAAAGTGAAAAGTTGTTTTGTGGAATAGGGCCCAGGAGCCGTATCTATAAACTTTCCTAAATATGTTATTAGTCCCAAAAAACTTCTAACCTCTTCAGCTGATTTTGGTACTCGAAATTGCTTGTTTATCTGACGATTGAAAAATCGGCTCTTAGACAAATATTTTTTTTATCAACTCGGCATTTAAGCCACACCATCGGTATTAAAACCATGTGACATTCGGCATTTAAGCCAAAGAATATTAACTATTAAATTAATTTATTTAACGGCATTTAAGCAACACAAACGGTATTCAAATAATAGTAACTACTCGAGATTCTATTACATATGTACTTACTACGTATACATACACAGATTATTATTATTTATATATAGGTTCTTATACCTACGTACTTTTTTTTTCTTTTTCTTTTTTACTTGCGACATATAGAATATATGGCAAGTATTGAATTCGTAAAAATAAAAGTTGAGATTTTGATGAGATATGACATTACGATGATAGAGAAGTGGAAAAAAGTGGGTCCGGCTATTCCGTCCATCTGTCTGTCTGTGAGTTTACAGGCACCTACAGCCTTAACCACTGGTCCGATTGACTTCAAACTTAAAAATTAGAACTTTGAGCAA
This sequence comes from Sphaerophoria taeniata, assembly GCA_943590905.1. Taxonomy (NCBI): domain Eukaryota; kingdom Metazoa; phylum Arthropoda; class Insecta; order Diptera; family Syrphidae; genus Sphaerophoria; species Sphaerophoria taeniata. The sequence continues at coordinate 173,167,502 of OX016540.1, forward strand.
AAACTAATATCCCAGTTTTTTTTTTTAAGATCAAAATTTAGGGTATCCACTATACGATTTTTTTGGCCAAAAACCAAAAATTTCAATTTTCTCCAAAACGGCTCCTACGATTTTTTTAAAACTTCCTCGAATTCTATTTTATTTAACATTCATAGAACCGTTTTTTTTTTGTTATTAGATTTTCTCGAAAAATAAAAGTTCAAACAGCGTAATTTTTTTTGCAAGTACTTATACATATATTGCATAAATAATATTTTGCATTCAAACATTTTTTTTGGATTTTTAAAAAATATTTAAATTTTTTTTTCAAAATTCTGTATCTCAAAAACGGATCAATTTTAAAAATCTGTACTGAAATATAATATGCATATTAACATGTTCTTGAAAACTGCATACCCAAATTAATTTTAAGACATTTTTGAAAAATTTGTTTTTCTTTTAATACGTTTAAGGGGAAAAGCTCTATGATAAATAAAATTGAAATTTCTTTTGCTCTTTGTAAATTTTCTTTTGTAAGAATATAAGTTTCTTCAATAACAGCTATGGCAATTTCTTCTTTGAAACAATAACTTTGCTTGTTTAGGCAAGGAACGATCTTTATTAAAAATTATAAGTAAAAATAATAACGGTTTAAAAATAATTCAATTCCATCTGCATCTGTTTCTATTCCTGGTTATAATGTCTACCGCAATGATCGCGATGATCGTCCAGGTGGTGGAGTGGCCATCTTTGTTAGGAATGATCTAGTTGCAAAACAAATTTCTCACTCCAAGAAGCCTGGCCTTGAGTTTATCTCGGTTGAGATAAGTTCTGGGATCGCAAAATGTGCAGTCACTTCTGTGTATTGCCCGTCATCGAGACTGTTTAACATAGATAACTTGACGGAGCTTAATGAGACCTTGATGAAGCTTTCAAATCACTATGAAAACATACTCTTAGGTGGTGACTTTAATGTCGACCTTCTTCTTTCAAATAATAAAACTGAAGAGTTGAGAAGCTTCATGCAGACTTTTAATTAAACTGTGCGAAACTCGTAGGTATCCAACTTATTTCTTTAATACTCCAAATCCATCGTTACTTGACTTAGTCATAGTTTCAGATAGTAACAAATTAATTAGTCTTGACCAAATCTCTCAAAATCCTAGCATTTTCGACCACGACAATTTATTCTTTTCTTATACGTTTTGCTTTGAAAATTTTACACCTAAAACAGTAACCTTTCGCGACTATGACCACGCTGACTATGATTGTCTTTATAGAGAATGTGTTCTTTTGGATTGGGAACAAATTTTTAGACTTGAATGTATTGACCAACAAGTAAGAATATTATCTGAAAACATTATGTACTTATCTTTTTGAGGCTCAAAATGGTTCGACTAGTAAGAAGTAATTCTCTAGATTCATGTGGTATCACAATGGGCCTTTTCCTTTGGCCTAAGTGTGTGGATTCTGAATCCACAGCCACTGTAACCTAACCTAACCTAATCTATCTTTTTGAGAAATATATACCGCTTTGCTCAAAACTCGAGAATCCCAAACAAAAACCTTGGTTTACTCCACACATTCGAGAGCTCCTTTCTGAAAGAGAATTTTTATATACTGAGTACAAGCGTTTAAGACATAGCGAATCACATAATCGTGACTAAGCGTACTAAATTCATGCATCACAAAATCATTTTTCCCGACATCGTGGAAAGAAGCTAAGGTTTTGCAATTACCAAAAAAATCATCTCCTGAAGCCATAAGTGATTATAGACCAATAAGCCTCCTTTGTTTCATGTCAAAAATTTTAGAGAAATTGTTGTGTAAGCAACTAGTTGAATACACTGAAGGTTCAAATCTAATGACACCCCACCAATCTGGTTTTCGCAAACACCATAGTTGTGAGACCACTATACTGAAAATATCGACTGACATCAGGAGCACTTTGGATCAAAACAAATTTTCAATCTTAGACTTTTCAAAAGCCTTTGAATGCATAAATCATGCAAAATAAATCTCAAAATTAAAATCATTCTTCAATATTGGTCCTACAGCTTCAAAATTAATAACAAGTTTTCTTTCTGGAAGATCTCAACGCGTGGGTATCAATGGCATGGTTTCTGATCTATCGTTTTTACTTCAAGGTGTCCCACAGGGATCAATTCTTGGCCCATTGTTTTTCAGTTTCTATACAAATGACCTCCCCACAGAGTTATCTCTCATTCCGATATCAGCCTATATGCAGACGATACACAGCTTCTCACTCTCGTAAAGATGATATTAAAGCTTGCGTCGATAAAATTAATCACGATCTAAATGAGATTCACTTATGGGCACAACAAAATTTTCTTTTAATACACTATAACCGTCAGTATTAAACATGTCCATTCAATGCAGTTATTTAAGAAACATTTATTTATTTTCTTTAACTCTTAATAATTTAGGTTTACTTTTTAAGTCAATGCTAAATGAAATTAAAATTAATTGATTATCAATTTGTATATACAACTAAAATATAAAATTTGTAATTTATTGTACGATTTAAGATGTAATAATCTTGTGTACCTACTTCTAAAGATCAATAAATGAATATGAATATGAATATGAATATATTTCAATATATCGTCGGCCTCATAAGCAGACCTCGTAACTCCACCTTTGACCGAAAATGACTTTTGAATGCCAGTTTATAAAAAAATTGTCTCCGCCCCAACCTAGAAAATTTCGAATCATTCTAAAAGTTATAAATTAACTTAAATTCAAATTTTGAACAGAAAGAATACTCAGAAAACCTCGTATCTTTTATTCGGGGTTAGCAAAACTCGTAACTCCATTAAAAATATTTAAATCAAGTGTGCCATGACTAGAAAAACCTGTTGAATTTTGCAGAAAAACTCGTAAATCCTCGTAACAGAAGATGAAACTAGTGGGAATACCTCGTAACTCCAATAAAATAGAAAGTATTGTTCTTTTCTTTTTCAAATTGTTCTTTTATTAAACACACTATTTTTTAAAATATATTTGGGAAAAAAAACATAACAATATTATATAAATAAGGTCTGTGAGACATTTTCGTCGCTCCTGTAAAATTTGAAATTTGTGAGTTACGAGGTTTGCTTATGAGGCCGACGTTATGTACATTTTTATTTATGATTTTTTTTATGTTTTTCATGAGATATTTTTTGGAATACAGGAGCAAGTTCGTACGACCCAGTTGTGCACATTTTTATATACATACATATGTACCTCCGGTATTGATTTCCATTTTTTCTTTCAAGCTATTATTTCCTTTAATATTTTTTTGTTTGTTCCTTCTCGGGTTGTCGCCAATGTAAAGTTTAGTATTAATTGAAAAAGATCTTTTTCAGTCGGATATCAACAAAAAGTAATTTCATTTATTTTTCATAATTGACATTAAAGTATTTTATATATATATTGTTGCTTTAATAAGTAACCGTACAGTGTGTTCAGATGATGATACTCATGATACACTTTCTACCTTATATTTTCACTGTAGGTATTCTCGCGTTATAACAAGCTCACAATTTGATTGATTCCAGTTTTGCGGATCCAAGTTTGATAGCGAATCAGCCTTACAACTTGGTTCAATGCCACATTCGATTATTTATCAAATAATACCAAAACAACATGCTCCTCCTCTTAGTAACATCCTATATACAACATATTACATACCTCATGCTCATACCGACATACCCATTTCATTCTCGAGTCTAAAGAAAAGAACTGCAATATTATACTGTTTTACAGTAGTAGTTTAATTGAAGAGAATCCAAAAGTAATAGGGTGCTTTCATAAATGCATGGTTGCGAAAGTCTGACGAATGCATAACTTTCATAAATGCAAATGATAAATGTCAGATGTTCATAAAAGCAAAATGCAAATATTTGCAGCGCAAATGTGCAACTATAAAAACTCACATGCAATCTGCATTTCTTTCTCAATAAAAGAGACAGGTATATAGTAAAAACGATTTTCCAGGGTGTCTTTTGACATATGACGCAAATCATAAAAAAGTGTTCATAAATGCAGCGTAAAGTACATGCGCAAGTTTTTTGTGTGACGTTAATATGATTGCAAATGATCGCATGTAAACAAAGCAACAATGCATTTATGAAAGCACCCATACTTTACATCAACGATATTATGCTGATCTAGATAATATCTTATCTAACGCGTTTTTTTTTGGCAATTTATCCAGAGCAAAGAAGGATTTCCCAAAATAATGCATCCTACATTCCTACGCAAAGTAAAGCTATATTTCAAACAGAGCATAATCCACAATGAGTAGGGAAACTACCACCACATAAATCTCGTACTATTACAAGAAAAATTCAATGAGTGAAAACAGGCAGCTATATTGATTTAAACCCTTATGTGCAAACTCTAAAGAAAAAAACGAGCGCACATTACATTTCTTAAAGACTACTTACCACTACCACAATGATTAGCATGTATACGATATATAAATGCAAAGGAGAATGGGCAAAAATGTATGGAAGCTGTCCTACGAACCAATAACAACATGCTTTATACCAATGGAAAGGTTTTTCTGTCTTCTTTAACTTTTTCTATGGCAGTAAGTCCCAAATTGCTGTGTGGAAAAAGTTATTGCACAGTAAATTCATTCACAAGTAATAAATGATTTCTTATTTTCACCTTGACCTTTGACCCAATAACGACATGATGTATATCAATTGAAAGGTTTTTTTGTGGACTTTAACTTTTGTCTTGGCAAGAAGTCCCAAATCACTGTGGGGAAAAAGTTATTGCACAATTAAGAGATTCAAGGATAAAAATAAGTTATGTTTTGTTTTCTTTTGTAAAGCTTTTCTATTATGATGAAAGCAAGAAAACACTTTTTTTTTCTATGACTTAATTGTGCAATAACTTCTTCCCCTCAGTGATTTGGGACTTCTTGCCAAGACAAAAGTTAAAGTCCACAAAAAAACCTTTCAATTGATATACATCATGTCGTTATTGGGTCAAAGGTCAAGGTGAAAACAAGAAATCACTTATTACTTGTGAATGACTTTATTGTGCAATAACTTTTTCCACACAGCGATTTGGGACTTACTGCCATAGAAAAAGTTAAAGAAGACAGAAAAACCTTTCCATTGATATATAGCATGTTGTTATTGGTTCGTAGGCCAAAATGCCCATTCTCCTTTCCCATAATGCTTTTTTAAACGGAGTGTTAGAGTTGTTGTTGGCTTTTAGGTTGTATCTTGTATACTTTTGATGAAAATATGTCAGAAGTCAGAGTGACCAGACCAGGCACGCCATCGACATCATGTGTGAGTTGTTGGATTTTATTTATTGCGTATGCGGTTATAAGGCTTTAGCTATTGAAAGAAACCATTATATCTGGAATACGAATTGTGCACGTATTTGGTGTACTTTAACCTAGTTAGACATAATTATTAACGATCTACAGAAGTCATGTTAATCACTTCGTAGTATCATAGATGGTCATACTAAATTGAAGAAAGAAAAAATGTTTTTTTTTAAAGATTTTTTATGAACGTAGTTTTAAACGGCGCACCGTAAAAAATGCACGCAATAAAGTGGTTTATATTTTTTTTAAGAACATTATTCTTAGGCACGCGAAAATAATTATTTTCTTCTTGTAAACTTCTTGCTGAAAGACAAACTAACTCAAACTACAAATTGAAACCTGCGGGAAAACCCCGCATGTGTGCACTGAATAGTTGAGTCACCGCAGCGTCAAGAGATCGCATGTTTGAACCGGGCCTTTTATCCAGAGTAAGAAGTTTTGTTCTTGTAAGATGTGAAAGATCTCACTCACATTACTTTGGATATGTTTGGCATAAGAACACACCTATTAATTCAATGTCGCAGTTGCTAGTTTGAGGGCAAAATCAGCCTTCCAAAACGATTAAATGTTACATACATATGCACATAATTTAGATTTAGAACCAAAAACAGCAGTTCCTCCTTCTAGAAGATACATAAAGAAGGTAACTGAAAAGAATCCATTGTTAACATGCATAGTTACGATCGACATCAACATTTTTGGCTGATATTTTGCAACGTTCTATAGAGATACTACTGTCGCAGCTCTTTGACTTGATATGCATGGACTGCCAGTCATGCGAAAATCCCATACAAAATTTTAAAACGTGTAAATGGTTCCCGTTCCACCGAAGCTTTGTATATGGATTTACCAGGTAATATCAAGAATGGTTTTCTGCTTGGTTTGACAGTTTTTTGACAGTTTTTTACATTAGTTTGTAATGTGTGTTCTCTGCTTGCTTGCTCGAAAACCATTCTTGATAGTACTAGGTAAATCCATATACAAAGCACCGAAGCTAGCCCTAGAAATTGAAAGTGAAGTGTAGAATCCGTTATACAACAAAACTCATTTTATTTTTTTTCTCGCTGAATTCCATTTTTGATTTGGCAAGATCATTTATTGTGTCCGTGCCGGATTAGTGGTTAAGTGCGTTGGCTGCTAAGCAGTTCTTCAGGGGCTATTTCGTTTAAAGTTGAATCATGGCAGGTCATGTAGGTATAGTATGTCAATAGGTTCGTTTTTTGGCAAATCTATTCAGAGTAAAGTTGGATTTCTCAAAAAACAACGCATCATATCCAAAGTTGTTCGTCGTTTGACGTATTGCTTTTTGTTGTTTATTCCCTTTCCATGTCTTAGTCTTAGCTCTAAGGCCGTGTGCGAAGTGGATGAATTGTGTTTAAAAATGGATGAATTTTTAACCACTTCTGTCATATTTAAACACCTAATGTAACAGCTTCTAGTTTGGTGGCAAATCAGCCTTTCTAGTTGATTCAATGACACATATATATCATATTATAATTTAATTTTGTTTTACAAAGTATACTGATACAAGATACAACATGCTCCTCCTTCCAGAGTCCGGAATCCAGACTTAAAATGGTAAGTTAAGCATGTATGTATGTATGATACACATATGTTACATGATACACATCCTACACATTTTCATTATATGGCCATATATGGCCATGAAATTCAGGAGAATGAAGAAAAAACAACTGCCAATTATTTAATTGAAAGCAGAGAATTCAAAGGAACACTGTTCTTCATGAATATTTGAGTAAATTGTAACAATGAAAAATATATACATTGAAAAGAATGGCCTATTTATGTACATACGGTGGTGCCAAAAACATTCTGGATTTTCTTGTAAATTGTAACATTCATCAACTGAGATTTTATTTTACAAATTTGAAACACAACCTATATATTTGCCTAAACAATTTTTCTTCAAGATCCATAGGGTTGAATCTTGCATCTAGTTTTGTACATTTTTTTATTCTTCTTCTATTGTTGTTGCTTATATATAACATTTAACGCGTTAAAATCATTTACGATACTTCGGTAATGTGGGCCCATTTCTTTGAATTTTATTTGGTTAGACACAAAAATATCTGAATATACCTACACCTACGTTGATTCGATTTACCTAACCGCAAATCAAAATGACAGAATTTATATTTTAGCTGTTGTAGTGCAATATCTAGTTCTGTGTGACTTAAGCACGAATGAATGAAGAAAAGTGATTTTAGATACGTTTGAAGCCGTTTTTCCTTACAAATTCTCAACAAAACGATAAAAGTATAGTTAATGTTTGATCAATGATGCATAAATTAACTCTTTAATCTCAAATATTAATAGATTTGAGAAAACAAATTTATTCGTCGCGAAAAGAATTTTAGTTGATACGAACTGCCAAACTCTATTCGCATTCCACATCATCCATAGTCCCAACGAACAAGATGTTCGCGCGCGTATAACCTCAAAAATCATTCTTCCTTTGTGTTTTGGTTGTTCGTTCGCGAAGAATTAAAAACTCTCATATGAAAGAAATGTCAAAATCGACGAATTTTCGTTCATTCGTTGGTCGTTGTTCGTGCTCATGTAAATAGTGTTTTATCTATGCTAGACTGCGATCCTTGAGACGTTCCTCAAGCTTGTTCCCGCCTTATATGAAAAAGTACCTTATAAAGACTTATGTTATGCTTATGCCGTACTTTTCTTTTAAATGTACATGTCTTCCCAGTTCTTGACTGTGAGTGCAGACTTAAGGTCAATGTTGCTTGACTGTATTCGATTTATCCATAGCACATCTCCAAAATACTCTAGTTCGGATGAATCTCGAATCGTATCTTAAGTATGGACTTCTTATTAGATTCAATGAGGGTGTTCACAATAGATGCCCCTGCTTGTGAAAAGCTTCAATTTTCCCAATCCCAAAGAGGATTAATGTTTATCCTTCCACTTCCACGTTCCTTTTATGTATCTGCAGCAGCGATACCACTTTACTGCAATTGCAGTAGATCTACTGCGTTTTTCGCAAAAAAAAATCTACTGCCACTAAATCCAATTTACTGCACTTTTTCTTCTTTAGGCCGTGTGCGAATTGGATGAATTGTGGTTAAAAAATAAAAATGGATGAATTTTTAACCACTACTGTCATATTTTAACCTGCTCAGCCGCTAGTCAAATAATGCGAAGTGTCAAAATTTAACCAAACGTCAATTTTTAACCCATTTTTAACTGAATTCGCACACGGCCTTAGTTATTATAATTTCTTTTGCTTCTGTGACAGAGATTCCTTTTTTAACTTGATTGTTCTCACATCATTCAACGATTCAGCATGCTTTTCATGCACGTCGACGTCTCCTTCTTTTGTGTATGGATACTACATAAATATAGCATGTTCTATTTTGTTTTGTTCCTCTCTGTACAGAAATATTTAGGCCGTGTGCGAATTGCAATAAAATGTGTATTAAAACTTGACGTTCGCTTAAATTTTGACACTGCGTGGTGAATAAAATTTGTTAAAATTCAATTAGCTGCGGAGCAGGCTAAAAAATAACACTAGTGATAAAGTTTTTCTAACGTTTTAACGCAATTCGTACACGACCTAAGATGTGAAACTTGTGGTAGATGGTTCTATGCCTTCAATTTTACCAATCATTGATTGCTTCCCTGGCATAAGTTGCAGTAAAGAAAAGATAAATTGTATTGTCAGTGGAGGGCATTATTTAGAAAACAAGATCTTTCATGGAAATATTATGATTGTTTAGATTGCTTAAAATTTTAAATTAGATGAAATCAATTTTCTGGAGGGAAAATATTTGCAGCATTTTGTGAATATTGTTATGCTCACTCCCGCAAACTAGTGCTGCTGCCTAGAGAAAATCTACACTAGTTACCAGTATAAATAGACTAGTGCCGATAGCTTCAAAAATGGAAAAAAAAACGAAAAAAATCGCAGTAGAATAAAACAAATTCGAAATGGTGGGAGATGCGATAAAAATGAAAGGAAAAATAAATTACGGGCCATCCGAGTTCGGGAAGTGGGCGGGGGGCGGGTTTTAAGGGGAAATAATGGTTTATCTTGATTTCCGGCAAAACTAGAGGTCCTATGGAAAAATGTTATATGGCAAAGTTGTAGGTAACTAAAAGATCTATAACTTTTGTTCAGACAAATTTTTCACATAACCTCAAAATATATATGAAAAATTCAAAAAACCAAGTTTTTGTTTTTTTATTTTTATCTTTTTCAAAAAAAAAGATTTTTCTACGAAATTTGGTGAAAACTTCCCTTATTATATCTCAGATACACTGTAATTTATTTGGTTAAAAATATTTATTTTTTCCTCTTATATTGAAATAATATCAAAAAAATACCCTAATTTTGAATCGAAAATTCACGTGTCAAAATTTCGCCTTTTCTTAAAAAGTCAGCATGTTATTTATTTGTTCAAACGTCTACTTTCTGATGGTGTAAAAAAAATATACATTACCATAGTAAATATTCTCAGCAAATGCAAAAAATTGAAAAAACTCGAATTCGATTTTTTTTTTCCAACAATCGATGTAACCGTAGTGTTCTATCCATTATCATATATCTCTGTTAGTGATGGGTCAAACCGAGTTGGCGAACCGAGTTGGCAAACCGAATAGTTAAACCGAGTTGACCCGTTCAACTCGAGTTGGCAAACCGAGCTACCTAACTCGAGTTGAAGAAAATTAACAGAGTTAAGTCGAGTTAGCGAACTGAGTTGACCAATCACTAACAGAGATATATCGATCCCTTGCCGCAGTGTTCTTTCCATTATCATATATTCCGGAAGTTTTGCTTAAAACTATTTGCTGCAGCTGTGAAAGTGGATGTAACAGTTTAAAATGTGGCTGTCGAAAACATGGTTTAAAATGTACAAATCTATGCACGAATTGTCATGGTTCCGAAAATTGCTCAAATATGGAAGAAAAAACTTACGAGGAAGTAAATGAGGAAATTTTGGATGAAGAACCAATGCAGTCCGAAAATATCATTGGAGACGAGGAAGGTGGTGGTCTTGAAGATTTCGAAGATTAACTGCAGTTGGAAAGGTCTGTCACATCTTACGATGAAGAAATGCAATCAGAATCAGCTTTTTAACTTATATGTATATATGTACCTAGAGGAAAGGAAAGGATTTAAGCAAGAACACTAGATTTTAGTTTTAATAAAGTTTTTGTTCAATTATAAAGATTTTAAATAATGTTTTGATTGTAATTAATTAATGTTAAATATAAAAAAATATAGAAAAATAGGTAATTTAAATTGGATCTTCGATTTGACTTTCACTAGACTTTTACTTTTCTTAGCTTGACTTTTCTTGTCGTACACTCTACTTTTCATAACGTAATTCTTTGACCGAATAAAAATTAGTTACTTTACATTTTTTTAGTCTAAGTCTAACCTTAAGTCTTTTCATAAAAATGCAATGATTTTGAATTGAATTCAAAAAGTGTAGGTGCCCATATGTTTGGCTTTAACTAAGATTGTTTTTGTGTTTGTTAAATGTAGTCATCCTACTTATACTGTATAGAAAAAAAAATCATGATTAAAAAAAAAATCGAATTCGAGTTTTTTCAATTTTTTGCATTTTCTGAGAATATTTACTATGTTAATGTATTTTTTTTACACCATCAGAAAGTAGACGTTTGAACAAATAAATAACATGCTGACTTTTTAAGAAAAGGCGAAATTTTGACACGTGAATTTTCGATTCAAAATTAGGGTATTTTTTTGATATTATTTCAATATAAGAGGAAAAAATAAATATTTTTAACCAAATAAATTACAGTGTATCTGGGATATAATAAGGGAAGTTTTCACCAAATTTCGTAGAAAAATCTTTTTTTTTGAAAAAGATAAAAATAAAAAAACAAAAACTTGGTTTTTTGAATTTTTCATATATATTTTGAGGTTATGTGAAAAATTTGTCTGAACAAAAGTTATAGATCTTTTAGTTACCTACAACTTTGCCATATAACATTTGTCCATAGGACCTCTAGTTTTGCCGGAAATCAAGATAAACCATTATTTCCCCTTAAAACCCGCCCCCCGCCCACTACCCGAACTCGGATGGCCCGTAATTTATTTTTCCTTTCATTTTTATCGCATCCCCCACCATTTCTAATTTGTGTTATTCTACTGCGATTTTTTTCGTTTTCAAAAATTATCTACCCTGGTCTAAAAAACACAAACAAGAAATAAGATATATCTTACTTCAGTTGAAAACATAATTTGAAAGAAAATGATGAAATATAACAGTTGGTTGCTAGAAACCATCAGATTACCCTGGATTAAGCGAACATTTTCAAAATTTGAAAAACTTGGAAAACTCATGGGTTTTCAAAGGGAAAACTGTATGAAATTGTAGGTGCACTTATTTTCAAATGGAAAAATGGCAAATTTTGGATTGGGAACTCATAAAACTCTGCAAGAGCACGAAGAACTTCAAGACCTAAAATCAAGTTTTTGCATAGAAAGGTGCATTGGTATGTTTGTATGTCTGGCCGGGACTCTTTATCCGCTCAATCCTCAATGAATTTTTCATCGAAGTTTGCATTTTACTGCATGCTTCAATGAAAGTAGAAAGTTAATTGCAAAGCTTGGAAAAATTCAGTTAGGTATGTAGTTCTCAATTTCAATTGGATTCAAGCAAATCACTTTGCATTTAAACAATACATATCTGTGTGAATCATAATTATTCTGGGGCTGCTCTGAAGGGTACCGAGACCAAGTTCGGTGGAAAATTTGTTGCCAAGCTAGAAAAACTTCATATCTTTGAAATTGGAAATATCTGTGTCTTATCTGATCGCGCTTCATTATGGTAAATCGTGATTAGCTAAAGGTAAGTAGATATAAGCAATGAAATAGATGCATGCTGTTTTGCTTGTATTGTTTGACCGGTATAGACTCTTACGCCGCCCAAAGTATTTAAACAAAAAAATTTACAGTAAGCATAGCTTATCCGAGGCATGGTTCGTGTGAAAATAATGGGAAAATCTTACGGGAAAGTGGACTAATGGAAACAATACATTGGTAGTCGACAATTATACTTTTTCAGAAATTGCTTTTCTAACGGAACAATTATTTAGTGAAAAATTCAAAAATTCCCGAAAACGAGTTTTCTTACATATTTCTTTTAGATTTTGATTTTTGAAGGCAGACAAGACGAGGTTCGCGGGGTCGGCTAGTTTAATATATTTTATGTATGAATATTTATGTTTAAGTTTTTCTTTTTTGTGAAATAAGAAATCTACTGCGAAAAATGTAGATTTACTGCATTTTTTCAACTGTTTCACTGCGCAATCCTACTTTTGAAGTGGCAACGCTGATCTGCAGTTCGCTTGTGGAACCTAATTCCTTACGAACTACAAAAACAGCCTCACCTACATATAAGGTTAGGTTACAGTGGCTGCGGATATAGAATCCACACACTTAGGCCAAAAGAAAAGGCCCATTTGCAGCGGCAACCTCCGAATAAAAAAAAAATACAGAATAATGATTTACGTCTCAGAGCATTCCGTCGGTCAAAGTCGGTCTGCAACTACACCAGCAGACCCAACGACGCACAGTGGCCCGTTTTCAGTTTTTACCTTGCAAAAATTATAGCTCCTAAACGAAAAAAGATATCGCTTCAATTTTTTTTTATTTAGCAGGGAATTTCCAAAGCTATGTTTCGTGATTTTAATTTTTATTTTAACAAAATATGTTCACAGGGTGTTTCAGAATTAAGTCCCAAAGTTGGAAGTCAATGTCATAAAAATTGTTAAAAATGTATCCATAATGGCGAAAAATTTGTTTTTGTGAATGATTAGAGAACAATTAGTTTTGGTATAGCAGGAAAAAGAAAAAAAAATAACACTTGAATAGTCATAAAAGCAAAAAAAAAAATTTTTTTTTAAGTTAAAGTTTTTAAGTTTTATAATTTTTGATATGCAACCAATCCAACCATCAATATTTACATTCAAAATCAAACAGGGTGTTTCAATTTAACTGAAAATTACCATAATTTCAATATTTCAATGAAAAAAAACAACCCTTAAATTAGAAAAAAGTGTTTTAAAAGTACGAATTAGAGAAAAATAAAGCATAAACGTTAGATTTTTATCTTGTTTTATTCTTAATAATTTACTTATATTATTTCTTGAAAACTATCATCTAAATTCAATGTTGAATCTAATGGATCTAACATTTCTAGGGAGTAGTGTGCCTTCAATTCTTTTTGATTTCTAGCATGCCTTTTGGAAGAAATAAGTGGATCTGATGAGATTGCTAGCATAGTAAACAGGTCTTCATTTTGCCGAATTCTTGAAACCTTGCTTGTATTTTGATACCTGTATCTTTTGTAGTCCTTATTTTTGCATTCCTGAGCTTCTTCTGATAATTCCCCAAGTGGAAGTGACTGATACTCCATAATATTTTGACTATGAAACAAAATTTTATGAAGAGTAGGGGTGAGTTGTTTTTCTGGATTAATTTGTCTTAATATCACTTTTGTTTCTCTTGTATACTCCCCAAATTTTACTGTATTAACTTTTTCTCGACAGTTTAAGACATTAAGTATTATTTGAAGCCTTTTAATAATTTCTTCATTGACTCCAGTTATTTGGGCAGCTGCATCCGGTTGTTCAAAGAATCGCCTGGAAGTATTGCCATCATTGGTATTTCCAAACCCAGGCTTAGGTTTATCCACATCAAGTCCAAGTTCTTCATGGAAACGCTTTTGAATATCCTGCTTCCTCTTTTTTTCTAACTCTTTGATTCCAATAGAGCTATCCTCTCCTTTCTTAGCAATCGTATAGCTAAGTTTCAAAACGAATTCCATGCACCTAATTCTAGCATGCAATGGAGAAATCCCATACTCGTAGTTATGTTCGTCCGTAATATCTCCTTCATCCTGTGCATTAAACTTCTTTTGAGTTTTAATTTTAATTATTTAATTTTGGTGATAATTCTTTTTATATCAACAGCTATACTTAATCCTCATTTTTTTGTCTTTCCAATGAGGCTTCCAATTATAGGTACTTAGATTAGTTTGCATAGAAAAGTTATTTGCGTACCTAATCCTGTTAATTTTACTACCTGTAACCCTAATAAGAATAAATATTTAATTCCATATAAATAATCTTCGATTAAAATCCTTTTTTTTTGGCTACCTGTAACCCTTATATGTATTAATTCTTAATCCAAATACAGTAATCTGTCAAAAATAAATACCTGTGCACAACAAATGTTATAGAAAAAATAATGGCAGGAATCATCATTGTTTTTTTTTTATTATTTTTTTTAGAAATAGGTAATCCCCAAACCATACATTTTTTTTTAGCTATTCCACTCATTGCACTTATTTAAATACCTAAATTAAGTCATGCAAATCCAAAATAAAGGTTGCGACAAAAAGATTAATTACATTCTTTTCATATGAAAAAAACTAAAAAAAATGTATAATCACTGACTTGAACCAATTAAATTGCCATAACTCTTTATGCAACTTTACGCAGCTGAGTTTTTGAGGACATGTTAAGGAATATGTGGGCATTCATCCCTCACTTAGTTTGGTTTGACGGGTTTTGACGTTTTTTATATGAGCCAAGTTAAAATTCAAAAATAGGTGCAAAAAGTGATTTTTTTTTCATTAAAAAAAAAGATATTCAAGTTCGAAGTGCAACAAAAAACAAAAAAAAAACATATTTTTTTTTTAAATATTTTCTGACTTTGAGCGGCTCCTCAAGCCAAACCGCTCATCTAATATTTTTTTGTTTTTGGATTCTTACACTTTAAACAATTCTAAACAAAATGTGATTTTTAATTTTTCAAAATAAAATCACGCGAAAAATGATTTTCCCACGTTCCTTGCCTAAACGGGCCGACTGGTGCGAAATTTGGGTCAATAAGAATTCGACCTATGACGTCATGCACCGAAAAAAGTAGAAAAAGAAAAAGTGTTATGTTTCGCGAACCGAAAAACCTGCTCCAAAGCACCCCCGAATGTTAGGAAAGAAAAGAAAGAAAACAAACAAACGTTTAGAGTATTATATAAACTTATAATAATTAGGTTCTTAAAATTACTTGCACATTTCAAAATTCAGTTTCTTAGATAGATAGATAGATAAAGATTTTATTTTCAATTTTAAATTCATTTACAAAGTTTTAATAATAATTTGTTTTAAGACATGACTTTTAAAAGCCGTCTGCCCAAGTTTGACAAAATTTAAAAATAAAACAAAAAAAAGAAAAAGTTATGTATTTTAATGTTTAAAAGGATTCTCTTATAATTGCTCTTCTATATTTCAGTGCTTTTTGGCAATAATTGTATAGCTTATTCCAGTCAGCGCGTCCAAAATCGTTTTCATCTCAGATTCTTCTAATACTAATTTCTCAAAAATCTGCAATCTGAACTCTCGTAATACAGGGCATCTTCCCAGGAAGTGATAAACTTTCTCCCTTTCTCTGAGGTTGCAAAGCGAACAAAGAAAAGGCAAGTCTTCTCTATGTGGGATGAAGTTTAAGTCTATCATTTCTCCTCTGATTTTAAAAATAGTGGATATTAAATCATTTGAAAATGTTTCATTGAAATAGTTTCTTTCGCACAAATTGTGGTTAAGGCTCGCATATATTTCTCGGTGGTATGAACTTCGCACTTTTTCAATGCTCTCTGCTCGCATTTTTTCATCGACTGCTTTAATCAAATTACCAAACTTTTCTTTCCATTGAGGTATATTATCCAAGGTTATATCCAAGTTGCATTCAGAGAATTCTGCTAATGTCTCCCATTCCTTAAAAAACAGAGTTTTCTCCCCAATTGCATTACTTGCTATGCGTTTGGTGAACCTGTGTCCACTTAAAGACATAGTTTTTGTAATGAAGTCTAAATGTAGTTTCAATGTTTCTATAAACAACGGTGAAATACCGGTTTCTACGAGCAGCATATTGTTCGGAGAACACTGTGGTAGCTTGAAAATGCGTTTGAGGAAAAATCGGAGTAGTTTTTCTACTGAATCGTATTGTTTACACCCCCACACTTGTGCTCCATACAGCATTATTGATTTGGATACTGCCTGAAAAATTCTATATTTTATTTTTGGAGAAATATGTCTATCTTCTAGGCAGTTTTTCCAGGCTGCGCTAATGGCTGACTTAGCTTCGGATAGTTTTTCCTGAAAATGCTGTTCCATGTTCATATTGTTGCGCATATTCATGCCCAGATATTTGTATGACTTTACTGTTTCAATCTCTTCAAAATTCAGTTAAAACTAGATCTTAAACTATTTAAAATTATTTAAAAAAAGTTATTTTTACGTTTTAAAATCTACATAAAAATCTTAGAATAGGTATTCATTTTATTAAAACTAGGGTATTGAGGAGGTATCTCACAACGGCATCGGTCAGAACTAGAATAAGCTTTTGGTTGGTGGGGAAGTGATGAACGCCAGACAGATGGAAGAAATAAAGAAAATTATTGGGGTTACTTCAACGAAAAACAAAGCAATAACTAGGAGTCCGTACTCTAATTTAGTAGAGGGTTCCCAAACCATGTCAGTCAATCATTCTCCAAAGGGGAAAGGGTCGACTTCAGGTCAGCAAGGTAGTGACAACAACCAGTTCCAGGGTTCGGGTCAAAACGAGAGGCCGCTGATGGACTTCAGTGGTACTCCTCCTCCTCCGCTACAAACGACGGTCGGAAAACAGCTGAGTAGTGTTTCTTCGGGGACAATATCGTCTCCAGCTTATAGCAACCTCACCGAGAAGGGGGCAGCTCATCGCACAGATGGTAATACTGAGAGCGTATATGGACGGCAACAAGAACAGGCCGACGAACTCCAGAATACGCAGGAAACTGGCGTTTCTGGAGAACGTAATCAATCAGGAGGGGGCAGCGCCATTCCCGGAGAACTAGTTGCAGCAATCAATACGGCTGTGAACGCCGCTTGTCAGCAGTACACCAGGTCACTCCGAGATGAAATGGCTGAATTTCTGAAATCAAACATGAGAAAAACCTTTAATGAATGGCAAGAAGGGAGTAATCAATCCTCTAACTCGAGACGGCAGCCTGATGGGAACCGGACGCCGCCGGGGCCTAGCGGATCTGGTGCGAATCCTTCAGGGAGTCATTATTCGTCAGGTGTTGTGCAGCAGCCGCCTCCTGGATCAGGTTCAGGGCCGTTTGTGCCAATTAGGAATGGTGGTAGAGAGGGTCATTACAGGCATGAGGGAGGAATGAATGTGGGCTTTAGAGGCAACTCAGCAGAGGGACCAACGAATCAGTTCGCAAACAATAACTCTCGTCCATGGTGGTCTTCTCCGACACCTGTGAAAACTAACATTAAAATAGATCGCTGGGGATTAAAATTTGATGGTAATGTTGAACGACTCACCGTAGAAGATTTTGTTTTTAGATTGGAGGTTTTACAGAGCCAGTATGAATGTCCATGGGGCGAAGAATTGAGGGACTTTCACCTGTTGTTGACCGACAAAGCACAAGAGTGGTATTGGCAATTCCAATATCCACATCATCGTCCAGATTGGGCAACATTGCGTGATGCCCTAATGCGACAATATAGGAACTCGAAATCAGATTTTGAGATTATGAGGGACTTGATGGATCGGCGACACGGAGGTTGGGAGTCCGTTGACGATTACTTTGCGGTGGTGAACCGACTGCGATCGCAATTAAGAGCTCCAATCCCAGAAGCGGAACTTGTCCGTATACTGAAAAGAAACTTAAATGAGCGAATTGGCCGATTAGTATATCCTCAAACAATATTTACTTTAGAGCACTTGCGTATCGCTTGCAAAGAGGCTGAATACGCGTTTCCTCCAAAGGAACGTGAGCTCCCAAGTCAGCAAAGACAGCCGAATCGGTATGTTAACAACGAACTAGCGTTGAGTCCCGAGGAGGATACTCTTCAGTCCGAGGAACAGTTAGCGGCTTTCCAACGCAACGGTTCTCGGCCAAGAGATTCCCGAGGTGCGAATGATCTTAAGTCCTTGACGTCTTGGAACTGCAAAACGCGTGGTCATACCTTCAGAGACTGTCCATCAAGTACGAGGACCATATTTTGTTACCGTTGCGGTCACGAAGGTGATATAACGCCCAAATGCCCATCGTGTAATCCGGAAAACAAGGTTCGGAACACTAAATCGGTGGGGGAAACGTGTTCCAGTCAGGTTCCCCAGGTAACCCGAATCGATTGATAGAGAATCAAGAAATCCAGGTATTGCGAAGGGTCGGCAGTGCCTGTGAAAATAAAGAAAGAAAAATTTTTGAAATTAGACCTTTTCACATTAGGCTTAAGGAATATCAAGAGTGGAGAAAAAGAATATTTGGTGGAAAAGTTTCAGTATCAAAAAGAATTCAGAAAACTAGAGAACGATTAAAAGGCGGAAACAAATCGAGAGGAGTATTTCGTCCACAATTTTAGATTTAGATTCAGATCCAAGGCCATATGCCAAAGTAGAGATTTTAGGAAAAAAAAATGCAAGGTTTACTAGACAGCGGTGCCAGTATTAGTGTCTTGGGCAAAGGATGTCAGAAGTTCGTGGAAGAGTCAAATTTGAAAGTCTTCCCATATAAAGCGGGAGTTAGAACGGCCGATGGTAAAAGCCAGTCTATAATGGGAAAAATAATAGTCGAAGTAGGGTATAAGAGCCGGAAGGAAGAAATCACCTTGTTTCTGGTTCCTAATTTAGAGCAGGAGTTGTATTTAGGGATTGATTTCTGGAAGAAGTTTCAGATAGCTCCACAGATAGTCAGTTCGGTCACTTTGGAAGAGGAAGAAGAAACCAAAAGTAATGTCCACCAGCTTAGTCCGGAAGAGCAATCCGCTTTGGAGGCGGTCAAGCAGAAATTCCTTGTTTATGATCGTCATGGTCTCGGAAAAACTGCACTAATGGAGCATGTCATCGATACCGGGGACGCTGATCCTGTTAAGCAGCGTCACTACCCTGTTTCTCCAGCGGTGCAGGCCATTTTGTACCAAGAAGTAGACAGAATGTTGGAGCTCGGCGTTATCGAGGAAAGTGAGAGTCCTTGGTGCTCGCCTGTTGTACTTATCAAGAAGCCAGGAATTGACGGCACGATCAAGTACCGTTTTTGCCTAGATTCTCGAAAAGTCAACGCGTTAAGCAAAAAGGACGCTAACCCTATTCCTCATATCGACGGGCTTCTCAGTCGTTTACCGGACACCTACTATATGAGTAGCGTGGATCTCAAGGAAGCTTTTTGGCAGGTTCCACTGGAGAAGCAGAGTAGGGAAAAGACTGCGTTTGCGGTTCCGGGGAGACCTTTATACCAGTTCACGGTGATGCCGTTCGGCTTGTGCAATGCGGCTCAGCGACTTTGCCGTTTAATGGATAAAGTGATTCCTGCTCGACTCAGGGACAACGTTTTTGTGTATTTAAACGACCTGTTAATTATGTCGCCAGATTTCGAGACCCATATCACCATGCTGGGCGAAGTAGCCGCGTGTTTAAGGAAGGCCAATTTAACAATTAATTTGAAAAAATCTAAATTTTGCTTCAAAGAATTGAAATACCTAGGATTTATAGTGGGTGGTGGTCACGGATCCGGAGAAAGTGGAAGCGGTAGTCAACTTCCCTACTCCTAAGAATCCTAGGCAGGTGCGCCGGCTACTTGGTCTAGCGGGGTGGTATAGACGCTTTATCAAGGACTTTTCTAGCTTGACCGCACCCTTAACGGATATGCTAAAGAAGAAAGAGGGAAAATTTAAGATGTCGGACGAAGCGTTGTTGGCGGTTGATGAGTTGAAAAAGGCCCTTACGACAGCCCCCGTTCTCAGCCGTCCTGATTTTAAAAAACGTTTCTATGTTCAGTGTGACGCCCCAGACTCAGCGTTAGGAGCAGTCTTATTCCAGAGAGGAGATGAAGAAGAAGAAATTCCGATCGCTTTTTACTCGCAGAAACTAAATCGGTGCCAAAGAAACTATACGGTGACCGAGAAAGAGTGCATGGCTGCGGTGATGGCGATAAAGAAGTTCCGGCCCTATGTCGAGGGCATGGATTTCACAGTTATCACCGACCATTCTAGCCTCAAGTGGTTGATGTCCATGAAGGACTTGAGCGGCAGATTGGCTCGTTGGAGTCTGGAACTGCAGTCCTATGTCTTCGACATAGAGCACCGGAAGGGAGCCTTAAACGTCGTGCCAGACACGCTTTCTCGGTCTCACCTAGATAGTATTGAGTTGGGAGAAGTGGCTCCATTAATAGACTTAGCGTCAGATGAGTTTCAGTCCGACGAATACCGGAACTTAAGATCGACTATAGAAGAGCACCCCAGTGAATTACCCGATCTTAGAGTAGACGATGGGTTCGTATATAAAAGATCATTTCCCGTAGGAGAATAGTTACAGCTTCTAGAGCATAGTTGGCGACTTTGGGTACAGTCAGGGCTAACGGAAGGAATAATATCTAAGGCACACGATCCTCCTCAGGCAGCACATTTTGGAATTGCCAAAACTTTGCTTCATGTGAGACAATTTTTCTACTGGCCAAATATGACCGTCCAAATAAAGAACTATGTAACTAAATGTGATGTTTGTAAGCAGTGTAAGCCCTCATCTCAAATTCTTCGTCCACCGATAGATAATTCGTTTTCTGTAAATCGTCCGTTTCAGAAATTGTATGTCGATTTCCTGGTTCCCTACCCAAGGTCAACAGCAGGAAATGCTTATGTGTTCGTTGTCTTGGAACACCTCACAAAATTTGTATTTTTAGAACCTTTACGGTCCGCAAACACTAGTAGCATAGTTAAATACCTTAAAAATCACATTTTTAATACCTTTGGTGTACCCGAAATAATTCATTCGGATAATGGCCAACAGTTTTTGGCCAAAGATTTCCAAAATTTGTTGGAAAAGTTCGGCATTAGACATTTCCGAACGGCAAATTACTCACCGCAGTCAAATGCCTCGGAACGGGTGCACCGAACTTTAATAGCCGCGATACGTTCGTACTTGAAAGACGACCAACGAACATGGGACCTTCACTTGAGCGATATTTCTTGTGCTCTGAGAAGTTCCGTTCATTCGGCCATTGGAGTAACACCGTATTTTGCCTTGTTCGGGGTGAATATGATGACGCACGCGAGCGGGTATAAATTGTCTGAGAAACTAGGGTTGACAAGTTGAAATGCATACGAGAAAAAGTTAACGAAGGTATTTCGCAGGCAAAGGAAAAAAGCGACCGGAAGTACAATCTTCGCAGTAGGAGAGTTAACTTTACCCCAGGTCAGGAAGTGTATAAACGAAATTTTGTTCTTAGTGATTCGTCAAATTATTTGTCATCTAAACTTTGTCCTAAGTTCGTTAAATGTCGCGTTGTAAAAGCCGTTGGTAAAAACATGTATGAACTGTAGAACTTATCAGGAAAGAAAATAGGCATATTTCATGCAAAAGACCTAAAACAGTAAGAAAAGCTTCATAATGTGTCCAATGACGAAAACGTTTGAATTATGTTAGGTGTCACTGTACATGTATAGTATTGATGTTCGCTAGTGGTTGTTTCCTTGCGCGATTTATTGTTAATTTGTTAATGTCCTATTTATTTATTTATTAAGTATAGCCAGACTGACCATCTGGAGACATAAACTTGACATCTCTCGATGCGAGACCTCAAAGTGCAATGCACTTAGATTAAGTAAATTCGTGCAATAAAATAAACCAACTGTGATCCTATATACTATCTGTGATACTTTATCTACTTTCCATCTGTGATATTTTATCTACATATATACAATCTGTGATATTTTATCCATATAATGACTGTGATGCTTTATAAAATAACAACTGTGATACATGCATGGCATATCGGTTTCGTCATTCACCTATTTTAATGTAGCTATAATTCATACCGGCTTAGGTTAGTTTGTTATTATTTATGTGCACGGCTTGAATTTAGAGAAATTTAGTTTAGCTAAGACTTACCTGAATCAGAGTGTTTAGATGAAGACCCTAGATGTACTTATTAGATCCATTCCCAGGGAACCGACCTGCAATGAAAACAAAAGAAGTAGTGAGACTTGATTGGGCAAAAACAATATTATTGATTGGAATCATACAGCAGTATGACCGGCTTGGAGGGTAGTGTGTTCTTCCCCACGCTAAACGGAGCCAGTAGGGTGGCTTCGGGGTTGTCCTGTCACCGTCTTCGTTCGGATGTATATCCATCGAAACCGGAGTTTTGCTGCGGCAGCCTCCGAATAAAAAAAAATACAGAATAATGTGTAATATTCGGCTTGGTCCGACAATTAAAACTTATTCACTTTTTAAATAAAACACAAATTCACTTTATTCAAATCACTCACAAACTTATTTATTCAACACTTTCAATTATAACTTTGCAAACACATTATCTTTACTTTATCGCAGTTCACAATCAATTAATTCATCTCGCCACTAAACGGCTATTTATATAACAAAAATGATGGATTCTAGAAACTACTATTGTTTCCTATTGGTTCTTGGAGAAGCTGAAAGTTCGAGAAGCTCTCTATTTACAAATAAAAAAAAATACTGGGATTTTTGTAGGGGCTAACGTTCTTAATGCTAAACAAAAAGTTTCTCTTAATCTTAATTAATTATTGCCCCTCACGAGTGTTTACTACTACAATTAAACGATATTAAGTAAAGAGAGTATGTACATTAAATAAACAAGAGATACAGAGTAAGTAAAGAGAGTATGTACATTAAATAAACAAGAGATACAGAGTAAGTAAAGAGAGTAAGAAAAGTGTGTACATTAAATATAGAAAGAGATACAGAGAGTAAGAGATAATAAAGTATGCACATTAGACATTACAATAGAAGGAGAAACAGAGCGTATGAGATAAATAAAGTGTATACACATTACATTGCCCCCTCCTTAGGATTGATCGTCCCGAACAAATCCATCATTCTCATCACCACTGTAGCGATGTAGTCGGTCGCGATGTACGACTTTAAGTTTACCTCTGACTCCTTTTTGTATCCGGTATACGACGTCGTTGATTTTGCTAATCACTGTATATGGACCTTCCCAGTCCCGTTGAAGTTTCGGTGACAACCCTTTTTGTCGATGGGGATTGTAAAGCCACACTCGATCTCCTGCTTGGAACTCTGTTGTTGTCGCTCGTATATCGTAGCGTGTCTTCATTCGGTCACTGAACATCTTTATTTTTGACCTAGTATCGTCGTGGATCTGAAGGAGTCTTTCTCTGAGGTCATCCAAGTAGTCATCCTCGGCTTGCGGTTCCGACGTGGGACATCCAAATTTTATTTCGCTCGGCAATCTGATGTTCCTTCCCATCAAAATCTCAGACGGTGTATGGCCAGTTGAGCTATGTCTTGCACTTCGATACGCCATCAAAAACAGTGGAATGTGTCGATCCCAATCTCGCTGGTTGTTGTCCACAACTTTGCAAAGATGTTCCTTAAGGGTTCGGTTGAACCGTTCGACCATGCCATCAGATTGTGGGTGGAGTGGTGTTGTTCTTGTCTTCTTGATGTGAAGAAGCCCACAAACTTCCTGGAATATGTTTGATTCAAAGTTCCTTCCCTGGTCGGAATGCAGTTCTAATGGAACACCGAATCTGCTCACCCAGTTGAACACAATTTGGTCTGCGACTGTTTTGGCTTCTTGATTCGGTATGGCGTATGCTTCAGGCCACTTGCTGAAGTAATCCATGACGACCAGAATATAACGATTTCCATTATTTGTTTCCGGAAATGGACCCGCCACGTCTATTGCAATCCTTTCAGGGCCAGTTGCTCAATCGAATCATAAATTTAAGTTCTACATAAAGTTCTACTTTTGTATGGGGATTTTATGTAGAACTTAAGAATTCCGGAACGTCTCATACAAAAATGAGAACTTTATGTAGAACTTAAATTTATGATTCGATTGAGCAACTGGCCCTCAAAGGGTGATCCGACATTATACTGCTGCATTTGGCTGTGATTCTTTTTGTTCGGGCCTTTGGTGGCAGCACAGGTATCACATTTTCGGCACCACTTCTCGACATCTTCCCTTGCATGTAGCCAATAGAATCGTTGTCGAACCTTTTCTAGCGTCTTGTTTACTCCTAGATGGCCTCCCGAAACTCCATCATGCATCTCTCGTAGAACGTCCATAATCTTCGATCTCGGTAAGACTAGCTGCATTACATAGGACTTTCCATCTGCTGATTCCCACTTACGTCGAAGGACACCTTCTTGGACATGCAACGAGTCCCACTGTGCCCAATAGGCCTTCAGAGCTGGACTTCTGTCGGAGATATCAGCCCATTCTGGTTTTTCCTGGTGTTCCTTGCATGCGAGGATGGGTTCAATATCTGGGTCCTCTTGTTGAGCCTCCCTCAACTCGTCGTTGCTCCAGCCATAAATGGGATCGGTTCTGGTTCGTTGGACAGTAGCCACTTCTTTTTCTTCTTGGCGTCTGCAATGCTTACAGTCTTGCTTACATGGCCTCCGAGACAGTGCATCAGCATTTGGGTGAAGCTTCCCCTTCCGATGTTGAATTTCATAATCGTACGTCTGCAGCCTCTCAATCCATCTCGCCACTTGACCCTCTGGATTCTTGAAATTCAAAAGCCAGTTTAGTGCTCCATGGTCGGTTCGGAGAAGAAACTTCTGTCCATAAAGATACTTATGGAAGTGCTTTGTTACCAAGATCAGTGCAAAAAGTTCTCTTCTGGTCACACAATTGTTTCTTTCTGACTTTGAGAGTACCTTGCTGTAATAGGCAATTACCTTTTCTTCACCATTATGTACTTGTGATAGTACGGCACCAATCCCGACATTGCTGGCATCAGCGTCAATGATGAACGGTTTTCCGGGAGTCGGATAGGTCAGCACTGGTGCATTACACAAGCGTTGCTTGAGCTCTTGAAAGCTGCGCTCGCACTCACCTGACCACTTGAACTGCTTTCCCTTTTCCGTTAGCTGATGTAAACTCTTGGCGATCTCAGCAAAGTCCTTGACAAAGCGCCTATAATAGGTGGCTAGACCCAGAAAGCTTCGGAGTTGATGTTTGTCCTGTGGTGTTGGCCAATTCTTCACGGTGTCAATCTTATCAGGATCTGTCTTTACTCCTTGGGATGAGATGATATGTCCCAGGTATTTCACTTCGGTTTTGAAGAGTGAACACTTTTCTGGATTGAGCTTGAGGTGGGCTTCTCGAAGTCTTTGAAACACGGCTCTCAGATTTGTACAATGTTCGTCAAATGTTTTCCCGTATACGATGACGTCATCCAAATAGACCAGGCAAGATTTCCATGTGAGTCCTTGCAGGACGCATTCCATAAGGCGCTCAAAAGTCGCTGGAGCATTGCACAGTCCAAAAGGCATCACTTTGAACTGCCACAATGTAATAGGCTAGCGTTGGCTTTGAGATGTGCGTTAAGCACCGTTTGCACTAGGTCGGCGGACTGGCATGCTTGTGGTTGCTCGGCTCGAGCTCGCCGGATGTCGCGGGATCTTGTCCGCCTCCCTAGTGAACCAACCCATTACTTTTAATCATGCCAAGGGTGATCCGAAATCCAAAGAAAGAAAGAAAAACAAAAAAGAAACTATTATACCGGACGGACATTACCACTAGAGGGCGCCGAGATGTTGTTCGGCGTGGCCGTGTCCCACCCCACCGTGGAAGTCCGTAGGCCAAATTATGTTTGGACTTCCCCTAAAAAAACACCGAAAGAAAGACACCACTCACCGTTTCATTAACTTACCGCTTCGCCTCCGAATCTTCATGTTACCATCCGCATCCCCTGAAATGAAAAAAACTCAACTAGCCATCAAGCTATAAGCTTGACCATAAAAAAAAAACCAATCGTACATTTGGTACATTTAAACAAGTTTTAATTCACATTGGAATTTGAAATACAAAAAGAAAACGAAAATCAAAAGGATTTACAAAATAAATGACTTAAACTTGACTAATACACCTAGCAGCGGTCAAGGAAAATGTATATGATTCACAATGATTAAGTATTTTATTAATTTTTTCTTCTCTTTTCCTTTTCTTGCTTTTCGTCTCGAACTAAGTTTCTTACAAGACTTCGGGAATCTTTCAGGGTGCCTGCCTAAATTGAATTCAATTTTGTTTCATGCCCCAGTTTTCCCACCAAAAGAAAATAATTAAAAACGTTCAAAACTAAAGGCTTAAATAGAAAAAGATTTGGGCACTCATAGGCCGTTAAGCAAATTATAAAGTTGAAATATATACCGGGTTTTCAGTTCCCTTAATCGCTTTAAGGAATTAATCAGAAAAAAAATTTAAAATTTAAATTGAACAGTTAAATGTAATAATATTATCATACAGAGAAAGATCTTAATTAATTATAGAAAATTACAATTTAATTTGTAAAGAAAAAAAAAACAAAGCAAAAAAAAAAATAACATCAAAAATAACTAACCAAAATCGAAAAACAATTATTTACAAAAAAAACACCGATGGTAACCCTAAACTCTTCAATAGAATGTTTAGGTCTTCTCGCAGTTAAATTCAATGCAAAAATCAAAGACCTTTTTCCTTCATATATGGGTACTGCCATCTGTCAAATGAATTTGGTACCTCGGTTCTTGTCTTCGCTAGGAATTTTGTTTTGGATATGAAAAATTTCCCTACGGCGATCACCTCCTTCTTGAACCGATGTGATCGCCGTATAACACCTAGTAAACAAATTTCTTAGTGTTACACTTTGAAAATCTTAATATTTCTTTACTATTAATTTATAGCAAAGCATCTACTAATATGTTCTCGAAATGAAAACTAGTCTTAGGAACACTAATATGTTACTCTATACTTCATTCAATATAATATAATATATGAAAGTAAATTTCATCACTCACCAATGATGTTTGTGTGGGAAACACGCTTGTGCCTTGGTATCGTATGTCGTTTTTTTGTGCATTCAATAGGGTGGGTTATATGTTTTATTTATGTTTTCTTTAATGTTCGTGTTGTTGCACTTAAGTCTTCACTATTGTTGCACTTTTGTTGCACAGTAGTACTTTGTTGTACGAAATGTTAATTTCAAAAAGAAAAACTTAGGACGTGTATACAAAAAAAATGTAACGAACAAAAAATTTACTCAACACAATTGTTGTTTGATGGACTTAGCAGGCACAATTGAAGGTCTATTGGCTTTCGTAATGCCAAGAATCCCAACGGAGCGAATTGGTGCTCTCAAAATTTAACCGTCGCATTCCGGTTTTCAAATTCAATCATCCGATTTTGATGCCCAATCAGACAATCCCATGATAATTTAAGAGATTTTCAGACGAAAAAAGCTTTTCCCTCAATTTCCTCGTTGGGTTGCAACAACAAAAACACCCTATTCTAATGCATTTCTAATTGCATTCACTCACACCAAGCTACATACTCATAAATCAATATTGACAATTTCGATCATTAGATCAATACACATCCCAAAATTGGGGAATTTATGGATATTTACTCAAACATTGACATGAAACAGAGTATAAGAGTCAATGACACAATACAATCACATAAAAAGACTAGATTGTAAAAAATACCCAATGGGAAATTATAGATCGTAAGATCTTTAATATCCCTATTTGATGATCTATGGAAATATCCCGTGCAAAACAGCAACAAATATTCAAAATGTCAAATGGGAAGAAGTAAACAACAGGTAAGTTGGTTTGAATTTGCTTTATTTTGTATTTTTATGAATTATTTACTTAATAAAACATTTAATAACAAATAACTAATTTCATTGAACTCTTTACAGTTTTAACATTCGCTGGATGATAAAATTTATCGCCAACTGCAAACCCCTGGTTGGAATTGAAAGGGTAAGTAAACAAAAGGAAACTAAGTTCGCATACTTCAATTGTATGTTCTTATTTCAGCTGTACACGTCCATGACTTTATTTCGGAAAGCATTCCGACTACAAACCAACAAACAATCGAAGGGTGTCAATATTTTCGTGGACAAGGAACGTCCCGTCGCTACTTTTTCTGTTTCCACACATAATGACTGCAAACCTGAATGTGGTGATTGGGCAAAAAGCACCGAATGGCGTAGTACGGTTGTGTGACATTGTGACCAAGTGATGGAATGCCTCAAACAGAAAAAAAAACTAGCGAAATATTATGCGGAGTCCTCACCGCATATTATTTTATTTAGTTTAAACTTGAATCAGAGCTAAAGTTTTCAAGAGTTAATGTGCATTCATAAATAAAATGTGGATTCGTCTAGAGGTGTCTTTTTTTTTTTATTAAAAGCCGATCGATGAGCAGTTTCAATGGAGGTTACATGTAAAGAAGTAAGGTAGTATTACATTGTGTGGTTCGTATTATCATTATTTGTCCTTTCATTTCAGGTCCACAACAAAACACTGGGTGAGATGGGAGCCCAACAGAAAACCAGCGAGGACAGTGAGGAAGGACGATCAATGAAAACAAGTAGGTGGTCGTTTATTGGCAGTATAGTTGAGTTTTAGTTAATGAGTGCATGCAATCATATGTCAATGCATTAGATGTGGGGAAGAATCCCACAAGGCCGGGCATATAATAAGATTGTACACTTTAATAAGTTTCATGTTTTCCTTTGGAGCTTGTCATGGTTGCCAAAGAGACCAAAAACAATGAATGCCTAGTTCGGGTATAAAGGCAAATAAATAAGCATGCAAATTACTAATAAATAAGTGACACGAAGTTTATTAACTAGACTAAAATAAATAATAAAAAGAATAAGTAAGTTAAGGTTAAAATATTTCCCCGTTGGTAAAAATTAAAAGTTAAAGTAGCTATCACAGTAGGTTGTTTAGAGCCTAAAGGCTTGATGTTAGTAAATATCACAGTCTATTAGGTTAGTAAGCATCACAGATTGCTATTGAAGTTAATAAATTAAAAGTTAAACTTATTAATTAATATCACAGTTTGAATGCAAGTCGGTTTAGTAAAAGATGAATGTAAATATCACAGTTGGAGATCAGTCAATTGGTTAAAATGAAAAAAAAATCTAAAACTAAGTATCACAGGTATAAAATAAGAGGATATTTTAATAAATAATAATAAATTAACATGAACTACAGACTAGTAATAAATAAATAAATAATTCAATAATTTAACACAAATAACATCGAAGAACATTTATTTAACAAGCAATGTAGATTAAGTAGCGATAGTTTAGGCCTTATTTCATTGTTTAATGTCTTTCGCATGGAAAATCCCTAGAGCTCTACCGGACAAGTTTTCTAGCTCGTATAAATTCTTGCCAACTGGTCTGACTATCCTACATTTAACGAATTTAGGACATAGTTTGGCACTCAGGTATTTGGAGCTATCGCTAAGCACAAAGTTTCTTCTAAAAACTTCTTGCCCTGGTAGAAAACGGATATCGCGAGTACGAGTATTGTACTTCTGCGCACTTTTTTCTCCCGCTTTTGTTATAGAAGCCTTTATTTTATTGCGCAGTATTTGCAATTTGGCCTGCCTAGTCATAATTGTGACTTCGCCGTCGTCAACTGAGTGTAATTGTTTTGCCAACTCGTAGCTACTGCCATGAGTCATCATGTTGACCCCAAATAACGCGAAGTAGGGTGTCACTCCGGTAGAAGTGTGAACAGCACTTCTAAGAGCACACGCTATCTCGCTCAAATGTGAGTCCCAGTCGCGCTGGTCATCCTTCAAATATGATCGAATGGCTGCAAGGAGTGTTCGATTAACTCTTTCAGACGCATTCGACTGAGGCGAGTAGTTTGCCGTTCTGAAATGCCTTACACCATATGATTTCAAGAAACTTTGGAATTCCTTAGAAAGAAATTGTTTGCCGTTATCGGAGTGGATAATTTGCGGCACTCCAAACGTATGGAAAACGGTTTCTTGTAAAAATTTAATCACATTTGAAGAATTGGCATTTTTCATGGACTTCAAAAAGACGAACTTCGACATATGGTCAAGGACTACAAAAACGAAACAATTACCAGACTTGGAACGAGGATACGGGCCTAAGAAGTCTACATATAACTTTTGAAATGGACGGTCTACATTGAACTCACTTGACATAGGGGGACGAAGGACTTGATTGGACGGTTTACACTGAGTACACACATCACAATTTGAAACATAGTCGCGTATTTGCACCGTCATGTTCGGCCAATAAAAATATTCGCGAATCCTTTGAAGTGTTTTTGCCACTCCCCCATGCGCAACATTTGGTGGATTATGGGCACGCTCAATGATCCCGTTGGTGAGGCCTGATGGTACCCACAAACACCAATTGTGTTCACTTGTTGGGCTATCATTGGAAGGGAAGGCTCGCTTATACACGAAGTCATCTTCGACCTTAATGTCGGGCAAGGAATCTTGATTTTGTTTAACAGTTGCAATTAGGGACAAATACTCTTCGGACTTGAACTCTTCCGAATTCAAATCAACAAGTGGGGCTATGTTTTCAAAAGCAAGAGCCTCCAGCTCTACAAAGACTCTAGACAGGGTATCGGGAACGACATTAAGGCTACCTTTACGGTGTTCGATAGCGAACGAAAACGCTTGGAGTTGTAAGCTCCACCGCGCGAGTCTCCCACTGAGATCCTTAAGGCTCATTAGCCACTTAAGGCTCGAGTGGTCTGTTATGACCGTAAAGGTCATTCCCTCCACATAAGGCCGAAATCTCTGTATAGCCAGAACAGCTGCGAGACATTCTTTCTCTGTCACGCTATAATTTTGCTGGGCTTTATTCAGCTTTTGAGAGAAAAAGGAAATAGGGGTTTCTTCGTTGGCGTCGTTTTTCTGAAAGAGTACCGCCCCTACCCCTGTGTCAGACGCATCGCACTGAATATAAAATGGCTTTCCGAAGTTTGGGTGCGTTAAAACCGGAGCCTCAGACAAAGCTTTCTTCAGCTTTCCAAATGCCTCCAGAGCTTCTTCCGTCATGTTAAATTTTTTGTTGCCTTTTTTCAGGGTGTCAGTGATTGGTGCTGTCAAAGACGAAAATTCCCGTATAAACCTACGGTACCACCCTGCTAAACCAAGCAGCCGGCGTACCTGTTTTGCCGATTTAGGGATCGGAAAATTCTCGATCGCCTCAACTTTTGCTGGATCGGTCTTGATAGTCCCACCACCAACGATGAAGCCAAGGTACCTCAATTCTCTGAAGCAGAATTTGGACTTCGATACGTTGATGGTGAGTCCAGCCTTGTTGAGACACGCCGCTACTTCGTCCAACAGTGAGATATGATCTTCGAAATTGGGAGCTATGACGAGCAAGTCATCGAGGTACACGAATACACGATCCCGTTACCTGGATGGAATGACCTTGTCCATTAACTGGCATAACCTTTGGGCAGCGTTACACAGTCCAAAGGGCATGACAGTAAAATGGTACAAGGGCCTTCCCGGTATTGTGAAAGCAGTTTTCTCTCTACTCTGCTCCTCCAGCGGTATTTGCCAGAATGCGTCTTTGAGATCGATACTACTTATATAAATAGTATCTTTAAGACGACTGAAGATCCCTTCGAGATTGGGGAGAGGATAAGCGTTCTTTTTAGTCACGGCGTTCAGCTTTCGTGAGTCAAGACACAGGCGATTTTTGCCGGGCTTCTGTATCAAGACCACTGGCGAACTCCAAGGACTCTCACTCTCCTCAATCACTCCAAGATCCAACATTCGGTCTATCTCGGCATACATCAAAGCTTGTATCGCTGGCGAAACAGGATAGTGTCGCTGCTTCACTGGAAGCGCTTCTCCGGTGTCGATAACGTGCTCGACCAGCGCCGTCTTTCCAAGACCGTACCTGGTATAGCACCGGAACTTCCGCCTGACAGCATCCAATCTGACTTGCTGCTCTGGAGACAATTGGTGAGTATCTGAAGTAGAAGCATCAGAAATTGCAGCGATTTTAATTTCTCCAACTATTTCAGGGGCAAGGCCGAATACTCTCCAGAAATCGACGCCAAGGTATAATTCTTGATCCAAATTGGGGACAAGATAAAACAAAATGGTATGTGTTACATTCTTATAAGTAACATTAAGATGTATCCTACCTAAGATCGCTTGACATTTGCCATCTGCTGTCTTGACATTGGATGTAAAAGGTATCATCTGTTTGTTTAATCTCTTAATGAAGTCCATACATCCTTTTCCAATGACACTGACACTGGCACCACTGTCAAGCAATCCAAAGACTTCTTCGCTTTCTATTTTGACCTTCGCATACGGTCTTGGGTCATTAGTAATTATAGTTGATAATAAGTTAGTTCTTAATTGTTTTCTTATTCTAAATCTTTTTCTAGTATTAAGTATTTTGTTTTTAACTTTTCCACCAAAAATTCTAGCCTTAGCTTCATTGTATTCAAATATTCTTATGTGTAAGGGCTTAACGCTACTAAATTTTTTATTTGAATTCAAGTTTTCTGTAACGGGGTCACTACGATTCCGTTTCAAAATTGTAATTTTAGAACTATCTGAAAATTGTTCAATACTTATTGGGGGTGATTCGAGGACTCGGGGTTCGTCTTTGAACACGACTCCCCCGTCGAAATCGTGCTCTTCGACAGGTTTTTCTGCCGACACTTCGGGCAAGTGGCAACTATATAATTTGCTTCCCCGCACTTAAAGCAAAAGATGTTTACTTTAGGTGAGGGGCACTCCCAATATAGATGTCCATCTACCTTGCAATTCCAGCAAGTCAGGACCTTATTCGGCGGTCTAGGTCTATGCTTTTCCGCATATTGCATTGCGGCCAAATACTCATCGTAAGGCTCTTCGTCTTCGAACGTATGCATTTCGTTGACGTGCATCTTAAGTGGTGGTCGATAATACCTAGGAGCTTGTGGTGGTCTAACAGGGAACGCATTTTCGGCTTCCTTACAAGCGAATCTTAATTGATCAAAATTGAAAATTGATATTGGGTATACCAATTTTCCAATTTGATCATTAAGATTACGCTTAATCATTCTGATCAGTTCGATTTCGGGAATCGGAATGGTTAGTTGAGATCTTATTTTCGCAATTGCTGAGAAATAACTGTCGCAAGATTCAGTTGGACCTTGCTTGCGATCTGAGATCTCACGCATTATCTCATAGTCTGACTTGCAATTGCGAAAATGAAGCTTAATTGCATCTCGCAATGTTGGCCAGTCAGAACCATGATTGAATTTAATGAACTCGCAGTACCAACGTTCGGCATCTCCAGAAAGAGTAAGGTGGAATTGCCTTAATATTTCGGACCAGGGGCATTGGTACTGGTGCTGTAGAAATTCTAGCCGGTGAACAAAATCTTCAACAGACAAATTTTCCGGCTTCCCATCGTATTTCAGACCCCATCGGTCCAACTTCACAGGCTCATGGTGATGTCTATAAGGATTGGGATTCGTATTTGGATCCCGGTTCGGGTCCACGGGATTTGAATGTCTGAAATCACCTTGATTTCGACCACAATTGCCTGGGGGTTGTGATCCAGTATCCGAAAATCGATGGATGGGTTTAAACACGTTACTAGTATGGGCAAATGCACTGGGGAATAACTGTTCAGAATTATGTAACCCATGATCAATGAAAGGCTGATGACTAGTTCGATTTTGATTTTGAACCAATTGTTCCGGCTGAAATTGTTGGTTCGGAAAAGATCTGTTCTGTTGTGATGGTGGGTGATGTTTCACCTGCAGTTGCTGTTGCAATCTTGACTGGGTTCTTTGGCTTGGCTGTGGGATAGGTTGTGGTCTTGGCAATACATTTATTTGCGAATTTTGTTGGGGTCTATGAGGTTGTTGTGTTTGCTGTTGTTGTTGGCTATAGAGTGACGGACCTGGTTTGTTGGCTGGAATGGGTTGGGAAGACGTTTTCACACTGCTCTCCTCACGTCTAAGGGGTAGAGTAGCAGTGTTCATGTCTCCCAGGAATTCTATAAAATTGTCTTTCATCATCTTTTTCAGGCTTTCAGAAATCTCAGATTTCATTGATTCAGCATAAGATGAGAATGCATTGACAATGGTCAAATTAATGTAAGCCTTCATGCTCTCCTGTTCGGATTGCTTTGGGCTAAAATTGTTACTACCAGGAGGAACACTATTAACGGGTTTTTCGATAATGGGCTCGTTACGGACCTTATTGATAGCATCCATATCTAGGCCAGCTGCGCCGATGTGACTCAAACTGCTGTAGCTTGGTGCAGTGATAGAATCAGACTCTGTTGAAGCATTTTGTGAACGCTGACCTAAAGGGTTATTTAAATCGTTGCTCCCAGATTCGAGGTTAGCTTGTTCATAAATTGGGGTATCTTGATTCTCGATGTTTTCGTCCTGCTCTCTAGGGATTATAATGGGATTATGTTCTATAGGAG
This sequence comes from Sphaerophoria taeniata, assembly GCA_943590905.1. Lineage (NCBI taxonomy): Eukaryota > Metazoa > Arthropoda > Insecta > Diptera > Syrphidae > Sphaerophoria > Sphaerophoria taeniata. Next base: position 173,202,159 of record OX016540.1, read on the forward strand.
TTCGAAGAACTCGAGGTGGAGGTCTTTGTTCTCCTAGAGGGTCGGTGTCGAAAATCGGATTGAAAGAAAGATTAGGGCCGGCATCCGACGGAAAATTGTTGGGATTACTCTGGCTATTTACAGAATTGTTGAAAAGCATGGGGCTCATGCTATTCAGCAAACGCTCTTGTGCGTTCTGCGCAGCAGAAGAACGCAAGTTCTTTTTAATGGCCCCATATTCTGAACTTTTCTTCATTTTGTTTTTTTTTTTTTGGTAAGTAGTTTTAAGATGAATTATATATATATATAATATTAATTGTCTTATTCCTTTTTTTATAGGTTGACAAGAAGAACGAAAAATATTTTAGTTTTAAGGAAAATAAATAACAAAAATAAATAAATTAAATATGTAAATGTAAAATAGAAAAAAAAATCAAAAAAAAAAATAATAAATTAACAATAAAGAAAAAAAAATTGAGTAGACAAAAAAAAACTTATGTAACAAAACAAAAAAAATAAATTAACAAAAAAAAGTATGTAAGTAAAAAGAAGTGTAATAAATTAACAAAAAAAAAATGCAAATAGACCAAAGATGTAATAAATAAACAAAAAAAAAGATATGAAAATAAAAAAACAAAAACAAATAAATAATGAATTGTAGAAAAGTATTGTAATGAAAGATGTAAAAAAATAAATTAACAAAAAAAAAAGTTAGCAAAAAAAAGTAAGCAAAAAAAAATAATAAATTAACAAAAAAAAAATATAAACAAAAAAAAAGGAATTGAACAAAATGAACAATGTAAACAAAAAAAATGTAAAGAAAAGATTAACGAAAAGTATATAAATTATTATAGACAAAAAAAATAAATAAATTATCAAAAAAATGTAACAACTTAAACTTAAGAAAATCAAGTAAAAAGAAAAATCAGTTGAATAACGTACCAAAAATGAAAATTAGGTACGAAATAAATAAGAACCAATGTAAACCCACAAAAAAAAATTAATGAATAAATAAGTGATTTATCAAAAAAAAACCATGTGAAATATATATATATATTTGTTTTAATTACCAAAACCAAAAAAAGAAAAATGAAGAAAACTCAATAAAATGAGTTAAAAACGATAAAAAAAAATGAAAATATAAACTAAAAAAAGACAAACTAGTTCAATTGAGATTCAATTGTAGCCAGTTAAGCACAAAACGTAAATATTTAAACTATAATTATGAAATCTGAATAAGAACAGAGATTGTTAACTATAAAAAAATAATATATACTTAAATGCCAAAAAAATTGTATCTGTTTCAATTTAGAAATCCAATAAGATAACAAATTCAAAGAAAAGTACTAAAAATGAAATAAACAAAATGTAACAAAAAAAAAAAACAAACAAAAAGTAAAGATTAACCTAAACGAAGATAATAATTGACTAAAATTATGATCTTGTTTCGATTTCTTAAACAAACTAAAAAGCAAATTCAAAAAAAAATAAACCTATTTTCAAAAATAAGAATTTTTGTATTGCTTTTGCTACAAAAACAAAGCGAACTGAAACAAAATGAAAACAAAAAAAATATTCAAAATTGATTTTTGGCTAAGTATTTAAGTTTTTCAAAAAACAATGAATGTATTTGTTTGTATATGGCATTCGGGGATGATTCAGGTAACCGATTCGGTGGCGAACTCTTGTTGACGATTCGGTAAGCTGAAACGGTGATGTCTTTTGAAAATGTAGCTAGAACCTAAGAGACTGTCGGACGAACTGTTTTAGAAAATTTTCCCTCTAGTGGTAAATAGGTACATAAAAATAGACATAGGACAAAACAAGTTTGTTGTTTACCCATTGCATTCGCAATTTTGCTTTGCTCTAAAGCTTAGGCAAAAGACATAATGCAATCGGCAAACAACACAAAAAGTAGTAAGAGAAGTATTTGAGCAACTGTGTGACTAAACGTCAACAACAGGACTCAAATACTGAAGGAAGAAACTGAAGAAATGAAATGAAAAATAAAAAATAGAATGATAGAATAGTAAAATTTACAAAGAAAAGAAAAGATAGTGATTAGAAAAAGAAATAGAGATTAAATGTTGTTGTCAACTTCCTCCGCTATCTCGTCGCAAGTGAAATCGGTATGTTCGAAAACTTTCCGTAACACGACATACGAGTAGCTGAAGAAGCTGACAAAAACATTAAGGGAATTGTAAAATTTGGTAATAGGGTAGACAAAAACGAAGCCCTACGTTGGGCGCCATTTGTAATAGGCTAGCGTTGGCTTTGAGATGTGCGTTAAGCACCGTTTGCACTAGGTCGGCGGACTGTCATGCTTGTGGTTGCTCGGCTCGAGCTCGCCGGATGTCGCGGGATCTTGTCCGCCTCCCTAGTGAACCAACCCATTACTTTTAATCATGCCAAGGGTGATCCGAAATCCAAAGAAAGAAAGAAAAACAAAAAAGAAACTATTATACCGGACGGACATTACCACTAGAGGGCGCCGAGATGTTGTTCGGCGTGGCCGTGTCCCACCCCACCGTGGAAGTCCGTAGGCCAAATTATGTTTGGACTTCCCCTAAAAAAACACCGAAAGAAAGACACCACTCACCGTTTCATTAACTTACCGCTTCGCCTCCGAATCTTCATGTTACCATCCGCATCCCCTGAAATGAAAAAAACTCAACTAGCCATCAAGCTATAAGCTTGACCATAAAAAAAAACCAATCGTACATTTGGTACATTTAAACAAGTTTTAATTCACATTGGAATTTGAAATACAAAAAGAAAACGAAAATCAAAAGGATTTACAAAATAAATGACTTAAACTTGACTAATACACCTAGCAGCGGTCAAGGAAAATGTATATGATTCACAATGATTAAGTATTTTATTAATTTTTTCTTCTCTTTTCCTTTTCTTGCTTTTCGTCTCGAACTAAGTTTCTTACAAGACTTCGGGAATCTTTCAGGGTGCCTGCCTAAATTGAATTCAATTTTGTTTCATGCCCCAGTTTTCCCACCAAAAGAAAATAATTAAAAACGTTCAAAACTAAAGGCTTAAATAGAAAAAGATTTGGGCGCTCATAGGCCGTTAAGCAAATTATAAAGTTGAAATATATACCGGGTTTTCAGTTCCCTTAATCGCTTTAAGGAATTAATCAGAAAAAAAATTTAAAATTTAAATTGAACAGTTAAATGTAATAATATTATCATACAGAGAAAGATCTTAATTAATTATAGAAAATTACAATTTAATTTGTAAAGAAAAAAAAACAAAGCAAAAAAATAACATAAAAAATAACTAACCAAAATCGAAAAACAATTATTTACAAAAAAAAACACCGATGGTAACCCTAAACTCTTCAATAGAATGTTTAGGTCTTCTCGCAGTTAAATTCAATGCAAAAATCAAAGACCTTTTTCCTTCATATATGGGTACTGCCATCTGTCAAATGAATTTGGTACCTCGGTTCTTGTCTTCGCTAGGAATTTTGTTTTGGATATGAAAAATTTCCCAACGGCGATCACCTCCTTCTTGAACCGATGTGATCGCCGTATAACACCTAGTAAACAAATTTCTTAGTGTTACACTTTGAAAATCTTAATATTTCTTTGCTATTAATTTATAGTAAAGCATCTACTAATATGTTCTCGAAATGAAAACTAGTCTTAGGAACACTAATATGTTACTCTATACTTCATTCAATATAATATAATATATGAAAGTAAATTTCATCACTCACCAATGATGTTTGTGTGGGAAACACGCTTGTGCCTTGGTATCGTATGTCGTTTTTTTGTGCATTCAATAGGGTGGGTTATATGTTTTATTTATGTTTTCTTTAATGTTCGTGTTGTTGCACTTAAGTCTTCACTATTGTTGCACTTTTGTTGCACAGTAGTACTTTGTTGTACGAAATGTTAATTTCAAAAAGAAAAACTTAGGACGTGTATACAAAAAAATGTAACGGCTTGACTTTCTCATTTTTGCCCCCGAATTTGGACACGAAAATGGTCTCAATCGATAGGTATAGTTTATTTAAGCACAAATCTACTTTATTTTTTGTCCGCAAATAAATATTTCTATTAGAAATTTATAAAATAAAATTACACTTTCTGACAACTAAACTTGAAGTTTTATTTTAAAATTACACTGGATTCGCTCATTTTATGATAAACGTCAAAGTCAGATGTTAGTTGAATGCATTTACGAGACAATGTCACTCGTAGTGCTAGTAGACTGCACACTTTATTGGGATTTTTTTTGGGATATTCTCCGAAATGTCGTTGGTTTTTGGGATTTTTTAAATAACTCTTTAGGCATTTTTTACTTGTGGACGAACTTAAGGACACACATATCAGTAACGGTAAAAATGTGTTCCGACTTTAAGAATTTGCATTTTCTGTGCATTCATTTTGTAAAAACCAAAAGCAACGGGCCATTGAAGAGGCAAAAAAAAATTAACAAAAACCAAAACTAAAAAAACTAAACCATCAAATAACAAAACAATGAGTGACGAGCAGGAAGAACAACAACCTACCACAAGCAAGCGTGCACTTGCCTTGTCCTTACAGAAATGGTAAGTTAGAAATTAAATATAAATATTTCATGACTATAACTCAAATTTCTAGGAATTTGTACCACTTGATCAAGCTGATTGACGGCGAATCAAACAGCGTGAAATTCGCTGAAGATAATGGATTGCTGCCCACCTCGAAGATTTGTCCAACCCACAAGATCCAAATGTCGATCAACTCAGACGGCGGCCTAGGATACTTCCGCTGCCGACGCGGGACTTGTAGGGGGAAAAACCGGGCGAGCAGGGCCAAGGGAACTTGGTTCGAGAACAGCAAGTTGTCGGTCCAACAAGTGATCTACCTCACCTACTGCTTCGCACAGAGATCCCCCTACGAAGAAGTCCAGCATCAAGACTTTTCTGGGTCCGGCACCATTTTTTCAACGAGGACCATCGCAGACTGGTACAGCTACTGTCGCGAGGTCATCGTGGCCGATTTTTCAAATCATAGGGAAAATGGGCCAATGATTGGTGGTGTCGGACGCGTAGTCCAGATAGATGAGTCCAAGTTTGGGAAGCGGAAATATAATAAAGGTATTATATGAACTTAAATTTATTTAATAATATATATTCAATTAACTTCTTCTCATAATTTCAGGCCGTCGAGTTGATGGGCATTGGGTCTTAGGCATGATCGAGGATGGATCCGAGGACCTCCGCCTCGAGATCTGCGATGATAATGTCCGAAGCGCTGAGGTGAGTTAAAAAAAAATTTCTAAGTAAAAACATTTCATTAACAAAAAATTCTTTTTAGATTCTAATTCCGCTGATTAAGAAGCATGTGCTCCCAGGAACCACGATACATACGGATTACTGGAAAGCATATGATTGCCTTCCGGCACATGGATACATACACCGGAAGGTTAATCATAGCGATCCGGATAATCCGTTTGTAGCGGCGGATGGGACACACACCCAGAGAATAGAATCTCAGTGGCGAGTTGTTAAGAGGTGTTTCTACAACTCTAACAGCTCGCATAACTTCGGGGATTGGATCCTCGAATATCAGTGGCGGAGGAACATGAAGAAAAACGGGCAGCATCCATTTGAAGAGCTACTCAGTGCGATTCGCCGTCAATATGGCGACTTTAGACGATAAGTTAGTTTTAAGGTATTTAAGTTTAGTTTTAATATTTTGTTATTTTTAGTATGTAAGTTTATTTAAAACAGAAAACTGTGATTAGTATGTAAGAATTAGTTTTAAGGAAAATTTGAAAAAAAAATTTCAAAACAATATAATTTAAAAAACTAACTTTTGTCCTTGTTTTTTTTTAGAAGGCTCTATTAAAATGTATTTTAACATGCGCGAAATTTTAAACTATTACTTAAACTCATGTATTTTCTCATTATAAAATAATAGTTTAAAATTTCGCGCGAAATTTTAAACTATTACTTAAACTCATGTTAAAATGTATTTTCTCATTATAAAATAATAGTTTAAAATTTCGCGCGAAATTTTAAACTATTATTTTATAATGAGAAAATACATGAGTTTAAGTAATAGTTTAAAATTTCGCGCGAAATTTTAAACTATTACTTAAACTCATGTTAAAATGTATTTTCTCATTATAAATTTCGCACGACATTTTGTTTAGGATTTCCTTAAACTTTTGTAAAAGTTTTCCAGAATTTCGTTACTTTTATGTAATCAAAAGGAATTTTAAGTAATAAATACAAATTTAAAGTGAAATTGCCTTGACTTTCATATATTTGCCCCCGAATTTGGACACGAAAATGGTCTCAATCGATAGATATAGATTATTTAAGCACAAATCAAGTTTTATTTTTGTCCGCAAATTCGAAATTCATTTCAAAATGCATTTCCTCATGATAAAATAGTCGTCTTAAAACATCACTAAAGATTTTATTTATTCTTTCCAATTCTTAAAAAAGGTAAAATATTTCCCACTCTGACAACACTAAAATTCTTCAACCTGAAGTTGCTTCGTACCAATTTGACAGAAGCAAAACAAAACAAAACAAAACAAGAAATCGATTTGGTAAGAATTTTTTTTTCAAATTTATTCAATATTTCACATATTTTAAAATATTTTTAATCGAATTTACGGGGTTTTCAGACTGGCCGCAATTGATGCTGCTCTATAGAGAAGCCTTCCTCGCCTCGAAAAAAAAAATTTAACCTCAATGGGCCGCCCTGGGAAAGTTGCTCCAATGTAACGAACAAAAAATTTACTCAACACAATTGTTGTTTGATGGACTTAGCAGGCACAATTGAAGGTCTATTGGCTTTCGTAATGCCAAGAATCCCAACGGAGCGAATTGGTGCTCTCAAAATTTAACCGTCGCATTCCGGTTTTCAAATTCAATCATCCGATTTTGATGCCCAATCAGACAATCCCATGATAATTTAAGAGATTTTCAGACGAAAAAAGCTTTTCCCTCAATTTCCTCGTTGGGTTGCAACAACAAAAACACCCTATTCTAATGCATTTCTAATTGCATTCACTCACACCAAGCTACATACTCATAAATCAATATTGACAATTTCGATCATTAGATCAATACACATCCCAAAATTGGGGAATTTATGGATATTTACTCAAACATTGACATGAAACAGAGTATAAGAGTCAATGACACAATACAATCACATAAAAAGACTAGATCGTAAAAAATACCCAATGGGAAATTATAGATCGTAATATCCCTATTTGATGATCTATGGAAATATCCCGTGCAAAACAGCAACAAATATTCAAAATGTCAAATGGGAAGAAGTAAACAACAGGTAAGTTGGTTTGAATTTGCTTTTTTTTGTATTTTTATGAATTATTCACTTAATAAAACATTTAATAACAAATAACTAATTTCATTGAACTCTTTACAGTTTTAACATTCGCTGGATGGTAAAATTTATCGCCAACTGCAAACCCCTGGTTGGAATTGAAAGGGTAAGTAAACAAAAGGAAACTAAGTTCGCATACTTCAATTGTATGTTCTTATTTCAGCTGTACACGTCCATGACTTTATTTCGGAAAGCATTCCGACTACAAACCAACAAACAATCGAAGGGTGTCAATATTTTCGTGGACAAGGAACGTCCCGTCGCTACTTTTTCTGTTTCCACACATAATGACTGCAAACCTGAATGTAGTGATTGGGCAAAAAGCACCGAATGGCGTAGTACGGTTGTGTGACATTGTGACCAAGTGATGGAATGCCTCAAACAGAAAAAAAAAATTAGCGAAATATGATGCGGAGTCCTCACCGCATATTATTTTATTTAGTTTAAACTTGAATCAGAGCTAAAGTTTTCAAGAGTTAATGTGCATTCATAAATAAAATGTGGATTCGTCTAGAGGTGTGTTTTTTTTTATTAAAAGCCGATCGATGAGCAGTTTCAATGGAGGTTACATGTAAAGAAGTAAGGTAGTATTACATTGTGTGGTTCGTATTATCATTATTTGTCCTTTCATTTCAGGTCCACAACAAAACACTGGGTGAGATGGGAGCCCAACAGAAAACCAGCGAGGACAGTGAGGAAGGACGATCAATGAAAACAAGTAGGTGGTCGTTTATTGGTAGTATAGTTGAGTTTTAGTTAATGAGTGCATGCAATCATATGTCAATGCATTAGATGTGGGGAAGAATCCCACAAGGCCGGGCATATAATAAGATTGTACACTTTAATAAGTTTCATGTTTTCCTTTGGAGCTTGTCATGGTTGCCAAAGAGACCAAAAACAATGAATGCCTAGTTCGGGTATAAAGGCAAATAAATAAGCATGCAAATTACTAATAAATAAGTGACACGAAGTTTATTAACTAGACTAAAATAAATAATAAAAAGAATAAGTAAGTTAAGGTTAAAATATTGCCCCGTTGGTAAAAATTAAAAGTTAAAGTAGCTATCACAGTAGGTTGTTTAGAGCCTAAAGGCTTGATGTTAGTAAATATCACAGTCTATTAGGTTAGTAAGTATCACAGATTGCTATTGAAGTTAATAAATTAAAAGTTAAACTTATTAATTAATATCACAGTTTGAATGCAAGTCGGTTTAGTAAAAGATGAATGTAAATATCACAGTTGGAGACCAGTCAATTGGTTAAAATGAAAAAAAAATCTAAAACTAAGTATCACAGGTATAAAATAAGAGGATATTTTAATAAATAATAATAAATTAACATGAACTACAGACTAGTAATAAATAAATAAATAATTCAATAATTTAACACAAATAACATCGAAGAACATTTATTTAACAAGCAATGTAGATTAAGTAGCGATAGTTTAGGCCTTATTTCATTGTTTAATGTCTTTCGCATGGAAAATCCCTAGAGCTCTACCGGACAAGTTTTCTAGCTCGTATAAATTCTTGCCAACTGGTCTGACTATCCTACATTTAACGAATTTAGGACATAGTTTGGCACTCAGGTATTTGGAGCTATCGCTAAGCACAAAGTTTCTTCTAAAAACTTCTTGCCCTGGTAGAAAACGGATATCGCGAGTACGAGTATTGTACTTCTGCGCACTTTTTTCTCCCGCTTTTGTTATAGAAGCCTTTATTTTATTGCGCAGTATTTGCAATTTGGCCTGCCTAGTCATAATTGTGACTTCGACGTCGTCAACTGAGTGTAATTGTTTTGCCAACTCGTAGCTACTGCCATGAGTCATCATGTTGACCCCAAATAACGCGAAGTAGGGTAACACTCCGGTAGAAGTGTGAACAGCACTTCTAAGAGCACACGCTATCTCGCTCAAATGTGAGTCCCAGTCGCGCTGGTCATCCTTCAAATATGATCGAATGGCTGCAAGGAGTGTTCGATTAACTCTTTCAGACGCATTCGACTGAGGCGAGTAGTTTGCCGTTCTGAAATGCCTTACACCATATGATTTCAAGAAACTTTGGAATTCCTTAGAAAGAAATTCTTTGCCGTTATCGGAGTGGATAATTTGCGGCACTCCAAACGTATGGAAAACGGTTTCTTGTAAAAATTTAATCACATTTGAAGAATTGGCATTTTTCATGGACTTCAAAAAGACGAACTTCGACATATGGTCAAGGACTACAAAAACGAAACAATTACCAGACTTGGAACGAGGATACGGGCCTAAGAAGTCTACATATAACTTTTGAAATGGACGGTCTACATTGAACTCACTTGACATAGGGGGACGAAGGACTTGATTGGACGGTTTACACTGAGTACACACATCACAATTTGAAACATAGTCGCGTATTTGCACCGTCATGTTCGGCCAATAAAAATATTCGCGAATCCTTTGAAGTGTTTTTGCCACTCCCCCATGCGCAACATTTGGTGGATTATGGGCACGCTCAATGATCCCGTTGGTGAGGCCTGATGGTACCCACAAACACCAATTGTGTTCACTTGTTGGGCTATCACTAGCCGCGTTTTATTATCCTCACTAACCCATATGGGTTACCCCGTGATAATAAAACGATCTGGGTTAAAAAGGTAGAAGTTTAAGCTATGTTTTTATCCGAGACGCAACCCTCAGCTAAATTTTATTTTGCTTTTCCGCAAACAACTTGTTTTTATTAATTAATTGGATTGACTCTTATCCTATGGCTTTATAAAACTGTGGCTAAGAGTTGAATACTCATTATTTTTTATTAATACGGCTGATATTACTAAATCTTTCTACAATAACTTCTTTTTTGTCTCACACTCGCCATCTATCCGCCATATTTAGAACATAGTTTTTGAGTTACAAAATAAACCCCGATAGCTATCGGGGTTACAGGTTGTTGTTGGTTTGTGTACAAAAAATAAACCCATATGGGTTAGTGAGGATAATAAAACGCGGCTATTGGAAGGGAAGGCTCGCTTATACACGAAGTCATCTTCGACCTTAATGTCGGGCAAGGAATCTTGATTTTGTTTAACAGTTGCAATTAGGGACAAATACTCTTCGGACTTGAACTCTTCCGAATTCAAATCAACAAGTGGGGCTATGTTTTCAAAAGCAAGAGCCTCCAGCTCTACAAAGACTCTAGACAGGGTATCGGGAACGACATTAAGGCTACCTTTACGGTGTTCGATAGCGAACGAAAACGCTTGGAGTTGTAAGCTCCACCGCGCGAGTCTCCCACTGAGATCCTTAAGGCTCATTAGCCACTTAAGGCTCGAGTGGTCTGTTATGACCGTAAAGGTCATTCCCTCCACATAAGGCCGAAATCTCTGTATAGCCAGAACAGCTGCGAGACATTCTTTCTCTGTCACGCTATAATTTTGCTGGGCTTTATTCAGCTTTTGAGAGAAAAAGGAAATAGGGTTTTCTTCGTTGGCGTCGTTTTTCTGAAAGAGTACCGCCCCTACCCCTGTGTCAGACGCATCGCACTGAATATAAAATGGCTTTCCGAAGTTTGGGTGCGTTAAAACCGGAGCCTCAGACAAAGCTTTCTTCAGCTTTCCAAATGCCTCCAGAGCTTCTTCCGTCATGTTAAATTTTTTGTTGCCTTTTTTCAGGGTGTCAGTGATTGGTGCTGTCAAAGACGAAAATTCCCGTATAAACCTACGGTACCACCCTGCTAAACCAAGCAGCCGGCGTACCTGTTTTGCCGATTTAGGGATCTGAAAATTCTCGATCGCCTCAACTTTTGCTGGATCGGTCTTGATAGTCCCACCACCAACGATGAAGCCAAGGTACCTCAATTCTCTGAAGCAGAATTTGGACTTCGATACGTTGATGGTGAGTCCAGCCTTGTTGAGACACGCCGCTACTTCGTCCAACAGTGAGATATGATCTTCGAAATTGGGAGCTATGACGAGCAAGTCATCGAGGTACACGAATACACGATCCCGTTACCTGGATGGAATGACCTTGTCCATTAACTGGCATAACCTTTGGGCAGCGTTACACAGTCCAAAGGGCATGACAGTAAAATGGTACAAGGGCCTTCCCGGTATTGTGAAAGCAGTTTTCTCTCTACTCTGCTCCTCCAGCGGTATTTGCCAGAATGCGTCTTTGAGATCGATACTACTTATATAAATAGTATCTTTAAGACGACTGAAGATCCCTTCGAGATTGGGGAGAGGATAAGCGTTCTTTTTAGTCACGGCGTTCAGCTTTCGTGAGTCAAGACACAGGCGATTTTTGCCGGGCTTCTGTATCAAGACCACTGGCGAACTCCAAGGACTCTCACTCTCCTCAATCACTCCAAGATCCAACATTCGGTCTATCTCGGCATACATCAAAGCTTGTATCGCTGGCGAAACAGGATAGTGTCGCTGCTTCACTGGAACCGCTTCTCCGGTGTCGATAACGTGCTCGACCAGCGCCGTCTTTCCAAGACCGTACCTGGTATAGCACCGGAACTTCCGCCTGACAGCATCCAATCTGACTTGCTGCTCTGGAGACAATTGGTGAGTATCTGAAGTAGAAGCATCAGAAATTGCAGCGATTTTAATTTCTCCAACTATTTCAGGGGCAAGGCCGAATACTCTCCAGAAATCGACGCCAAGGTATAATTCTTGATCCAAATTGGGGACAAGATAAAACAAAATGGTATGTGTTACATTCTTATAAGTAACATTAAGATGTATCCTACCTAAGATCGCTTGACATTTGCCATCTGCTGTCTTGACATTGGATGTAAAAGGTATCATCTGTTTGTTTAATCTCTTAATGAAGTCCATACATCCTTTTCCAATGACACTGACACTGGCACCACTGTCAAGCAATCCAAAGACTTCTTCGCTTTCTATTTTGACCTTCGCATACGGTCTTGGGTCATTAGTAATTATAGTTGATAATAAGTTAGTTCTTAATTGTTTTCTTATTCTAAATCTTTTTCTAGTATTAAGTATTTTGTTTTTAACTTTTCCACCAAAAATTCTAGCCTTAGCTTCATTGTATTCAAATATTCTTATGTGTAAGGGCTTAACGCTACTAAATTTTTTATTTGAATTCAAGTTTTCTGTAACGGGGTCACTACGATCCCGTTTCAAAATTGTAATTTTAGAACTATCTGAAAATTGTTCAATACTTATTGGGGGTGATTCGAGGACTCGGGGTTCGTCTTTGAACACGACTCCCCCGTCGAAATCGTGCTCTTCGACAGGTTTTTCTGCCGACACTTCGGGCAAGTGGCAACTATATAATTTGCTTCCCCGCACTTAAAGCAAAAGATGTTTACTTTAGGTGAGGGGCACTCCCAATATAGATGTCCATCTACCTTGCAATTCCAGCAAGTCAGGACCTTATTCGGCGGTCTAGGTCTATGCTTTTCCGCATATTGCATTGCGGCCAAATACTCATCGTAAGGCTCTTCGTCTTCGAACGTATGCATTTCGTTGACGTGCATCTTAAGTGGTGGTCGATAATACCTAGGAGCTTGTGGTGGTCTAACAGGGAACGCATTTTCGGCTTCCTTACAAGCGAATCTTAATTGATCAAAATTGAAAATTGATATTGGGTATACCAATTTTCCAATTTGATCATTAAGATTACGCTTAAGGGCTAACTATAATGAGCGGAAGCAAGCGGAAGCTAGTGTCAGAACCGAACGAAACGCTCACTTCCGAACTGCCATGTGAACACTATACCCATAATGAACGGATGTGTACGGAAGTATCTTTCAAAATAAAATATTTGTTTTTTATTTTCAATAATTTGTGAACATCGGTTGTCATACAACAAACAAACAATTTTCAAGAAATTAATTCCTTAAAATCAACAAATAATCGAATTCCTCTTCAAAAAACAATAAATCCAGTCAGCTGTCAAATTTTCGTCCGTAAAAAGCGAAGGGGAGCGCAGTTTACGTCCGTAAGCAAAACTGAACGAAAATTGACGAAACGGAGTAATCCGTTATTTAGGGCACAATATACGAATTCCTTGTATTCGCTCAGTTACGGACGGCTCCGTCCGTTATGTTCCGTTCATTATAGTTAGCCCTTTAATCATTCTGATCAGTTCGATTTCGGGAATCGGAATGGTTAGTTGAGATCTTATTTTCGCAATTGCTGAGAAATAACTGTCGCAAGATTCAGGTGGACCTTGCTTGCGATCTGAGATCTCACGCATTATCTCATAGTCTGACTTGCAATTGCGAAAATGAAGCTTAATTGCATCTCGCAATGTTGGCCAGTCAGAACCATGATTGAATTTAATGAACTCGCAGTACCAACGTTCGGCATCTCCAGAAAGAGTAAGGTGGAATTGCCTTAATATTTCGGACCAGGGGCATTGGTACTGGTGCTGTAGAAATTCTAGCCGGTGAACAAAATTTTCAACAGACAAATTTTCCGGCTTCCCATCGTATTTCAGACCCCATCGGTCCAACTTCACAGGCTCATGGTGATGTCTATAAGGATTGGGATTCGTATTTGGATCCCGGTTCGGGTCCACGGGATTTGAATGTCTGAAATCACCTTGATGTCGACCACAATTGCCTGGGGGTTGTGATCCAGTATCCGAAAATCGATGGATGGGTTTAAACACGTTACTAGTATGGGCAAATGCACTGGGGAATAACTGTTCAGAATTATGTAACCCATGATCAATGAAAGGCTGATGACTAGTTCGATTTTGATTTTGAACAAATTGTTCCGGCTGAAATTGTTGGTTCGGAAAAGATCTGTTCTGTTGTGATGGTGGGTGATGTTTCACCTGCAGTTGCTGTTGCAATCTTGACTGGGTTCTTTGGCTTGGCTGTGGGATAGGTTGTGGTCTTGGCAATACATTTATTTGCGAATTTTGTTGGGGTCTATGAGGTTGTTGTGTTTGCTGTTGTTGTTGGCTATAGAGTGACGGACCTGGTTTGCTGGCTGGAATGGGTTGGGAAGACGTTTTCACACTGCTCTCCTCACGTCTAAGGGGTAGAGTAGCAGTGTTCATGTCTCCCAGGAATTCTATAAAATTGTCTTTCATCATCTTTTTCAGGCTTTCAGAAATCTCAGATTTCATTGATTCAGCATAAGATGAGAATGCATTGACAATGGTCAAATTAATGTAAGCCTTCCTGCTCTCCTGTTCGGATTGCTTTGGGCTAAAATTGTTACTACCAGGAGGAACACTATTAACGGGTTTTTCGATAATGGGCTCGTTACGGACCTTATTGATAGCATCCATATCTAGGCCAGCTGCGCCGATGTGACTCAAACTGCTGTAGCTTGGTGCAGTGATAGAATCAGACTCTGTTGAAGCATTTTGTGAACGCTGACCTAAAGGGTTATTTAAATCGTTGCTCCCAGATTCGAGGTTAGCTTGTTCATAAATTGGGGTATCTTGATTCTCGATGTTTTCGTCCTGCTCTCTAGGGATTATAATGGGATTATGTTCTATAGGAGTTCGAAGAACTCGAGGTGGAGGTCTTTGTTCTCCTAGAGGGTCGGTGTCGAAAATCGGATTGAAAGAAAGATTAGGGCCGGCATCCGACGGAAAATTGTTGGGATTACTCTGGCTATTTACAGAATTGTTGAAAAGCATGGGGCTCATGCTATTCAGCAAACGCTCTTGTGCGTTCTGCGCAGCAGAAGAACGCAAGTTCTTTTTAATGGCCCCATATTCTGAACTTTTCTTCATTTTGTTTTTTTTTTTTTGGTAAGTAGTTTTAAGATGAATTATATATATATATAATATTAATTGTCTTATTCCTTTTTTTATAGGTTGACAAGAAGAACGAAAAATATTTTAGTTTTAAGGAAAATAAATAACAAAAATAAATAAATTAAATATGTAAATGTAAAATAGAAAAAAAAATCAAAAAAAAAAATAATAAATTAACAATAAAGAAAAAAAAATTGAGTAGACAAAAAAAAACTTATGTAACAAAACAAAAAAAATAAATTAACAAAAAAAAGTATGTAAGTAAAAAGAAGTGTAATAAATTAACAAAAAAAAATGCAAATAGACCAAAGATGTAATAAATAAACAAAAAAAAAGATATGAAAAAAAAACAAAAACAAATAAATAATGAATTGTAGAAAAGTATTGTAATGAAAGATGTAAAAAAAATAAATTAACAAAAAAAAAAGTTAGCAAAAAAAAGTAAGCAAACAAAAATAATAAATTAACAAAAAAAAATATAAACAAAAAAAAAAGAATTGAACAAAATGAACAATGTAAACAAAAAAAATGTAAAGAAAAGATTAACGAAAAGTATATAAATTATTATAGACAAAAAAAAAATAAATAAATTATCAAAAAAAATGTAACAACTTAAACTTAAGAAAATCAAGTAAAAAGAAAAATCAGTTGAATAACGTACCAAAAATGAAAATTAGGTACGAAATAAATAAGAACCAATGTAAACCCACAAAAAAAAATTAATGAATAAATAAGTGATTTATCAAAAAAAAAAACCATGTGAAATATATATATATATATTTGTTTTAATTACCAAAACCAAAAAAAGAAAAATGAAGAAAACTCAATAAAATGAGTTAAAAACGATAAAAAAAATGAAAATATAAACTAAAAAAAGACAAACTAGTTCAATTGAGATTCAATTGTAGCCAGTTAAGCACAAAACGTAAATATTTAAACTATAATTATGAAATCTGAATAAGAACAGAGATTGTTAACTATAAAAAAATAATATATACTTAAATGCCAAAAAAATTGTATCTGTTTCAATTTAGAAATCCAATAAGATAACAAATTCAAAGAAAAGTACTAAAAATGAAATAAACAAAATGTAACAAAAAAAAAAAAAACAAAAAGTAAAGATTAACCTAAACGAAGATAATAATTGACTAAAATTATGATCTTGTTTCGATTTCTTAAACAAACTAAAAAGCAAATTCAAAAAAAAAATAAACCTATTTTCAAAAATAAGAATTTTTGTATTGCTTTTGCTACAAAAACAAAGCGAACTGAAACAAAATGAAAACAAAAAAAATATTCAAAATTGATTTTTGGCTAAGTATTTAAGTTTTTCAAAAAACAATGAATGTATTTGTTTGTATATGGCATTCGGGGATGATTCAGGTAACCGATTCGGTGGCGAACTCTTGTTGACGATTCGGTAAGCTGAAACGGTGATGTCTTTTGAAAATGTAGCTAGAACCTAAGAGACTGTCGGACGAACTGTTTTAGAAAATTTTCCCTCTAGTGGTAAATAGGTACATAAAAGTAGACATAGGACAAAACAAGTTTGTTGTTTACCCATTGCATTCGCAATTTTGCTTTGCTCTAAAGCTTAGGCAAAAGACAATGCAATCGGCAAACAACACAAAAAGTAGTAAGAGAAGTATTTGAGCAACTGTGTGACTAAACGTCAACAACAGGACTCAAATACTGAAGGAAGAAACTGAAGAAATGAAATGAAAAATAAAAAATAGAATGATAGAATAGTAAAATTTACAAAGAAAAGAAAAGATAGTGATTAGAAAAAGAAATAGAGATTAAATGTTGTTGTCAACTTCCTCCGCTATCTCGTCGCAAGTGAAATCGGTATGTTCGAAAACTTTCCGTAACACGACATACGAGTAGCTGAAGAAGCTGACAAAAACATTAAGGGAATTGTAAAATTTGGTAATAGGGTAGACAAAAACGAAGCCCCACGTTGGGCGCCATTTGTAATAGGCTAGCGTTGGCTTTGAGATGTGCGTTAAGCACCGTTTGCACTAGGTCGGCGGACTGGCATGCTTGTGGTTGCTCGGCTCGAGCTCGCCGGATGTCACGGGATCTTGTCCGCCTCCCTAGTGAACCAACCCATTACTTTTAATCATGCCAAGGGTGATCCGAAATCCAAAGAAAGAAAGAAAAACAAAAAAGAAACTATTATACCGGACGGACATTACCACTAGAGGGCGCCGAGATGTTGTTCGGCGTGGCCGTGTCCCACCCCACCGTGGAAGTCCGTAGGCCAAATTATGTTTGGACTTCCCCTAAAAAAACACCGAAAAAAAGACACCACTCACCGTTTCATTAACTTACCGCTTCGCCTCCGAATCTTCATGTTACCATCCGCATCCCCTGAAATGAAAAAAACTCAACTAGCCATCAAGCTATAAGCTTGACCATAAAAAAAACCAATCGTACATTTGGTACATTTAAACAAGTTTTAATTCACATTGGAATTTGAAATACAAAAAGAAAACGAAAATCAAAAGGATTTACAAAATAAATGACTTAAACTTGACTAATACACCTAGCAGCGGTCAAGGAAAATGTATATGATTCACAATGATTAAGTATTTTATTAATTTTTTCTTCTCTTTTCCTTTTCTTGCTTTTCGTCTCGAACTAAGTTTCTTACAAGACTTCGGGAATCTTTCAGGGTGCCTGCCTAAATTGAATTCAATTTTGTTTCATGCCCCAGTTTTCCCACCAAAAGAAAATAATTAAAAACGTTCAAAACTAAAGGCTTAAATAGAAAAAGATTTGGGCACTCATAGGCCGTTAAGCAAATTATAAAGTTGAAATATATACCGGGTTTTCAGTTCCCTTAATCGCTTTAAGGAATTAATCAGAAAAAAAAATTTAAAATTTAAATTGAACAGTTAAATGTAATAATATTATCATACAGAGAAAGATCTTAATTAATTATAGAAAATTACAATTTAATTTGTAAAGAAAAAAAAAAACAAAGCAAAAAAAAATAACATCAAAAATAACTAACCAAAATCGAAAAACAATTATTTACAAAAAAAAAAACACCGATGGTAACCCTAAACTCTTCAATAGAATTTTTAGGTCTTCTCGCAGTTAAATTCAATGCAAAAATCAAAGACCTTTTTCCTTCATATATGGGTACTGCCATCTGTCAAATGAATTTGGTACCTCGGTTCTTGTCTTCGCTAGGAATTTTGTTTTGGATATGAAAAATTTCCCAACGGCGATCACCTCCTTCTTTAACCGATGAGATCGCCGTATAACACCTAGTAAACAAATTTCTTAGTGTTACACTTTGAAAATCTTAATATTTCTTTGCTATTTAAAGCATCTACTAATATGTTCTCGAAATGAAAACTAGTCTTAGGAACACTAATATGTTACTCTATACTTCATTCAGTATAATATAATATAATATAATATATGAAAGTAAATTTCATCACTCACCAATGATGTTTGTGTGGGAAACACGCTTGTGCCTTGGTATCGTATGTCGTTTTTTGTGCATTCAATAGGGTGGGTATATGTTTTATTTATGTTTTCTTTAATGTTCGTGTTGTTGCACTTAAGTCTTCACTATTGTTGCACTTTTGTTGCACAGTAGTACTTTGTTGTACGAAATGTTAATTTCAAAAAGAAAAACTTAGGACGTGTATACAAAAAAAATGTAACGAACAAAAAATTTACTCAACACAATTGTTGTTTGATGGACTTAGCAGGCACAATTGAAGGTCTATTGGCTTTCGTAATGCCAAGAATCCCAACGGAGCGAATTGGTGCTCTCAAAATTTAACCGTCGCATTCCGGTTTTCAAATTCAATCATCCGATTTTGATGCCCAATCAGACAATCCCATGATAATTTAAGAGATTTTCAGACGAAAAAAGCTTTTCCCTCAATTTCCTCGTTGGGTTGCAACAACAAAAACACCCTATTCTAATGCATTTCTAATTGCATTCACTCACACCAAGCTACATACTCATAAATCAATATTGACAATTTCGATCATTAGATCAATACACATCCCAAAATTGGGGAATTTATGGATATTTACTCAAACATTGACATGAAACAGAGTATAAGAGTCAATGACACAATACAATCACATAAAAAGACTAGATCGTAAAAAATACCCAATGGGAAATTATAGATCGTAAGATCTTTAATATCCCTATTTGATGATCTATGGAAATATCCCGTGCAAAACAGCAACAAATATTCAAAATGTCAAATGGGAAGAAGTAAACAACAGGTAAGTTGGTTTGAATTTGCTTTTTTTTGTATTTTTATGAATTATTTACATTTAATAACAAATAACTAATTTCATTGAACTCTTTACAGTTTTAACATTCGCTGGATGGTAAAATTTATCGCCAACTACAAACCCCTGGTTGGAATTGAAAGGGTAAGTAAACAAAAGGAAACTAAGTTCGCATACTTCAATTGTATGTTCTTATTTCAGCTGTACACGTCCATGACTTTATTTCGGACAGCATTCCGACTACAAACCAACAAACAATCGAAGGGTGTCAATATTTTCGTGGACAAGGAACGTCCCGTCGCTACTTTTTCTGTTTCCACACATAATGACTGCAAACCTGAATGTGGTGATTGGGCAAAAAGCACCGAATGGCGTAGTACGGTTGTGTGACATTGTGACCAAGTGATGGAATATGATGCGGAGTCCTCACCGCATATTATTTTATTTAGTTTAAACTTGAATCAGAGCTAAAGTTTTCAAGAGTTAACCCTCTGCGACTGAGGTGCCTCATTTTCACAAAACTGCTGACGTGGTAGTCTCACAGACACCTTTTTGTGAGCTCGTATTTTCCAAAATATGTTTGGTTTTGCAAATTTTTACTATCTTATTTTGAATATGCCGGTTTGTTTTATTATTAAAAGTTAAAATATGATCATTTAAAAAATCGCTTCAGTTTTAAAACATTTTATCAAAATAAATAATTTTTTTCTTCAAAACTTAACACTAATGAGTAAAAAAAAAAAAATAGTCAAAAACATATAATTCAGTAAAAAACATAAACTTTTATAAAAATTAACACTTTAAAGAATGTTTTAAAAAATAGTTGAGATCAATCGATAGGCTAAATTAAATTATACATACAATCAAAATTCATAATTTTTCTTGACAGCTTATACATAAAGGCTTGGAGCATTGAAGGCATATTGACTTTAATAAT
This sequence comes from Sphaerophoria taeniata, assembly GCA_943590905.1. Taxonomy (NCBI): domain Eukaryota; kingdom Metazoa; phylum Arthropoda; class Insecta; order Diptera; family Syrphidae; genus Sphaerophoria; species Sphaerophoria taeniata. Next base: position 173,222,452 of record OX016540.1, read on the forward strand.
AAAACAAACCGGTATATTCAAAATAAGATAAAAAAAAATAGCAAAATCAAACATATTTTGGAAAATACGAGCTCACAAAAAGGTGTCTGTCAGACTACCACGTCAGCAGTTTTGTCGCAGAGGGTTAAAAAAAACCATTTTACTGACGTATAGCTCAGGAAACACTATGAACACATAACTATTTTACTGAGGTGGTTGTCCAACAGATACATACCTTTTAATTGAGGTGGTTGTCTGTCAGACACTTTCACTTCGCAGAACAAAGAAAAAGAACTCCACGCCGGTTCGCACAAGAGTAACGCACGCATGAGCACTAAAAGAAAAGGTACTGAGAATGCGCGCTTCAAGATTCAACCAATAACGAAGCAGCAATGATTTATTTGCATATGGGTGTCTAACAGACACCACCTCATTCGCAGAGGGTTAATGTGCATTCATAAATAAAATGTGGATTCGTCTAGAGGTGTGTTTTTTTTTTATTAAAAGCCGATCGATGAGCAGTTTCAATGGAGGTTACATGTAAAGAAGTAAGGTAGTATTACATTGTGTGGTTCGTATTATCATTATTTGTCCTTTCATTTCAGGTCCACAACAACAATCCGTTTCCTGTCGAGAACGCTGTCTTCTCTTTGTCTTCAGGATGGATTTCTACTTGCCAGTATCCACTTTTCAGGTCCAACGTTGAGAACCATTGTGCTCCTTCCATTGCGTCCAGGGTATCACTGATCCTAGGCAGAGGATAGCTATCCTTCTTGGTCACATCATTCAACCTTCGATAGTCTACGCAAAAGCGGGTTGATCCGTCTTTCTTCTTTACCAGGACCACTGGAGACGCCCAAGGGCTTTTAGAGTTTTCGATCAGACCCTCTTCTTTCATGGTGGTTATCAGTTCTTCAACCTCACCTTGTTTGGTTAGTGGAAGGCGTCTTGCAGGTTGACGGATCGGCTTTGCATCTCCGGTGTTGATTCGATGTTGAACCAGTTGTGTTCTGCCATATTTTCCTTGCGATGACGAAAAGATATCTGCAAATTCTTCGAGGAAGCCTTCTGCAGTTCTTCGTTGTTGGTGACCAAGATTAGATGACTTGAGAATGTTGGCCTTTATGGAGTTCAGCTCTTCTAACTTCATGGTTTGCCTTGGCTCTTCTTCGTTGATCCTTGTTATCGCTGATACAGATTCGCATTGTCCGACAATCTCACCTTTTCTAAGCTTAACTTCGTACGGCTTGATGTTCAGTATTCGTACGGGAACCATGTTCTTTACAGGTCTAACAAGAGTCTTCCCAATGGTGATGTTTTGGGAGGACTTTACAGATGCTGGTTCGACCATGAGGTATCGATGGCTTCCAGGCTTACCCTTCAATTTCGTCCACACGAATACTTCTGAAGAAGCAGGCAAAGTCAGATCTTCTTTGATGACGGTTTTCACAGATAGCGAGGTCTCATATGAGTGAATCCCATAGATCATCGGAATCTCGATGTTTCGATATTTCAGGACTTGGTTCCCGATGTCCAATATCAATCCGTGATCTTTCATGAAATCGACGCCGACAATGCACTCGTCGCATATATCTGCTACCAGGAACAGGTGAGAGAATTCCAGCTCTGCCATCCGGATCTTAAGACGTACCTCACCATACACTTTTGCGGCCTCTCCAGTTGCAGTCCTTAGTCGATAGCTGTTGGTGTTGTGGAGCCATGTCTTCTTAACGAGGTCCTGCCGTACAATGGACGCCGTGGCACCGGTGTCGATGGTAGCCACACATTTGTTGCCGTTTATACTTGCTTCCACGGTCAGGCTCTTGTTGTCACGTTTCGTTTGAGAAACCTGGATGGTGTTTCTGTAGCTATCGGTACTAGAAGCCAGCTTCTGTCCCTCGAAGTTGGTGGGGTGGGAAACAACTTGGGAAGCAACATTGTTGTAGTTGTAACTTTGGCTTGTTGAGTAAGTTCTGTTTCCACAGTGTTGACATGAGGTTCGTCTTCGCGGTAATCTGCACTGTCGTTGAAGATGCCCAGTCTTGTTGCAGTTCCAGCATCGTGCTGGTCCGTCTCGCTGACTCATTTCCAGAGTAGCCTTCTGACAAGAGCATTCTTGGACTTCCAATTCTCTCACGCGATGCACGTTTTGGGAAGCTTGTTCTGCGGCTTCCATTGTTAGAGCGAAAGCCAATGCTTCTGGTAGTGTTTGTTTTCCGGCAGTGCGAATAGCCCTTTGGAGATTTATATCGCCCACAGCTCTCACAAAGGCTTCAACAGCAAGTTGATTAATTATCTCGTTGCCAGCTGTTGGGTATGCCAGGTGAACCAGTCGCTCGATATCTGCCTGAAGCTGCTGCAGAGTTTCACCTCTTTTCTGTGCTCTATTGTTAAGCTGAACTCGGAAGACTTCTGTCATGTGGCTATCCCCAAACCGCTGTTCGATTGCGTTTACCAGAACTTTGAAGTCACCGTTCTTCTCTGCTGGGATGGTTTGTAGCAGTTCAGCAGCTGCTCCTCTCAAGGCAAGTGTAAGAGCAATGTATTTTTCGTCATCGTCCCAGCCATTTGTTAACGCTGCTGCTTCAAACTGTTTCTTGTAGATTGACCACGGTATCTGACCATCAAAGCTTGGAGGATTCACTTCTCTCTTCCTTGAGCACTCACCAGAAGGTTCTCGAGCTTTCATCTTTCGCACTTTTTCCAGTTCCTTTGTGATGGTATCGATTTGTTCGTCGATTTTTTTGATACGTGCATTTTGTTTTCCGACGCACTCGTCGAGAGTATTGATTTTCTCTTCGAAGTCCGCAAACCTGCCTTCTAGAAGATTTTTCTGTTCGTCAAACCGCTCTTGAACATTCTTGTTTTGAGTTTCTAGTTGCTCCCGAACATCATTTCTTTGAGCTTCTAGTTGTTTGAGGACATTCTCTTGCTCGTTCTTCTGCTCGCTTCTTTGAGTTTCTAGTTGCTCCAGAACATTCTTGTTTTGAGTTTCTAGTTGCTCCCGAACGTTATCTTGTTGTTTCTTCTGTGCGTCAAACCGCTCTAGCACATTCTTTTGATTCTCTTCAAATTTGGCTAGAAGAAGTGTCATCATGTTAGATAAGTCGGCAGTTGCATTTACCTCTTCCGATTTTGCTTCCACTTCGAAAGCAAATGTATCTGGGTTTTCATTTTGTTGTTCAAGATATTCCTGTTTCCGTTTTACGAGTTCGATTTTAATTCCTGCCCCACTTAAGCCACGTTTGCTTGATTCGGCCTTTAGCTCAGCGACAGTTAGGTCTTTCAAAACTTTACTCATTTTTTTTTTAACTTCACTATTTCACACAAAATAGTTTAATCACTGTTCACTGTTTTATTCTCAATAAGTTTTAATCCCACTTCTGACACCAATGTAATATTCGGCTTGGTCCGACAATTAAAACTTATTCACTTTTTAAATAAAACACAAATTCACTTTATTCAAATCACTCACAAACTTATTTATTCAACACTTTCAATTATAACTTTGCAAACACAGTGGCGCAAATTTTGAAACATTTAAACTATACTTTAAATCCACTTTAAAATAGGAGTCGACTCTAAAAACAAATTTTAGATTCAGGGTCGACTTTATCTCATTTTTGAACGACTTAAAGTATACTTTATCGTTAAAGTGGTCGTCTAACTTTAAAACGGAGAAAGCGTTCGTTTAACTCTTTAAAGTATAGTTTTGAACGAGAAGATTTTGAGATTTTCGAAGATTTTGAAGTTAAAAGATAGCTAAGAGTTTGTCAAATTCGTGCATCCTCTTATTTAAATTCAAATATTCATTTATCATTTTTGTAAAAAAAAAAAAATATGAACCATGGGACTACCAAGCTGGATTTGCTGCTTGTTTTTTGACACTTCTTGCAGTTGTGTGTGTACGTTGTTTGATTTTAATTTTATTACCTATTTGCCTTTTTTGAGAGTTCTAATAAACAACTTACACTTGTAGGGAAATTTATTCCTGTTCTAAAGGAATATTTTATACCCATTTCAGAGCACACTATTCCACCTTCACTATGACAAATAAAAACAAAACAATTCGGAACATCATTTGGATATTTATTGAAACACATTTTCACAAAGAAAAACATAACATTTATTAGAACTAAATATACAAACACTAAATAATCACATTTTTTCCTGTTTTGGGGAGATAAATGTAGTAAAAACCGATAAAAACTGCAGGCGTAAAATGACAGTTCACTTATTCAATTTATTGATGTGTCACATTTAGGCGAGTTCACACAACGTTATGTTTAAAGTCCAATCTAGTTAGAAGACTCGTTTAAAGTGTTTAAAAATAAGAAAAGTTAGAAGTGCTTTAAGTAGAGTAGACTTTATTTCTTAAACGAGGGCTGACTTAAAATTTGCGCCTATCTTTACTTTATCGCAGTTCACAATCAATTAATTCATCTCGCCACTAAACGGCTATTTATATAACAAAAATGATGGATTCTAGAAACTACTATTGGTTCCTATTGGTTCTTGGAGAAGCTGAAAGTTCGAGAAGCTCTCTATTTACAAATAAAAAAAAATACTGGGATTTTTGTAGGGGCTAACGTTCTTAATGCTAAACAAAAAGTTTCTCTTAATCTTAAATAATTATTGCCCCTCACGAGTGTTTACTACTACAATTAAACGATATTAAGTAAAGAGAGTATGTACATTAAATAAACAAGAGATACAGAGTAAGTAAAGAGAGTATGTACATTAAATAAACAAGAGATACAGAGTAAGTAAAGAGAGTAAGAAAAGTGTGTACATTAAATATAGAAAGAGATACAGAGAGTAAGAGATAATAAAGTATGCACATTAGACATTACAATAGAAGGAGAAACAGAGCGTATGAGATAAATAAAGTGTATACACATTACAAATGATTTACGATTGAGTATTTATTTCCGAAGATAGTTGTGGCATAGATCAGACTTCATTATGTCGGATGTCATCCACTAATCTCTTGTCGTTCTTGTCCTGATTGCCAACAAGGAAACTCGGACACCACCAATAATTGAATCTGAAGCGATTGAAATTTTGCGACTGCCCCTCGTTTGAAGGAACAATTGAGTTCCACCCGCTTCAAGGAAACGAAGAATGTTTTCGTTTTCGACGTTCTGGCAAGTATGTCGTTGTCCATTGGTCTGTTTTGACGTTTCTTCTGCTACCTCCGATGGGATAGGTTATGAGGTATGTGACATTCTTCGGACGATTCTGTTGTCAAAACAAGAGTTCTGTTCGTCTCAGAGCATTCCGTCGGTCAAAGTCGGTCTGCAACTACACCAGGGGCCTGATTATGGGGTTCGCGGCGGATCGTTTTCAATTCGACCTTTCAAATTCGACTCGCGTCGTATTTCCTTATTAACGAACTCGCGGCGAAGCGAGAAAATGTCTTCCAATATTCCAGTGATTTGACACTTAATATTCCAGTTAATAATGATAACAGTGTTGCCGCATGTTAAAATTTAAATGAGTCCCCGCTGCTGAAAAAATTAGTCATTTTGAAAATAAATGAGTCCCTCAATGGAACGAAGTAATAGAAAGTTAGCTAAATTTTATTTTTCAAACAAAGGTTCTTCTAATAGAAGATTCTGAACTTTGGCAGTTGAAAGCGGCCTTTTTTGAATCTACATCTGTTGGTTATCATTAATTCAGTCTTTTTTGCAAGAGTATTGTTTACATGTTATAATTTGCATGAGAAGAAGAATGTTAATAAACATGCAGAAATGAAAATAAACTATTTTTTTCATGCACTTACTGTAGAATACTAAAAAAGATGAGTCAAATTTAATAATGAGTCCCTGAGCCAGCTTATCAAAAATCACTCTATCAGAATATGCCGAGTGGTGGTAACTCTGAATAAACACTCTTTCGTCTGTGAATCCGCCAATAAAAAGCTATCCTATTTCAACTCGCCAGCAAACATTATGACATTTCAAAAACGCCATCGAATTCTTTAATTGGTCGAATTCAAAACGAAGAAGACGAAAGCGAACGCAATAATTGAAAAATGTCAAACTCGCCAGCAAAACGATTCGCCGCGAGTCCCATAATCAGGCCCCAGCAGACCCAACGACGACCCAAATCTCGTAGCAGTCGACACATGAAGATTAGTAGGGAGTTTAGTGGCATTTGTTGTTGTTTTCTGTTTTTGTAGCCAGGCGAGGTCCGGCGGAGGGGTACAACCCCGCCATAAGATCATCGAGCGAAGCCGGAGATGCCACGACCCAATCCATCGGATATTCTTTTCCCATTCCCATTTCCGTTTCCTTGTCCCAATTCCCAATTTCCTCACCCATAAGTCCAAATTCCAAACCTATTACCCCGTTACACATTGTGATACCACATGAATGCAAGTGCAGAGAAGGTGAGAGATTGTTTCCTCTTCTTCCTCATCCATACAACTCCTGCAGAAGTCATTTGAGGCTACACCAAGGCGTATTGCATGTCTGCATATAAGACAGTGTCCCGTAAGGACACCTATTAGGGACCTAATGTGAAGTCTGCTTTGAGATAACAAGTCTATAGAGCGCTTTAGGTCCAGTGAAGGCCATATGAGTTTTGTGGCTGCGCATATTGGTAAATTGTGAAACCTAGAGTTTGTTATCGTTTTGGTAGAAAAAAATTAAAATATTCGACATATGTTTCACAGTGACAGCTAATTTATTTCTCAGGAATGTTTTTATGAAATTTTTTTTTTTGTTTCATCACTTATTTTTTTTTCACAAAGAACTGTATACTAGGCTCTACAGCTTGGATCACAGTGGTGAAATGAAAAATAATTTTTCTTTCACCAAAAATCTCTCCCATAAGAAATACTTTAGGCCGTTTGTGAATTGCGTTAAAATGTGTATTAAAACTTGACGTTTGGTTAAAAATGGGATCAAATTTAGCCATTTGCTGTGTGAATTGCGTTAAAAGGGTTTTTTTTTTAACCAACATTTCTGCGTAGAACTAACCTCATGATCTTAGAAATTTCCGTCAACAAAAAAAATTTTACTTTTTCCAAGTAAAATAATTTCGCGTACTAAACCAAAATTTAGAGGCCAGTTATAGCTATGGAAGCTATCATTGGTTTTCATCATTGAAACACATCATTGGAATTTTTCTGATAGGTCGGTTATAGCAATCATTGTATATGAAACCACCTAGTACAATCAAGAATGGATTTTTCGATTTTTTGTGCCAGATCAAAACCAAAAAAAAAATAAATCCCAATACAAAGCTTATGTAAAACAAATTAGCACTGCGCCAGAACTCAAGATGGCACTTCAATCGATTGCCAGGTCGCGGGTACTAGCTAGATAGAAATACAATGATAGCAATCATTGAAAATTTCTGTCCGGAAATTTTTTCCTCCCGTAATTCTATCATTGGAACTGTGAGAAGTTGAAACACAGATCATTGGAATTGTACAAAATTGAAACGCAAATCATTGGAACGATTTGTTTCATTTTTTGACATAAAACAATCAGCTGTTCAGGAAAATGAATTTACAACCGGAAAATGGAAAAACACATTTTAATGAAAAAATAAGTGTGTAATTGAACTTTTTTATGTCAATAAAAATTCTTGGACTGATTTCCGATCGATTGGTATATAATTTGCACTTCTATTCAAAAGAAAACATAGCTAAATATCCATTCAAAGATTTTTCCGGATCCATTTCAATGCTTATATCTGCAAGCATTCTCCAAAGAAAAACCAATAATTTCGTTTTACGACTTATAAATACGATCAATTTAAACAATTTTACTTTATTCCTTTAAAATATTGTAATATTCGGCTTGGTCCGACAATTAAAACTTATTCACTTTTTAAATAAAACACAAATTCACTTTATTCAAATCACTCACAAATTTATTTATTCAACACTTTCAATTATAACTTTGCAAACACAGAGTACTTTTCTTTATCGCAGTTCACAATTAATTAAATTCGCCTCGCCACCAAACGGCTATTTATATCAAAAATGATGGGTTCTAGAAACTACTATTGGTTCCTATTGGTTCTGAAAGTTCGAGAAGCTCTCTATTTACAAATAAAAAATACTGGGATTTTTGTAGGGGCTAACGTTCTTAATGCTAAACAAAAAGTTTCTCTTAATCTTAATTAATTATTGCCCCTCACGAGTGTTTACTACTACAATTAAACGATATTAAGTAAAGAGAGTATGTACATTAAATAAACAAGAGATACAGAGTAAGTAAAGAGAGTAATGAAAAGTGTGTACATTAAATATAGAAAGAGATACAGAGTAAGTAAAGAGAGTAAGAAAAGTGTGTACATTAAATATAGAAAGAGATACAGAGAGTAAGAGATAATAAAGTATACACATTAGTATTAGACATTACAATAGAAGGAGATACAGAGCGTATGAGATAAATAAAGTGTATACACATTACATTGCCCCCTCCTTAGGATTGATCGTCCCGAACAAATCCATCATCTTCATCACCACTGTAGCGATGTAGTCGGTCGCGATGTACGACTTTAAGTTTACCTCTGACTCCTTTTTGTATCCGGTACACGACGTCGTTGATTTTGCTAATCACTGTATATGGACCTTCCCAGTCCCGTTGAAGTTTCGGTGACAACCCTTTTTGTCGATGGGGATTGTAAAGCCACACTCGATCTCCTGCTTGGAACTCTGTTGTTGTCGCTCGTATATCGTAGCGTGTCTTCATTCGGTCACTGGACATCTTTATTTTTGACCTAGTATCGTCGTGGATCTGAAGGAGTCTTTCTCTGAGGTCATCCAAGTAGTCATCCTCGGCTTGCGGTTCCGACGTGGGACATCCAAATTTAATTTCACTCGGCAATCTGATGTTCCTTCCCATCAAAATCTCAGACGGTGTATGGCCAGTTGAGCTATGTCTTGCACTTCGATACGCCATCAAAAACAGTGGAATGTGTCGATCCCAATCTCGCTGGTTGTCGTCCACAACTTTGCAAAGATGTTCCTTAAGGGTTCGGTTGAACCGTTCGACCATGCCATCAGATTGTGGGTGGAGTGGTGTTGTTCTTGTCTTCTTGATGTGAAGAAGCCCACAAACTTCCTGGAATATGTTTGATTCAAAGTTCCTTCCCTGGTCGGAATGCAGTTCTAATGGAACACCGAATCTGCTCACCCAGTTGAACACAATTTGGTCTGCGACTGTTTTGGCTTCTTGATTCGGAATGGCGTATGCTTCAGGCCACTTGCTGAAGTAATCCATGACGACCAGAATATAACGATTTCCATTATTTGTTTCCGGAAATGGACCCGCCACGTCTATTGCAATCCTTTCAAAGGGTGATCCGACATTATACTGCTGCATTTGGCTGTGATTCTTTTTGTTTGGGCCTTTGGTGGCAGCACAGGTATCACATTTTCGGCACCACTTCTCGACATCTTCCCTTGCATGTAGCCAATAGAATCGTTGTCGAACCTTTTCTAGCGTCTTGTTTACTCCTAGATGGCCTCCCGAAACTCCATCATGCATCTCTCGCAGAACGTCCATAATCTTCGATCTCGGTAAGACTAGCTGCATTACATAGGACTTTCCATCTGCTGATTCCCACTTACGTCGAAGGACACCTTCTTGGACATGCAACGAGTCCCACTGTGCCCAATAGGCCTTTAGAGCCGGACTTCTGTCGGAGATATCAGCCCATTCCGGTTTTTCCTGGTGTTCCTTGCATGCGAGGATGGGTTCAATATCTGGGTCCTCTTGTTGAGCCTTCCTCAACTCGTCGTTGCTCCAGCCATAAATGGGATCGGTTCTGGTTCGTAGGACAGTAACCACTTCTTTTTCTTCTTGGCGTTTGCAATGCTTACAGTCTTGCTTACATGGTCTCCGAGACAGTGCATCAGCATTTGAGTGAAGCTTCCCCTTCCGATGTTGAATTTCATAATCGTACGTCTGCAGCCTCTCAATCCATCTCGCCACTTGACCCTCTGGATTCTTGAAATTCAAAAGCCAGTTTAGTGCTCCATGGTCGGTTCGGAGAAGAAACTTCTGTCCATAGAGATACTTATGGAAGTGCTTTGTTGCCAAAATCAGTGCAAGAAGTTCTCTTCTGGTCACACAATAGTTTCTTTCCGACTTCGAGAGTACCTTGCTGTAATAGGCAACCACCTTTTCTTCGCCATCATGTACCTGTGACAATACAGCACCAATCCCAACATTGCTGGCATCAGCATCAATGATGAACGGTTTTCCTGGAGTCGGGTAGGTCAGCACTGGTGCATTACACAAGCGTTGCTTGAGCTCTTGAAAGCTGCGCTCGCACTCACCTGACCATTTAAACTGCTTTCCCTTTTCCGTTAGCTGATGTAGACTCTTGGCGATCTCAGCAAAGTTCTTTACAAAGCGCCTATAGTAGGTGGCTAGACCCAGAAAGCTTCGGAGTTGATGTTTGTCCTGTGGTGTTGGCCAATTCTTCACGGTGTCAACCTTATCAGGATCCGTCTTAACTCCTTGGGATGAGATGATATGTCCCAGGTATTTCACTTCGGTTTTGAAGAGTGAACACTTTTCTGGATTGAGCTTGAGGTGGGCTTCTCGAAGTCTTTGAAACACGGCTCTCAGATTTGTACAATCTTCGTCAAATGTTTTCCCGTATACGATGACGTCATCCAAATAGACCAGGCAAGATTTCCAAGTGAGTCCTTGCAGGACGCATTCCATAAGGCGCTCAAAAGTCGCTGGAGCATTGCACAGTCCAAAAGGCATCACTTTGAACTGCCACAATCCGTTTCCTGTCGAGAACGCTGTCTTCTCTTTGTCTTCAGGATGGATTTCTACTTGCCAGTATCCACTTTTCAAGTCCAACGTTGAGAACCATTGTGCTCCTTCCATTGCGTCCAGAGTATCACTGATCCTAGGCAGAGGGTAGCTATCCTTCTTGGTCACATCATTCAACCTTCGATAGTCTACGCAAAAGCGGGTTGATCCGTCTTTCTTCTTTACCAGGACCACTGGAGACGCCCAAGGGCTTTTAGAGTTTTCGATCAAACCCTCTTCTTTCATGGTGGTTATCAGTTCTTCAACCTCACCTTGTTTGGCTAGTGGAAGGCGTCTTGCAGGTTGACGGATCGGCTTTGCATCCCCGGTGTTGATTCGATGTTGAACCAGTTGTGTTCTGCCATATTTCCCTTGCGATGACGAAAAGATGTCTGCAAATTCTTCGAGGAGACCTTCTGCAGTTCTTCGTTGTGGGTGGCCAAGATTAGATGACTTGAGAATGTTCGTCTTTATGGAATTCACTTCTTCGAACTTCAAGGTATGCCTTGGCTCTTCTTCGTTGATTCTTGTAATCGCTGATACAGATTCGCATTGTCCGACAATCTCACCTTTTCTAAGCTTAACTTCGTACGGCTTGATGTTCAGTATTCGTACGGGAACCATGTTCTTTACAGGTCTAACAAGAGTCTTCCCAATGGTGACGTTTTGGGAGGACTTTAGAGATGCTGGTTCGACCATGAGGTATCGATGGCTGCCAGGCTTACCCTTCAATTTCGTCCACACGAATACTTCTGAAGAAGCAGGCAAAGTCAGATCTTCTTTGATGACGGTTTTCACAGATAATGAGGTCTCATACGAGTGGATCCCATAGATCATCGGAATCTCGATGTTTCGATATTTCAGGACTTGGTTCCCGATGTCCAATATCACTCCGTGATCTTTCATGAAATCGACGCCGACAATGCACTCGTCGCATATATCTGCTACCAGGAACAGGTGAGAGAATTCCAGCTCTGCCATCCGGATCTTAAGACGTACCTCACCATAGACTTTTGCGGCTTCTCCAGTTGCAGTCCTTAGACGATAGCTGTTGGTGTTGTGGAGCCATGTCTTCTTAACGAGGTCCTGCCGTACAATGGACGCCGTGGCACCGGTGTCGATGGTAGCCACACATTTGTTGCCGTTTATACTTGCTTCCACGGTCAGGCTCTTGTTGTCACGTTTCGTTTGAGAAACCTGGATGTCGTTTCTGGGGCAATCGATACCAGAAACCAGCTTCTGCCCCTCGAAGTTGGTTCTTATTCGTTTCCCGGGTGGGAAACAGCTTCGGAAGCAACGTTGTTGGAGTTACTTTGACTTGTTGAGAAAGTTCTGTTTCCACAGTGTTGGCATGAGGTTCGTCTTCGCGGTAATCTGCACTGTCGTTGAAGATGCCCAGTCTTGTTGCAGTTCCAGCATCGTGCTGGTCCGTCTCGCTGACTCCTTTCCAGAGTAGCCTTCTGACAAGAGCATTCTTGGACTTCCAATTCTCTAACGCGATGCACGTTTTGGGATGCTTGTTCTGCGGCTTCCATTGTTAGAGCGAAAGCCAATGCTTCTGGTAGTGTTTGTTTTCCGGCAGTGCGAATAGCCCTTTGGAGATTTATATCGCCCACAGCTCTCACAAAGGCTTCAACAGCAAGTTGATTTATTATCTCGTTGCCAGCTGTTGGGTATGCCAGGTGGACTAATCGCTCGATATCTGCCTGAAGCTGCTGCAGAGTTTCACCTCTTTTCTGTGCCCTGTTGTTTAGTTGTACTCGGAAGACTTCTGTCATGTGGCTATCCCCAAACCGCTGTTCGATTGCGTTTACCAGAACTTTGAAGTCACCGTTCTTCTCTGTTGGGATGGTTTGTAGCAGTTCAGCAGCTGCTCCTCTCAAGGCAAGCGTAAGAGCAATGTATTTTTCGTCATCGTCCCAGCCGTTTGTTAACGCTGCTGCTTCAAACTGTTTCTTGTAGGTTGACCACGGTATCTGACCATCAAAGCTTGGAGGATTCACTTCTCTCTTTCTTGAGCACTCACCAGAAGGTTCTCGAGCTTTCATCTTTCGCACTTTTTCTAGTTCGCTTGTAATGGTTTCGATCTGGTCGTCTATTTTCTTGAAACGTGCATTAGTCGTTGAATTTTGTTTTTCGACACGCTCATCGAGAGTATTGATTTTGTCTTCGAAGTCCGCAAACCTGCCTTCTAGCAGATTTTTCTGTTCATCAAACCGATCTCGAACGTCATCCCTTTGAGCTTGTAGTTGTTTGAGGACATTCTCTTGCTCGGTCTTCTGCTCGTTTCTTTGAGTTTCTAGTTGCTCCCGAACATTCTTTTGATTCTCTTCAAATTTGGCTAGAAGAAGTGTCATCATGGTAGATAAGTCGGCAGTTGCATTTACCTCTTTCGATTTTGCTTCCACTTCGAAAGCAAACGTATCTGGGTCTTCATTTTGTTCTTCCAGATATTCCTGTAGCCGTTTTACGAGTTCGATTTTACATCCTGCCCCACTTAAGCCACGTTTGCTTAATTCGGCCTTAAGCTCAGCGACAGTTAGGTCTTTCAAAACTTTACTCATTTTTTTTGTTTTTTTTTTTGTTTTTAACTTCACTATTTCACACAAAATAGTTTAATCACTGTTCACTGTTTTATTCTCAATAAGTTTTAATCCCACTTCTGACACCAATGTAATATTCGGCTTGGTCCGACAATTAAAACTTATTCACTTTTTAAATAAAACACAAATTCACTTTATTCAAATCACTCACAAATTTATTTATTCAACACTTTCAATTATAACTTTGCAAACACAGAGTACTTTTCTTTATCGCAGTTCACAATTAATTAAATTCGCCTCGCCACCAAACGGCTATTTATATCAAAAATGATGGGTTCTAGAAACTACTATTGGTTCCTATTGGTTCTGAAAGTTCGAGAAGCTCTCTATTTACAAATAAAAAATACTGGGATTTTTGTAGGGGCTAACGTTCTTAATGCTAAACAAAAAGTTTCTCTTAATCTTAATTAATTATTGCCCCTCACGAGTGTTTACTACTACAATTAAACGATATTAAGTAAAGAGAGTATGTACATTAAATAAACAAGAGATACAGAGTAAGTAAAGAGAGTAATGAAAAGTGTGTACATTAAATATAGAAAGAGATACAGAGTAAGTAAAGAGAGTAAGAAAAGTGTGTACATTAAATATAGAAAGAGATACAGAGAGTAAGAGATAATAAAGTATACACATTAGTATTAGACATTACAATAGAAGGAGATACAGAGCGTATGAGATAAATAAAGTGTATACACATTACAATATCAACGCATTATAACAAAGAACTAAATACAACGGAAAAGACCAGAAAAAAACAACAAAAAAGTAGCAAACTACTCCATCATTCATGAGAAAACAAAGGGACGTCAAAATTTTAACCCACTTAACCTGCTCCACAGCACATAGATTTTAACCAATTTTATTCACCACGCTAATGTCAAGTTTTAACCAAACGTCAAGTTTTAATGCACATTTTAAAGCAATTCACACACGGCCTTAGTTTTTTTTTTGAAGAACTGTATACCACAGATGTCTCTGCTGTATACTAACTACTAGGATTTATTCACATACACAAACCCTGAGCCCTGAGGCTCCACAAGAGTAAAATCCAATCCAACTTCTCTTCCGCAATCTCATCCACAATCCAGTGGTTTTTTTGACTGGGCATATTATTATGTCTTGCCATCACCAACCTCAAATTGTCACATTTCACATTTACACAAATACATAGGTGTGGAAATGAAATTCGACGGCAAAAAGTCTGTGGAAAATGGACGCTCATCACTACATACAACACAAACTTCAAATTTGATGACAGGATTTTGATCCGCTCGAAAAATCCAGACTGCGATGACCGGATCATGGACTGGATTGTGGATTGTTGGTCTCTATTGGATTATCTGATGACAGGCCGATAGTCCTGTCATCGGAAATGTGCAATGGAGACCACAAGAAAGTAATGGTGAAATTTGCGGTATCCAGAGGGTAAAACGTAAGTCAGTTTCCGATCTCCTTTTGTCTCTGGCGCGTGCATTCGCTTAATATATTATAACGATTAATGACAATCGCAGTGAAACAATAGCTGTGTTCACTGAGGCTGTGCTGGACTGTTCTAGACAGAAAAGTACAGCTTTTTGCTGTTCATTGAGGTTTTTTCTGTGCTGAACTGTTCTACTTTCCTGTTCATTGACAAACCTAGAACAGTTTAGAACAGGATTTTCTGTTCTTGCTTTTGAGTCAGATCAGGTTAGAACAGACTTGTGAGAAATGTCAAAAACGAAGTTGTCATTTTTTTTGTTTACGTTTTGATTTGGCTGTGCTCATTTGATTGACGAGCGAATTTTTAAGAAATAAAATAATTAATTCAAATTAAACTAAAAAATCAAACGAAACATGGAAAACACAAATATCAATCAAAAGTAAATTGGATCCCTTACCGAAGAATCCCCTAAAAGGAAAGTACGGCTGAAATGACAGAGAAATAGCACAGCAAGGCGAAGACGCTACAAGTGACACCACGGAAATACCCAAGTAAATTTGCGCATCTTTTCGCCTTTCCATCTAACCTAGTCATGAATTTAACTTGTATTCCACAGGCCAATGTTCCGGAGTTACAAACCCCAAGATGAAAACCTCAGCGAAGTAGTTCTCGAACAAGGTCCAGCCGGTGAGATCGAAAGAAGTCGAATCACAGATTGAACTGCTCAAGACTCCAAATGAATGAAGAAGTCGACATAGCCAATCTGGCTCCACGAAAACCAGATTGGGATCTTAAAAGTGACGTTGCCAAAAAGCTAGAAAAACTCGATAGACGCACCCAGAAAGCTATCGCCGAGCTGATTCGCGAAAGACTAAAAAAGAACCTGGATCTCTCGCAAGTTGTCAATGTGGGTGCGGCTATCGAAGCAAGACCATCTGAGGACGTCGTCGAGTAAAAAGATTTTATTATACAATAAATTAAAATAATACCTAAACTTTTAACATAATTCGCTATAATCATTTGTGACATGCAATTGCAGAGGAGCATACGTTCACTGTATTTGTTCTCAATGGAATCAGCGAAGTGTTTCATTGACTCCAATTGCATAGGGATGTCCTTTCTCAGACCCTCTACCGCCCGCTGCAGTCCCTGAATCTTTTCTTCGTGAATGATTAGTTGTTTGTCCTTTTCGCGGATGACTTTCTCTTGTTGTAAGGCCACTTCGGTTCGCAGACTAATTGTCTTATTGTTTTTCACGATCTCCTGACTGCTTGGCAATGATTTCGTTAGCTTTTGAGATCTCTGCGGTGGCCATTTCCAGTGCTTGCCGATTGGTTTGGCAAATCTTTTTCTCCGCTTCCAGCTCGGCTAGCAAATCAGACTGTTCGGATTGCAAAACAGAAACATTGAGAATCGTCATTTCGGTATGAACTGTGCCAAACCCAGAAATACCTTCATTTTGCAGCTCGTCAATGTGCTTCCTCGAGTCCATCATATGCATGTCGTTTTTCCTCTCGATATTTTTTAGCGCTGCCATATCCGACACAAGCTTCTCGTTCTGGTCCTTCAACGATGAAATCGACGACTTCAGCGATGCAATCTCATTTCGCAAATTGTCACATCGCTTTGTCTCATGGCTGGAAGTAAAGGGTTTTCGTTTGGTGTATTTTGGGTTCTCTTAAACTGTCTTACCATTTTTCCGAGAACAGATTTGCCTTATCTTGGAGCGCTTTGTCAAGTTGAGCTTGCAAGTCTTGCATGGCCATCATTAGTATTATCTTAGCAATCACTTGATTTTCCATTTCAATAATTTTCAATAATATTTTTTACAGTAAAAACACAAAAAATGAAAAAAATAAGCGAGAAACGAAAAATTCACACAATTTGCAATTTGTTTTTTTTTTTTTGACAACTGACGTTTAACTGACTGTTCTAACTTGATCTGACGTTTCTCATGAAACTGTGCTGTGCTGTGCTGTTCTGATCTAGAAAAAACCTCAGTGAACACAACTAATAATAATTTATCAAAACTATAAGTAACAGTTTTCAATCTTAAAATGAAACGAAAAAGTTCAAAGAGGAATAACTTTCGATTTATTAGAAAAAAATATGGGTGTCCAAAAAGTTATGCAAATGATAAAAACACCATCGATTGCCCTATGCGTAACAAACGTACATATTCTTTCTTGTCAACAGAGTATAATTCTATAGATAAGCTCGAAATAGGACCAACTCTGAATTCAACGAAGTATCCTGGATGGGAACTATACTTCTCCAATCTTATATGTTTAGATAAAACTCTGGTGATTTCCCGTATTGAAGCTTTTGAGAAACACATACAAAAGTATCCTCAAACTTATAACTTGTGCGAAATTCGAAAACAGCAATGGTTCAACGTGTCTTTGACTTTTGTTATGAGTAAAGACGATGAGTTTGTTTCAGCTTGGAAGACCTTTGTAACTGATCTTTGCCTGTGTCCTAAAAATATCTTGCCATGTCTAGGACTAGCGATGCACAGTGTTATTACAAATACTTTATGTGTGGACAAGGAGCACTCTTTCTACAGTTTAAAGGAACTTAAGGAAAAAAAGTATGGTATTGGTAAAATATTTGCCAGGCCAATTTATATACAAAATCTACCTGATATTTCTCATTTAACTTCTGAATCAATTGACAAGTTGGTCATTGTTCATGGACGTGTTCTATGTATTTTGGGCGAAAAACAAAAATGCACAAGGTTGTCTTTCAAATGCAAACAATGTGGCCGAAAACGAAATGTTCTACAAAGAAGCTATCCAACTAAACCAATACGTTGTCATCTTCAGTGTAAAAGTAAGACGAACTTTGTTGAAATGCGCTCAAGCACGTTAACAAAACTTGATTGCGTTCAGAGCATTAAACTACAGCAAATCGGATTATGTGCAACAAATGAATCACATTCCATATTAATCGAAGTTAAAGAAGATTTGGTGAACCAAGTTTATCCTGGATTAGAAGTAACACTAACTGCTGTCGTAAAAATGAAATCTTTGAGTAAAAATCAAGAATATCTCCAGCAAACCTTTTACATAGAAGCCATATCTTCAGTTGAGCACATGCGTCTGTGTCTTAATGAGGAAGACATTAAAATTGTGAAAAATATTTCTATGGATCAGAATGACTTGCGTTTCCTGTTACAATCCGTTGCGCCTGATATTTCTGGGAATGAAATAGTTAAATTAGCTCTTTTACTAACGCTTTTCGGAGGTTTTGGATCACATGTCCATAATAAAGGAGAACTGAATATGTTAATAGTAGGTGATCCCGGCGTGGGAAAGTCTAATTTACTCAAACATGCTGCTTGTGCGTCCGTTCGGGGTACTGTATACTTTAATTACTAAACCTACATACGTTATCTAAAACTCCATTGATTGTGTAAAAAGTATACTTTTTATGCTTATGTTATCGATCATAAAAACGATCAATGAATGACAAAGTTCCTTATTGGAATGTCTTACGTCTGGATCTATTTAGTTCAACTTAATGTATCATACCAACATAGGTATATATGAGATCTGTTCGTTTATCTCCTTAACCTCCCTCTCGAATATGCAAACATTTCTGCTGTTCTGCTCATAGTTTTTTTTTTTTAATTTGTATCGTATTTGAAAGAGAAAAATATTTTCCCCATCTCCCAAAAATCTTAAACCAAATATGGGACATGGAGGCTCCCGGAAATTACGCCAGAAGTTTTTTTTTTTGAAAAAAAAAAACGCCAGAAATAGTTGAAAAAAAAAGAAACAGAAACTCGACATTGGGTCAGATAGGTGTGGAAAAAGGGTGTGTGTAATTTCCAAATTACTTACTTACTTACTTACTTTTTTACTTATCCGGCTCACAATCCATGAACGATCTAAACCTGAGATATTGCAGTCTTCCATCGTGAACGGTCCCTCGCATGCACTCTCCAGTCGCCGAAACCAAGTGCTCTGGTATCCGTCACTTGGTCCTAGTACCGTAGGTTCGGTCTTCCTTGTCGTCTCGAACCTGGGGGCTGGGATGAGAAGACTTTCTTGGCTGGAGCGTTGTCGTCCATTCGCTCGATGTGGACGAGCCAATGTAGTCGTCTTTTCTTGGCCTTCTGGACTACATCCACATCTTGGTACAGCTCGTACAGTTCTCGGTTGAACCTTCTTCTCCATTCGCCAGCGTCGCATACGGGACCGAAAATCCGTCGAAGAATTTTTCTTTCGTAAGTGCCCAGTATCAATTCCCCATTTTTACTTATCGCCCAGCACTCGGCGCCATAGAGTAGGACTGGTAAAATCAAAGTTTTGTGTAGCAGACACTTTGTCTTTCGAGTAAGGAGTTTTGAACTCTGTTATTTGACCGAAGCAGCAGCGGTTCGCTCGGGTAATTCTTCTCCGGATCTCCACTAATGTGTCGTTTGTGGGATTGATGTTTGTTTCAAGGTAGGTGAAGTCCTTAACTACCTCGAAATTGCTGCTACCAACAGTGACGTTTTGTCCTAGGTGGTAGACAGATGTTGCTTTGTTTGTTGATAGCATGTACTTTGTTTGACCAAAGAGTTTCGCCTTTTCTTCAATCGCTGTGAAGGCCTCAAGCACAGCTCTCTTGGATCGACCGATGATGTCTATGTCGTCCGCATAGCCTCGGAGTTGGGTGGATTTGTTGAAGATAGTGTTTTCCGTGCTTGCGCACTATCTGCTCCAGGACTATGTTGAAGAAATCGCATGACAACGAATCTCCTTGTCTAAACCCTGTGCATGTTTGAAACAACTCGGATGAGCTGTTACCCATTTCCACACTGCACAGCGTATTGTTAAACGTCATGGGGCACAGCTGGATCAGTTTGTTCGGAATCCAGAATTCAGATATCGCCATCATAAGTTCTTTGCTGTGGAGCATCATAAGCAGCTTTGAAGAAGATGAAAAGATGGTGGGTTTCGGCTTGAAATTCGTTTTTCTTCTCCAGAACCTGTCTCGGTGTGAATTGGTCTATCGTTGTTCTAACTGGCCTGAAGCCATACTGGTACGTGCCGATTATTGTGTTGCAGAAAGGTTTAAGACGCTCACACAATACGTTGGATAGGATTTTGTATGCAACATTAAGCAGGGATATACCACGGTAGTTTTTGCATGACATCGGATCGCTTTTTTTGTAGATGGGGCATATGGAGCTTATCGACCAGTCAGTGGGCATGGATTCTTCCTCCCACACTTTGTTGATCACTTGGTGCATGCGGTTCATCAAAATACCTCCTCCATGTTTAAAGAGTTCCGCAGACTTGTTATTTTTTAGCTTTTGGATGGCTCTTTCTACCTCTTCTGTGCTGGGGGCTGGGACTGGGTCTTAATTGACTGGTCTTGCTTCTCTTTCGTCATTAGCTCGCTCAACATTTTTCGCATTCAGCAGCTGTTGGAAGTGCTGCTTGAAAACATCTACAATTCCCTGTGCTTCGGTGAAACCAGAAGCTAATTGCTTCGGTGAAACCAGAAGCTAATTGCTTCGACCTTTTAAAGAAACGCTGTGCTCTTTTCTTCCTTCGCAGGGTCTTGTTCTAATTTTTCCTTTTGTGCGGTACTCTTCTCTCTCTGCTCTTGTTTTCCGTTGCAGCATCTGCAAACGTGCATTTTCCGTCTCTCTTTTCAATATCGCGCACTCATCATCATACAACGGGTTCTTTTTCGGGGGGTGGCTGGTAACCTATGGTGGTCTCGGCTACATTTTTTATTACGGCGGAGAGTCGCTCAGTCAGGCGCTCACTGTAGTCTCTGGCATTCTCCGAGGTGCTAAGGCAACCGATGTTGAACTTCTTTCTTTGGGCCGCACGTGTTTTTTTGTCGTTTGATAATCGAGCTCTAAACTTAGCCACTACCAGAAAGTGGTCAGAGTCGACATTCGCTCCTCGGAAAGTGCGCACGTTGAAGATGTTGGATGCGTGCCTTGTGCCGATTAGCACATGGTCGATTTGGTTGGTGGTTCGCCCATCTGGAGATCGCCAGGTTGCTGTGTAGATCTTTAGTCTTGGAAACCTATTGCTACTTATCACCGTATTACGAGCTGCAGCAAAGTCGATTAGTCGGAAGCCGTTATCTGTTGTAACTTCGTGAAGGCTGTGCTTTCCAACTAATCCGCCAAAGATGTCTTCCTTCCCGATTTTTGCATTGAAATCTCCGAGTACGATTTTGACGTCGTACTCTGGACAGGCTCCGTAGGCTCTATCCAGGAGGTCGTAGAAATCCTCCTTGCTAGACTCCTCAGCATCATCGGTAGGGGCGTGTGCACATATTATACTGATGTTTTTTAGTGTGGCCTTGGTGCGGATTACAGCCAGGCGATCACTAATTGGCTTGAAATCCATGACTTTCGATCTAAACCGATTTCCCACGACGAACCCGCATCCAAATATATGCATTCTTTGATGACAGCTGTAGTAAATGTCGCAATTTTTTCTTTTCATTGTCCCTGATCCTCTACATCGTATTTCCTGGATCGCAGTAATGTCTGCCTTATACTGCGAGAGGACAGGTTCAAGTTTCTGAGTTGCACCTGGGGTGTGGAGTGTTCTTACATTCCAGGTACAAACTTTCAATGCATAGTCCGTTTTCGTTCCGAGTCTGGTTACCATAAGAGGGGGGTCATTATCCAAGGTTGGTATCTCTCTCATAACTATCAAGTTTTTTACTGTGGAGGGGTTGTTAGCCCCTCGCACTAACTTCCAAATTTATTGGGCCGTTGATTAGGTGCTTCTGTTTCTCCGTTTTGCACCCGCGCTTACAAGTTTCGCAAGTTATATCTAGAGATTATAACCAGTTCCCGGTGGTTACCACTTGGAGGTAAAGTAAGCACTTGGTGTGTAGGAAAAGTTACAGTATATGCCCCCAGATTCTACAACACCCAACCACAAAAGCGTTCCTCTAAATTTTCTTAACTTTGACTTTCTTTGAGAGAAGAGAATTCAAACCCACTCCTGGAAATTTGAGAGTTTACTCGTAGTTACTTGAAAAAATACGCACAGTACAGTGCATAGTTGAGATTTGGAGTGTTTAAATCCAATTGGTTTAAGATAGAGAATGAACTTCCTAATCTTAATATTTGCCATTGCCATAAAGCCATTGTTCTGGCATTTAGAAGGACCGGACACTCACACAAAAAGTGCTGGAGTGTTTCCCTTTGCGCCGTATCTCCACAGCTTGGACAAAATTCGTTGTGTGGAATACCAAGCTTCAAGGCATGTTGTCTGACTGGCCAGTGGCAGTGGTCTGTGCAAATGGCAACTATCGTGCCAATGTCTGACCTAGGTTTATTCAGAAGTTACTTGGTACGTTTGCGGTCGTAAGTGGGCTATATCTATCTCGAGATATTGCAGTTGGTGAGATTTTTCCATCTTACGTTAGATTTTTTAAGAAAATGGTTTTGTCTATCCGTTTTCATGACTCCTAAGGGAGTCCTAACTTCCTCAGCTAGGGATATCTTGATCCCGTCCTGGCCAATTCATCAGCGATTTCATTACCCTGAATGTCGCTGTGCCCTGGTACACAGACTAGATATTTTTATATTTTCGTTGAAACTTGCGAGCTCTTGCTTGCAATCTCTAACAATTCTGGATTTAGTCAGGTTGCTGTTTATAGCCTTCAATAAAGATTGCGACCTTTTTTACAAAATTCGTCAGATTTGACTGCTTGTTTTAGAATGCCACATGTTTGTCTAATCGCTAGAACTTCAGCTTGAAATACACTACATCTATCGGGCAGTCTAAAGGTTTTTTTAATACCCAGTTCTTCGGAGAAGACACCAGCCCCAACACCGAGTTCCATCTTGGAACCATCAGTGTAAACTGTGATGTCAAAATCCTTTGTAGGGCTATTAATTTTCCAATTTTGCCTAGTTGGAATTTCAGCCTTAAATTGCTTACCAAAGCTTAAGGTTGCTAACGTATAGCCAGTGGGTTCTAGTTTTATTTCTTTAGGTAATAGATTTAGAATTTTACTATGACCGAAAGACTTTGCAGTCCACATACCCGATTCTCTTAGTCTTAAAGCACTACAGGAGACTGTTTTGTGAATGTGAAGGTCAATGGGAAAAGATTCAGAATGATTGAGTGCATCAGTTGGGCAAGATATAATTGCTCCCGTAGTTCAAATGCAGGCAGTTCTTCGAACTCTTTTTAGCTTATCGATGTTATATTTTTTGTCAAGGGCAGGCCACCAAACTATTGATCCGTATGTCAGAATGGGGCGAACTATCGCCGTGTAAATCCAGAGGATCATATTAGGTCTTTGTCCCCATTTTTTACCTAAGGCAGAAGGCGATTACTAGCTTTCTTTACTCTTTCTTCTATGTTACTTTTCCAATTTAACTTGGGTTCGAGGATAACTCCTAGGTATTTAGCTTCTTTGGATAAAGCAAGTGGCTGTCCATTTAATCTTGATAGAGGAAAGTAGGGTATTTTATATCTGTTAGTGAATAACATCAATTCAGTCTTGTTTTCGTTAACTCCAAGTCCACATCTAGTGGCCCATTTGCTAACTTTTTTAAGAGCTGTTTCCATGTTTTCGCTGAGTACCGTCGGGCAAATCCCCGAGGACATCAGCACCAGATCGTCGGCATACGCTACTACCTTATCTCCACTGTATTAAGATTGCATAGGATTTCGTTCAAAACTAGTAGCCACAAGAGAGGAGATAGAACCCCGCCTTGGGGTGTTCCTCTTTTGGCAAATCTAGTGAGTTGGCTTTAACCCATCGGCCCTTGAATGACTCTGGTTTGGAGCATGAAGACAATCCAGCTAATAATATGCTCTTCCAAATCTAATTTGAATAGTGCCACCCTGATAGCTTCTGCGAGCACATTGTTGAAGGCTCTTTCTACGTCAATAAAGGTGGCGAGGGTGTACTCTTTGTACTCTAGAGATCTTTCCACTGTACGTACTACTTCGTGTAGTGCCGTGTCCATGGATTTGCCTTTAAAGTAGTTTTGAGCACAAAGGAAGAGAGACTAATTGGTCTGGAATCCTTGGGTGTTTCATGGCCTCCTCTACCGATCTTGGGAATGAAGACCACCTTGACCCTTCGCTAGGATTCAGGTACGTGAGTCAGTGCTAAGCCGTTGAAGGAAAATACCCTCAGCCATGGAATCATTACATCTTGTAACTTTTGTAGCATGACTGGGAATATATTATCTGGTCCTGGCGACTGAAATGGTTGGAAGCTGTATATGGCGCATGAAATCTTTTCTTGGGTTATAAAGGCTCTAATGTTGTCCGGGTTTGAGAGTGGTGGTTCCAGGATGCATTCTTTGCAATCTGGGAAATGCGCTTGCATTAAGTCTTCCAGAGTCTCTGTAGAATTCCGATGTTTAAGTATACCATCTTCCTTCTTTAATATTGAAAGACACGAGTGGTCTTTTGATAGGATTTTACATCGTCTGGATGATTCTCCAATGTTATCAATGGATTCACAGAAGTTTTTCCATGATTATTTTTTGGCTAAAGAGATTTTTTTTTTTATAATAAACACGCACTCAAGGGGAATACTGTCCAAAAGACTTAAGTACATCGCTGGAACACCAGCCCAAACGTGGGAGTTGTACTCAAGCTTTGGACGTATATATGTTTTATAGATGGTAGCCAGATCAGAAGGGGAAACAAATTTCTTGCATCATTTTAAAAAACCTAAACATCTTGCGGCATTTTTGGCGACATCGCGTATGTGATCATTCCACAAGAGGTGGTCGGTGATGTTCGGTTTCACTGATGCAAGTGCCACTCATGGACAGTGTCAAGGGGGGTATATCTCAACGATACAAGACAGCATTGAGTTTTCGAAGCATTAAACTCTACTCGGTTTTTTATTCCCCATTGTTCAATGCTGTTTAAGTCAGAGTTTAATGAGCTTATCATATTTTGCCGTTGCAGTTCCACATCCGAAGAGGAGGGATGCGAGTCTGGGAACGAATATGAAAAGCTAAGGGTACTATCGTCAGCGAAACAATGAATTGGATTAGAAGTTACAGACAAGAGATCATTTATGAAAATGAGAAAGAGGGTAGGAGACAAAATGGAGCCCTGGGGCACACCAGCATTTATATTGTGGGTTTCAGACTTGCACCCGACCAATACAACTTTTATAGAACGGTTCGAAAGAAAGTTTCTAATCCAACGAAGGAGGGACTCATCAATACCGAATGCACGCATTTTCGATAATGCCTGGTGCCAAACTCTATCAAATGCCTTTGAATAAAGAAACTGAAACTGAAATATCAAATGCAACAATCTTACTTTCTCCAAAACGATGATGTAAAGATTTGTTCCACTGTTCGGTGAGATAAACCATCAGATCACCAGTGGACCTGTTGCTGCGAAAGCCGAAGTGCCGGTCATTAAGAAGCTTTCGATCTTCGAGATATTTCTTGAGCTGATAGTTTATCAGCGTTTCCATGACCTTAGAAAGAAGGGACGTAAGTGCAATCGGACGATAATTGGAGGGAGAAGAAGATTCGCCTTTTTTTTGGGGGGAATTGGCTGGACAAATTGTTTTGCAGAAGAATAGGATAGATGGATAAGCTTACGCAAGGGTTTTGCCAGCGATGAAGAACACCTCTTCAGAACAATAGCGGGGATACCATCCGGGCCATCGTATTTGTGTATGTTGAGATCTTTTAGAACTCTTGCCACAGCACGAGTGCGAAAGAAGATTTGTCCCATGGAATCATTGACGCGCTCAAGAACTGGAGGAGTCATGACACTCTGGCAGCAAAGAGTTGGAGGTGAACTGCCTAGCAAAAAGGTTAGGTTTCGCGCGAGAGCTAGCAACTGGAATGTCATTGTCAACAAGCGTAGGGACCGAGGAAGAAGAAGAATTCTTAATATTTTTTACAAATTACTAAAAATTCTTACTGCCTTTTGGACATTGAGATGGCTTTTTTGTATTTTGTATTAGACAGCCTTTATAAGATAGCCATTGTTTGCTAGCATTGCAAGCATTAAAAGAGCTTCTCGCAATCTGTCTAAGAAAGTTCCTCATTCTACCATAGTGGGAGTGATTTCTTACTGCGCCTAATGGGCCAAGATGCTTTACAAGCCTTGTTTAATGCCTTTTCGAAGGTATCAACTGCGGTGTTTAACTCTGTCGAAGAGTTGAGTTCCAGTCTAGCAACCTTCTTTAGCTTGGACTTGACTATGCGACCAAATTTGGTCCAGTCAGTTCTTTTTGGATTTTTAAAAAGTGTCGAGGGTTCTACTGTGAGACCTTTATTGAAAAGTATCCATCTGTGATCTGAAAAAGAGTTCTCGAGTGATACTTTCCAAATTTCTATTCTAACATTGTTTTCATTATTTGTTAGAGTTATGTCTAACACACTAACTCAAAATTATCAGAGCTTGGAAAGACGAATATTAAGGATAGCTAAGTTATGTTCGATAATAAAGTCAAATAAAGACTCACCTCTTTCATTTGTACACGAACTGCCTCATATTGTGTGCCGGGCATTGGCGTCGCTACCTAGCAGCAGCTCGCTTTTAGATTATGGTGACTCTAAGGAGTTGTGTCACTTCGTCTGGGGGGATAGGCCGATCGTGGGCCATGTATAGTGAGGCTACGAAGACGATCCCACCTTTCTCATAGTCAGCCGGTATTTTAATTTTGATTTTTCTGATGCCGAAATTAAGACGATTTTTTGCCAATAGTGCTTTTTTGCTTTTTCGGTGATTTGGAGTAAGACTGCCGTCTGAGACTTGTCTTCGCCATCAATCTTGATGACCGACCAGCCATGCCCTTCGAGAATATATTGAATCACCAGATTCCACAATTTCGCTGGCCAGTTGGCTGCAACGGACTTCCCGTTCGAAGACAACTGGTCAGCTATTGCCACCTGGAGATCGTCTCTGACAATCCCACTGAAGGTGTGCGCCACGCCGCACAGTGTGGGAATTCGCACATCTAGCGGAATTAAATCAATAACGCTTGTGATTTGAAGTTTTTGATAAATTTTGTTTTCCTAGTTGAGTGCAAAATACCCATGAAATGAAATGTAATAGTTATTTTTTTCTTATTTGGTCAAAGTTCTTGAAAAACGAGTCACAAATCCGCCGTTTTTTCACATTTTTGAGATTTATTTTTAAAATTTTGATTAATGCCCGAAATTGATAACAAGCAAAAAATTGTTTTAGAAGGGGGGTCTATCTCCCCCCGTTTAAGCGGGAGGGGCATTTTTCGAAAAACTTGGTTAAATAAAAAAATGGTTTGTAAAAAGCGATGATAAGTGCCTACCATAATTTGGTATAGTTTTTCTGGAAGCTAATATACTACTATTTCTTATTCATTATAAATCATAGGTCTGAACAGCGCAGTCTTCTATAAATACAATTTTAAAGTCGAAACTTTCGTAAAAAAAATTTTATTTTCCTTATTAAATGCAATTTTACTCTTCATTTTCTCATATTTACTGGCACTTTTTTTCTATATTTAATGCTCTTATAAATTTGGAGTCAAAAACTGAAAGTTACATGTCAAAACCTTTTAAAGCGATGGAAAAGTTAAAAAATGTATGTGTCAAAAACACCAAAAAACTGTTTTTTTTTTTCATATTTAAAAATTAAGATACCTTAGCCATGATTTCTTACACGGAAATTGTTTTATTTTTAGAAAATTGCATAAACACAAAAAAAAATACATATATGTACATCTTAAAAACGAAACTGTTAAAGTTCCACAACCTCAGGTTCTATACTGTTCCTTTTTTTTGGAATGCTTCTTAAGCCAGCAATATATGGGTCTGAGGTAATTATCAGCCTGTGAATGAGGTCTATCATTGTGTCCAGTCTAGATGTCTTGTAACTATGATCTACCTCCCATCCAAATTTCAAGATTGTAGCATAAGAAATTAACATTTTTCATACAAGCTTACGAAAGGCCTCAGACCCCTTTAATCCAGCCCTGTGTTAAAATATTTTGTTGGATAACTATGATCTACCATCCGAATTTCAAAACTGCAGCATTACGAATAAAGAACTTTCATATAATTTTATGACAGGCCTTAGAGCTAAGAACCCTGAGTCCGTCCCTGTAAATACAAAATTATTAAGTTTTTAAACTATGTTTGCCTATACCCGTTTGTCTATATCTATATTCACGTATAAGTAGATCATATTGCAGCAATAACATTTTTTTCTCTTATTTAGCTTGTTCCGGAGCATTTTTTGGCTCATTAGTTATGGCGAAAAATGACTCAAATTTAAAGGCGCGCAAAAACGCGCAAAACTTTTTGATAGTTTTAAATAATAAAGATGTCAAGCTTTGCAGTGAACCGAATTTCAAGGCGGAACTATGTGGAACTTAGCTTTTCTGATCCATTGAATGTAAAAATACCTACTAAAATACACATTTTTTAACTTTATCCACCACCAAAAATGTGTTAAAAGAATGAAACTATATAAATTTACTTATTTTAATATTATTTAGTATAAATATAATTGGAAAAAAATAAACGTTCACCAAAACACGCACTATACGTATCAAAAATAAATAAAGTTCGAAGTGACCAGTACAACCAAATTAGAACAAAGATTATCACAAACTGCTGCATCATGGCTCATTTTTTCTTTGTTAACATAATTTTTTTCCCAAAATTTGTTTCATTTCGTTCAATCCACTATTTTAGCTTTACGAAAAACCGGTTTTGCTATGAATTGCAGCATATCACTTTTTGAATAAAATGACGCTAGATGTGCGAATTCCCACACTGTGCGCCGCCGCCGCCGCACAGTGGCCCGTTTAGGCTAAAGTCATTCCAAAATTCATTTTTTTCGTTGTTCCAGAATTCAAAATTTGTTATTTCGCTGAAGTAACAAATATTTGAAGTTCTTGAAACCGAAATTTTTTTTGAATTTTCCCAAAGGTTTGGTTTTGAGAGGGGGTCAAAGTTGAACTTTTTTTTCAGTTTTAATAACAAAAAAAATTTTTTTTCTTTTTCTTGACTTTGAGAAGCTATATTACGAACGTGGGGAAAGAATTTTTGTTTTTTCTTTCTGAAATTAACAAATACGGTAAAATATATGTTTGGAAAAAATATTACAAAAAAAAAAAAATGTCTAAATATATATTTTTTTTTTTTGGGACACCACTTTTTGTACCTTTTTCTGACTTTACATTGCATGAAAAAAAAAGCTTCAAAAAGCATTAAGCAAAACTCAACGCATAATGAAAGCTGAAGTATTTCTTAATATAATCCAGAAGGAATAATTTGCGCCAACTTGCGCCCTTCTGAGCTAGAGCGATTTTATTAATCGATTGCAGGCACTTTTTTTCAATTTTCTGGTTTTTCAATGGCAAATTAATAAAATGTTTAATACTGTAACTTTTGAACTAGTTGAGATATCACCACAATTTTTTTTTTATTTCGAAGAAAATGTTCACGGCTAACAATATGATGAGTTTTAAATTTATTACATTTGCAGGGTGTTCCAGAATTTTCGAACAAAATTTTTTTTTTCAAATTCAAAAAAATATCTGAAATGGGGAATGAATTCACCACAATTTTGTTTTTGATGACGGAAATATTTTAAAATACGATATGTCATAAATATTATATAAATCGGAGGCAATACAAAAATCAAATTGAAGGGTTTATATTATATCCATAATAAAATATTAGCAGTTACTTTTGACTTAAGGAGATTAAATGTTCAGTGATTATATGTAGGTATTAATTTTTAATCGGATTAAATGTTTATTTTTTATTGCTCGATATCATAAAATTTTAGGTAAAAAAGGTTTTTTTCGATTGGGATCAAAGAAGCACAAAAAAGAAGAAAGGAAAGGATACAAACGTGTTTCCGTAATCAGCTTGGACTCGATGTAGGCAAACCAAAGCAGGGATTCAGAAATACTAATGATGGGAACACTTCGAGAAGATTTTTCGAGCAATCGGAGATAACAGCTCAAATAACTGGAGTAAACATAGAGTTTATTTCCAGGCTGAAAATGAACTGTGAACGCTGTTAAATTTGGGGAGTATACTAAAGCAACAGCAGCTCTGTTGACTCAAAAGTATTCTGAAAAACAACTGACACCTACTCTCACACAGTCAAGATATTATAGAGTATCAATCACTTCCCCTAGGAGAATTATCTGAAGAAGCCCAGGAGTCCAAAAATAAGGACTACAAAAGGTATAGATATCAAAATACCTGCAAAGTTTCGAGAATAAGGCAGAATGAAGACATATACAACATGCTTGCAGCCTCATCTGATCCGCTTATTTTTTCTCTGAGGCACGTAAGGACCCAAAAAGATATGAAAGCACTTTATTCTCCGGAAATGTTGAGTTTATTGAATATCACCACGGACCAAGATGATAGTTTTCAAGAAATCTAATGTTTATACGTACATTTTAACTGTTTTTATTTTATAATTTGCTGTTCAATTTGTTATTTATTGTTTTTCTAATGTCAATTTACAAAAAAAAAAAAAATTAAAAAAAACTTTTTTCGCCACTGTTCCTCTAAAATCGGTGTTTTACTTTTTGCGCTACTGTTAAACGTCAATTCCTTTTGTTTAACGCCAGAAAATGAGTTTTCTTGTTTGTTTAATTCACATATAATTATTTTTATCTCACTTAATATAACTAAGCTTTTTGACAGCTATTTCCGAAACACCCTGTAATGTTTTTATTTTGAAATTCACCAATTTCATAGCGTTGGATGTAACCTTCAAAATAAAAAAAAATTGTGGAAATATCTCAACTCGTTTAGGAGCTATGATTTTTGGAACCAAAAAAGCCGAAACGGGCCACTGTGCGCCGCCGCCGCCTTGCCACCAGTTATTCTTCTGACTGGTTTTTTTTCACCTTTTTTCTCTGGGACTATCCCGTTTGAGCCAGAAGAGCGATAGTAGTATGTAAGCGTAGTAATATTTGTAACAATAACGCCCAATTTCTTAGAACTTGTCATTTTTAGAACATTTTTTTTAAATTTTTGAGTCACCCGGCAGTAATTTTTGACAGATATTTCCTTCAATTCAAAACAAAATACATAATACTAGCCAAACGCAAAATAGTTGGCCTACTCACCAAATAAAAATTAAAATATTCTATACACTTTAATACTCAGGTCTCGGCAATTATTGCATCGTTTTTTTTTGTCAGTGTAATAAAGTACATTCAATAAGTAAGCAATGCTAAAAGAATATTAAATAAGAGAGAGCACAAGTCTAATGTTTGCTCTTTTGTAAACAGAGATGAGAGCATAATAGATGGACTACTCTCATTGGGAAGCAAAATAGTTGGACTATGATAATTTAAATAGAGTTTCAGTTAACGGTTTTTTAAGAAAATGACACAAACTTGTTTTGTTGTTATTTAACTCTTGATTTGTGCAAGCCAGCAACAATTCAATGTTAATCATGGTGCGCGGTGTTCCATTATCTCGAGACCTTCGGAAAGTTATAATTAATGATTTTAAAACCGGACTGTCGAGCTACAAAATAGCGAAAAAACTTAATTTGCCACGTTCGACAATTCGAAATCTAATAACAAAATTTAAAAAAAGTGGAAGTATTGAGGTAGGTAAAAAAACCGGAAGACCACCAATCGCGAAACCTCGAGATTGCCGAATTTTACGGAAAATAATAAAAGAAAACCGAGGCCAAACTTCGGCCGCCATTACTGTTCAATGGAAAGAGCAAATTCAAAAAAGTGTATCGGTTGACACTTGTAGGCGGACAATGAAAAAAATTGGATACAAATTTTATAAGGTTTGTTTTTAGTTACCTTGAATAAAAGGTGTTTAATTTATTTAAATATAGGCCAAAGAAAAACCACTAATAACACAAAAACAAAAGAAGAGGCGACTTGAGTGGGCCAAACAACGAAAAAACTGGACTCTTAGTCAATGGAGGTCCATTATTTGGAGTGATGAGTCCAGGTTCGAAATTTGTGTGGGCGATGAACGAAGAAGGGTCATAAGAAACTCAAAAGAGGCCTTTCATAAGGATTGCCTTAACAAAACAGTCAAGTTTCCTGCATCTCTCATGATATGGGGATGCATGTCCGGACGGGGTTTGGGCAATTTACATTTTGTAGATGGCATTGTCAATGCTGCCAAGTACCGAGATATTCTCCAAAACGAGCTGCTTCCATCAATACCACGTCTCCAAGGCAATGAGGGAGAATATATTTTTCAACAGGATGGTGCTTCATGCCATACAGCAAGGTCCACAATGGCATGGTTATCTGCTGAAGGGATTCCTTTATTGGAATGGCCTTCCAGCAGCCCTGACCTCTCACCAATTGAAACCGTTTGGCATAAAATGAAGCAAAATCTTCGAAAAGAGCCATGTCGAACTCTTCAAGAATTAAAAGTAAAAATAACGAATATTTGGGATTCTTTTAAAGCTGAAGAATGTCAAAAATTAGTTGACACTATGTTAAGACGTGTTGAAGCCGTTATCAAGGCTAAGGGTGATGTAACACCATGGTAAAATACAAATTGAGAGTGCAGGCCAACTATTTTGCGTTAACAAAACTGTATAAATCCTTGTTTATTTTTATTAAAACTGATCAACGTTAAAAATCTATAGAAATATATTTGGTCCTGTAACTTCTATTTATTTAAAAAAAAATTAAACTTAAGATAAATACCAAAAAATAGAGTTATATTCCGATATGAATGATAAGAATAGTCACATTTTCATTTTTTGTCATAGGCAGTCCAATTATTTTGCGTTTGAGTGGTATGTATAATTTGTGTACCTATGTATTTATGTTTATTTTGTGATGCCCGTGGCGCGTTAGTTTTGTGTGTTTGCTTTTACACGTGGGGTTCGAATCCTTAGCGTGCCCATAAACTGTCAAGAAAAAATGTGCTCCGCCGCGCGCCGTTCGGAATCGGCGTTGAATTATCCTTCACATGCACTCAGATAATAATCGATGGTGAATGGCTTACACTTAGGTATTGGATGTGTTTTAGCTGTCGCCACCGGCGAAGTATACTTCAGCGACCATTTGTAACAATTTTACCATCATTTGTTTCTGATGCAATGCCACCAGATTCTGACGTCTCCAAAACGACTCCTTAAGACGATTCTCATGCTCTCTGGTTGAAAAAAACCGTCTCAAACCGTCAATTTTCGACCGACAGCTATGTCCACCGAAACAACGGTGCCGCAGTCGTCTGACAAGTGACAACACCAACAATAATTCATTACCAACAAAATGCAGCCAGTAAATATCAATTTTTCCCAACGAACGGTCGACGCCGCACAGTGGCCCGTTTAGGCTAAAGTCATTCCAAAATTAATTTTTTTCGTTGTTCCAGAATTCAAAATTTGTTGTTTAACAAATATTTGAAGTTCTTGAAACCGAATTTTTTTTTGAATTTTCCCAACGGTTTGGTTTTGAGAGGGGGTCAAATTTGAACTTCTTTTTTCAGTTTTAATAACAAAAATTTTTTTTTCTTTTTCTTGACTTTGAGAAGCTATATTACGAACGTGGGGAAAGAATTTTTGTTTTTTCTTTCTGAAATTAACAAATACGGTAAAATATATGTTTGGAAAAAATATTACAAAAAAAAATGTCTATATATTTTTTTTTTTTTTTTGGGACACCACTTTTTGTACCTTTTTCTGACTTGCATGGAAAAAAAAGCTTCAAAAAGCATTAAGCAAAGCTCAACGCATAATGAAAGCTGAAGTATTTCTTAATATAATCCTGAAGGAATAATTTGCGCCAACTTGCAACCTACTGAGCTAGGGCGATTTTATTAATCGATGGCAGGCACTTTTTTTCAATTTTCTGGTTTTTCAATGGCAAATTAATAAAATGTTTAAT
Source organism: Sphaerophoria taeniata (assembly GCA_943590905.1). Taxonomy (NCBI): domain Eukaryota; kingdom Metazoa; phylum Arthropoda; class Insecta; order Diptera; family Syrphidae; genus Sphaerophoria; species Sphaerophoria taeniata. The sequence goes on from OX016540.1 coordinate 173,256,078, forward strand.
ACTGTAACTTTTGAACTAGTTGAGATATCACCACAATTTTTTTTTTATTTCGAAGAAAATGTTCACGGCTAACAATAAGATGAGTTTTAAATTTATTACATTTGCAGGTAGTTCCAGAATTTTCGAACAAAATTTTTTTTTTTCAAATTCAAAAAATTATCTGAAATGGGGAATGAATTCACCACAATTTTGTTTTTGATGACGGAAATAGTTTAAAATACGATATGTCATAAATATTATATAAATCGGAGGCAATAAAAAAATTAAATTGAAGGGTTTATATTATATCCATAATAAAGTATTAGCAGTTACTTTTGACTTAAGGAGAAAATAATACTTGATGTTTTGAACTTCAGGGAAGTTGTGAACGCAGTTAAATTTGGGGAGTATACTAAAGCAACAGCAGCTCTTGACTCAAAAGTATCCTGAAAAACAACTGACACCTACTCTTCACAAAATTTTGGCTCACAGTCAAGATATTATAGAGTATCAATCAGTTCCCCTAGGAGAATTATCTGAAAAAGCCCAGGAGTCCAAAAATAAGGACTACAAAAGGTATAGATATCAAAATACCTGCAAAGTTTCGAGAATAAGGCAGAATGAAGACTTATACAACATGCTTGCAGCCTCATCTGATCCGCTTATTTCTTCTCTGAGGAACGTAAGGACCCAAAAAGATATGAAAGCACTTTATTCTCCGCTCGTTGAAAAAACGAAATCCTATTAAATCCAAGTTATAAGGCACTAGACCCCCGAATTCGAGGGTCCAATTTTATCGAAGTTTTAACTATAACAAAGTTCTAAATCGGAGTTCTTACGGGTTAGAACTTGGTAAAGAATTGACTTAAAACTTAATTGAGTTCTAAAATTACATTAAACCGAGTTTGAAGGGCTAGAACTTTGTCAAGAAATTAGGCGTAAGTAGTATGTAATTGACAATATTGTAAAATAATTAAGCAGTGGCAACTCTGAACTTGTATATAAGAAATAGCATAAGATTGACGAAAAAGAAAAATAAAAGAGAGCCGAGCAAGCAAGATGTTTAATCTCGCTATCCAATAATTAAATTGCAAATAAAAGTTGTTTTGACTAAAGTTGTATAAAGATGGTGCACGCTATGCATCTTACTATTAATGTATCTTAAACATTAAAACATATATATAATTATAAATTATATTAATATTATGTTAATTTATTTACAGGTAGCCTGGTTTCGGCAGGCGCGTCATCAATTTTCTTACCTGTTTTTGAGAGTGATAACTGCTTGATTGATATAGGACCAGTGTTAAAATGTCAAGAAGGTCACTGCTGCATTGATGACCTGGAAAAACTTTGCCTAAACCAAGAATATCTTGTTCACGTAATGCAAACGAAAAATATAAGTTCAAGAAGCCGTTCTCTAACATGCAATTTAACTACAAAATCTGCAATAATTGCAGCCGTTAATCCATCTAGCGGTCACTACAAGTCTTCGAAAATGCTTTGTGAAAATGTACATTTAAGACTATCGTTCCTGTCTCTTTTTCACTTGGTTTTTGTAATGTGCGACAAAGCCAATATTTTCAGCGATACCTGCTTGACTGAACACGTTATGGCATTGCATTCCGGTATGAAAAAAGTCTTGCCGAATCATCCCAAACACTTAACGGAAATCCAACTGAATAATTTGAATCAAGAAAATCAACAAATTGTTTTTGATAAAATGGGCAACATTAGTTCAACACTTCCACTGATGAAATATATTGGTAATTTTGTTTCACATTTCTCTTTAGATAAGCGCATTTTCCAATCTAAAGAATACATAGTCGAGTTAATTTTATTGTCTGAGTATAACCTTAAATTAAGAATTGAGTTAAAATTTTAAACATTACGGCTTCAAAGTGACAATTGTGAGCAGGACAAGTCTCAAAGTGATAAAATCGTAGGCAAATACGTTAAAGAAATGCACTTTATCTGTCAAACTCAATTTTTATGTCAATTTTTAGATAAAACGTCGCAAAATCGACCTAAGGGTTGCGACCCGGATTAAAAAAAAAATGAATAGCTTTGTTCAGCGAGAAAAAGACAGCACAGCACAGTTGGTACAGCAGAGCTTCATGAGAAATGTCAGAACAGTTTAGAACACAAAATGTGTTCTACCTAAAAAGATGGAACAGAAAATCCTGTCCTAAACTGTTCCAAACTGTTCTAGATAGACTCAATGAACACCAAATCAGAAAAGTTTGGAACAGCAAGTGTGTCAATGAACACCATAAAGCTGTACTTTTCTGTTCCAAAGTGTGCAGAACAGTGTCGCTGAACATACCTAATAAATACTTCAACCTAAGAGAGTTCATAAATCAGATCATTAGATTCGCGTAGCAAAATAATTCCTCTTAACGCCATCAGCGCTATCTTTTTTTCAATAATAAGCCGTGTTTTTAAACCGGATACAAATATAACAAATTTAACGTCTGTTGGATTTGAAATATCGCAAAATTTTATTCAAACCAAGACGAAATGTAAGCCGTGTTTTGTTCACTACTCAGTAGCCAGCACAGCAAAATTTCCCTTGGCAAACAACAACAATTTGGATTGCAGTCGATAAAAAGGCACATAGAGCGGTAGCACTGCGTACAAATGGAGTCGTCACGTCAAATTTTGACGGCGGTTTTCTTTTTTAGCACCGTGCGGAGCGAAGAGCGGGGCACGAGCAAATCGAGCGAGCCTCGAGCCGAGCGTTACCTGAACGCTCAGAGCTCTTTATGAAATACAATTGAGCACTGAATTATTATTATAAATTTCCACTCAATTGGTTTCTTAGCCCAAAGAAACAGCGATTAGTAAGAGTTATTCTTCGTCTGCTCTTGGCGCTGGAGTTGTTGCCCGTATTAATAGCGGAGCCTAGGTAGACAAACTCCTCTACTACCTCGAAGTTGTATGCGTCTATTGTGACGTTCTGTCCGAGCCGTCGGTGTTGGGTGTTCTTTCTCGAAGACAGCATATACTTCGTTTTTCCCTCATTTACCGCTAAACCCATTTTTGCCGCTTCTGTCTCAATTCTCACAAAGGCGCTATTGACATCACGCTGTGTTCTTCCCATTATATCAATGCCATCGGCGTACGCGAGAAGTTGAACAGATTTTTGGAAGATAGTGCCTCTGGTGTTGACGGTGGATTTTTGCACTATCTTCTCAAGAACGATGTTAAAGAAATCGCACGACAGTGCATCGCCGTGTCTGAATTCTTTTTTGAAATCGAAAGATTCCGTATGCTCGTTGCAAACCTTAATGGAGCATCGTGAGTTCTCCATCGTCATTTTGCACAAGTGAACGCTCTTGGCAGGGATGCCAAAAATAGACATAGCTTTGTACAGTTCGTCTCTGTAGATGCTGTCATACGCGGCCTTAAAATCGATGAAAAGGTGGTGGGTATAGATCTGGAGTTCATAGGTTTTTTTTACCAGAATCTGCCGCAAAGTGAAAATTTAGTCGATGGTTGACTTTCCTGGTCTGAAGCCACATTGATAAGGACCAATCAGATTGTTGACGAAAGGCTTCAGATGTTCACATTTTACGGAGAGAGGATCTTGACGGCGATGTTATGTGGGCTGATTCCTCTGTAGTTGGGGCAGTTTAGAGGATCTCCCTTTTTCAGGATCATCAATTACATAATAATCATAAAAGAAAAATGAACAATTCTTCAATACAAATTTGTTTACCCTTTATTCTTATTTTCAGAGTACTGCCGACATGCTACCAAGACACTCCTCTCGAAAGAAGCTATAGTTGAAGTTAAGACACATTACATGAAGCTGAGAAAAAGCTCAACACAAGTCGATCAACTTTTAGTCACGACAAGGTATGTCTGTATCAATTCTATAACCCACATTTCAATTTTAACTCTTACTTGCACTAAAATTGAATTGGGCTTTGAAACAAAAGCATAAAATTGACAGGTAGCATAGTTGCTTGTCATGGATCATGCAAGAGCACCGTTATTCTTTAATGGTTCTTCTTTTGAAAGAATTCTGTTACAAATCAACCAAGCTTCTTTGTTTCATCGAATTTGCTTGTTTCATAATTATAACCCACTTTACAATCAAGTCTGTTGGCGTTTGATTTAACTGTCTTAACTTAGAGTTTTTGCGTAAATTTGATTAAAAAAAAGTCACAAAAAATATGCCGCGTGGAAAATCGCTTTCCGATGTCGAAAAGGGCAAAATTTTGGCATTAAACGGTGAAAACAACAGTTTAAGTGAAATTTCGCGAAAAATTGAGTCGAAGAGTCGTGGCCAATTTTTTGAAAGATCCGGTCAATTATGGCAGTTGCAAGTGTTCAGGAAGGAAAAGAAAGCTAAACACCCGTGAAGAGCGGATTATCGCACGTGCTGCCAGCAATTCTTGCGTGAGTTGCTCCAAATTGACAGCAGTTATTCCAACAAAAGTCTCAAAAACCACTGTTTGGAGAGCACTTCGGCGGAATCCAAACTTGTGTCGTTCTAAAATGAACTGTGCACCACGTCTCACAGTGTGACAATTCACTAATCTAGCGGAATTTAATTACAAAAATCACTTTCAAGAATCAATGCAAAAACCGGTTTTATGTGCAGCTAATACCTTCTACTAAATAATTAGAATGTATAAATTTTTGGGTTACGGTTAAGCAAAAAAAACAAAAATTGATCTTAAAGTCAGATTTTGTGATCATTTTAAATAAAATCGAGTTTTAAAGGCGCTTTGGTTAATATGAATTTAGACGAGTTTTTTGATTTGTTATTGGGGACTTTGTTTTATTTTTCTTAAGTATAATATAAGAGAATGTAAAAACAAGTAAAACCTTATTTCATATGATGCTCAATATTTTGTTATTGTGCTCAAAAGTTGAAAAATTGAGTTTTTTGTGTCAATTTTTACATTAAGTGGAGAAAATTTAGTATTATTCCGCATTATTCCGATGGGAAACTATATGTTTTTTAAAGCTTAATATATAAGCTTTCATTCTACGTTTTAAGTTGCTGCGCATAGGTGCGACACCCATACATTTTTTTTTAAATTTTCGAAGTTGCTTCCAAAATAATTTCTTACAAAATGATATTGATATTATATTTAAAAATAAAACCAAGACCACAAAACAAGAAAAACTATAAAATAAATGCATAAAAATATTTACTTACATAAATAAATGCATATATACACATATATATGTTTCTATATAAATAAAAATTTGAGAAATTATGTGTTTTATGCAATATATATGTGTCGTTGCTGTCCTAGCAAAACTTAAATCGATTCAAAAGGAATTTCATGTTATAAGTTTATATACAGGGTGATTCACGAGCGTTGTGCCAAAAAGCTAGAGCGTGTAGGTTGAGTTGAGACAAGAAAAAAATCGTATGGGAGGGGGGGGGGTCTATTCCCCCCCCGTTTATCCGGGAGGGGCAATTTTCTGAAAAATTGACTTATTTTGTAAAAAAAAATATTAAAAATCAACGGCTTAGTTTACAACACCGTGGTATACCTTTCTGAAAAGCTAAAAACTTCTTCTTTCACTTTGTTTTTAAAATAAATTGTTTTAACGAATAGTTTTAAAAAAATAAATTTTCAAACTCAAAATTTTCAAAAAAAAAGCCAAGAAAAATTTTTTTTAACTAATTTTTTTCAAAATTTTATGTAATTAAGTACTGATTTTGTTTTAAAATTTCAATGTCTTTGTTAATTTTTAGTCGAAAACAGAAAACCGAATGCAAAAATGTCTTTTCGTTTTTGAGAAATTAAAAAAAAAACCAAAACCACTTTTTTCTAAGAAAATCTCTGTTTTTATTTTTACCTATCTGGACTTTTAGTATAATTTACTAGTTTAATTTATAAATTTAATTTTTTGTAATTGGAGTTTTATGAGGACTCAATAAAGTAGAAAAGTATTGGATTTTCCCTGGATTAATCATTTTGTTCATTGAAAACGTCTGCCATTGACCTTTCACTTCTAGCTCACCGTGCTCTCGTCGGCGGATTCTTGAAAACATGCTGCGACTTGGGCGCCATCTTTTGGGATATCTTTCAGCGTAGAGTCTTTCGGCTTCCCGATCTCGACAACAAGTTAAACCGTAGCAGAAGTTCCTGTCCGCTAACTCTTCTCGAACATATGAGTTTGTTATTGTTATGTGTTGGTGAATTAATATTTTAATTGTAAATGGTTGTTAAGTAAATATACGATGCCTTTTATTAACCTTTAGGTTGTTAATTGTTTTTTCATTCAAGAAAAATTGCGGTTTAATTATCTTAAGCCCCCAGCAGGTAGAACCCTTCGCCGGCGAGTGGCCGCGGCCCCAGGTATAGTAAGAAAAAATTGAAGTTCAGTTTTCAGACGTTGTCAATGAATAAAATGGTTAATCCATTGAAAATCCAATACTTTTCTACTTTATTAAGTCGTCATAAAACTCCAATTACAAAAAATTAAATTTGTAAATTAAACTAATAAATTAAACTAAAAGTCCAGATAGGTAAAAATAAAAACAGAGATTTTCTTAGAAAAAAGTGGTTTTGGTTTTTTTTTTATTTCTCAAAAACGAAAAGACATTTTTGCATTCGGTTTTCTGTTTTCGACTAAAAATTAACAAAGACATTGAAATTTTAAAACAAAATCAGTACTTAATTACATAAAATTTTGAAAAAAATTAGTTAAAAAAAATTTTCTTGGCTTTTTTTTGAAAATTTTGAGTTTGAAAATTTATTTTTTTAAAACTATTCGTTAAAACAATTTATTTTAAAAACAAAGTGAAAGAAGAAGTTTTTAGCTTTTCAGAAAGGTATACCACGGTGTTGTAAACTAAGCCGTTGATTTTTAATATTTTTTTTTACAAAATAAGTCAATTTTTCAGAAAATTGCCCCTCCCGGATAAACGGGGGGGAATAGACCCCCCCTCCCATACGATTTTTTTCTTGTCTCAACTCAACCTACACGCTCTAGCTTTTTGGCACAACGCTCGTGAATCACCCTGTATACAGGGTGATTAATCCAGGGAAAATCCAATACTTTTCTACTTTATTGAGTCCTCATAAAACTCCAATCACAAAAAATTAAATTTATAAATTAAACTAATAAATTAAACTAAAAGTCCAGATAGGTAAAAATAAAAACAAAGATTTTTTTTAGAAAAAAGTGGTTTTGATTTTTTCTTAATTTCTCAAAAACAAAAAGACATTTTTGCATCCGGTTTTCTGTTTTTGACTAAAAATTAACAAACACACTGAATTTTTAAAACAAAATTAGTACTTAATTACATAAAATTTTGAAAAAAATTTGTTCAAAAATGTTTTTTTTGCTTTTTTTTTGAAAATTTTGAGTTTGAAAATTTATTTTTTTTAAACTATTCGTTAAAACAATTTAATTTAAAAACAATGTGAAAGAAGAAGTTTTTGGCTTTTCAGAAAGGTATTGCACGGTGTTGTAGACAAAGCCGTTGATTTTTAATATTTTTTTAAGCAAAATAAGTCAATTTTTCAGAAAATTTCCCCTCCCGGCTAAACGGGGGGGAATAGACCCCCCCCTCCTATACGATTTTTTTCTTGTCTCAACTCAACCTACACGCTCTAGCTTTTTGGCACAACGCTCGTGAATCACCCTGTATAATGCAACAACAAAGAGATGAAAAACTTACTGTTTGGTATATAAATAACATTTTTTTCATAGGGTAAATAAGCAATGTTTTTCAAAATTTTACCAAAAAATAAAATGATTTTGCCAAAATATGAATTAAATTGAATTTGAACTAATTTTATAAAATTTTTGGTTAATTTATCTAATGATCAATAATTTTTAGGAATCAATAACAGATTTTCAATTGCATCAGATCCATTTTTAGTAAGTTAAAGTTATATTCTTGTCCTGGAACTTTTAAATGTAACAATATAAGAAATCTAAGCTGCTTGAGGAATACGGAGTAAATTTTTGTTAAAAATGTTATTAGGTGTTGTCTATTATTATGTTTTTATATGTTATTATTTTTTACAAATCTGAACAAAAAAGAAACAGCAGGATTTTTGGTCAGAATTTTTTATCTGTGCAGAATGGGCCTTTGTATGTGCACTAAACAGGCACTTCCACAGGGCCGTTTATTCCAAAATTTGGTAACTATACAAATCTTTGCAATTCAGTTACATTTTAATACATATTCATTATGAAAACTAAAGAAAAAAACTGTTTGGGGAGAAAAATTTAATTTTTAGTAAAGGTCTGCAGTGCAAAAAACACGTGAGTTTAAAGCTCTTTAAGTCAAAAACGTGTGTCGATATGTAAAAAAATTGCAGTTTAACTTATTTTTGTACATATTTGTTATGAATCTGATACATAAAATTTAAAAGAAGCAAAAAAATTACAACCATAATTCACTCTTTCGTATGGGTCTAACCTAGGCAAAAAACATGTACATTCCGATCTCTGCAAATTAAAAATTTGGCTGTTTTAATAAATAGTTCTAGTTAAATATCATTCTCTGAAAATATTTGTTGAATCTTGCAAAGGAATCACTAAAAAAAAATTTAATTTGTAAGCGCTATTAATTTTATTCCGCTAGATGAGCGAAATGTCACACTGTGCGTCTCTTAGATCGACACAAGGTCGCTAGATTGGAATTTGCCCAAAACAACATGGACACCGATTGGACATCTGTAAGTTTCAATAAGGAGTTTTTTTTCAACATGGTGGTTAAAAACTCGATTAAGGTCATTTTTTCTGATGAGAAGAAGTGGAACCTAGATGGTCCTGATGGATTAAATGGATATTGGCGGGATTTACGCAAGGAACCGCAATTTTTCGAACGGCGTAATTTTGGTGGAGGATCAGTGATGATGTGGGGAGCTTTCTCGTCGGTGGGGTGTTTAGAAATGCAATTCACGTCATCGAAAATGAGCAGTAGATATTATGTTCTAGTGTTGCGCAGCAGTTTGATACCTTTTTTGGTAGATTACCGTGAAAAATCTTGGATTTTCCAGCTAGATAACGCAAGAATTCACACGAGTCGCGAAACAACTCATTGGTTGGAGATTAATTCGGTGAATTTAATGCAATGGCCCGCATGTTCTCCTGATGTCAACCCCATAGAGAATCTTTGGGGAATTCTAATCAGGAGAATTTATGGCGATGGAAAGACCTACGAGTCTGTAGGAGAGGTAAAGGAAGCTCTGCGAAGAGAATGGCTCAAAATTGATAAGTCCATCTTACAAAACTTGGTAAAATCGATGAGAAAAAGAACATTTGACCTTATTCGTTCTAAGGGATGTAAAATTGATTATTAATCTCAGTATTTATTTATTTAAACTTCTTTTTCATTTGTTGGGTTATAATTATGAAACACTAAAAATCTCAGATTTTTTAGTTAATAAACGATTAAATTACCAAAATGAGTTTTTCTCAAAGATTTTTTTGTTCTAATAGCATTTCAAGTCTCATACTATTTTTGTAACACCTTTTTTTCTTGGAACTTTATGTGGCGACTACTATATTGAAGTTTTTCAAAGTGGGTTATAATTATGAGCAATATATATTTACATTAGGGTGGTTCTTATTTGCATTTTTTTTCGAAAATTAATGAAGACATCTGTGAAAATGTGAAATGATAAAAAATTTATCATATAAGTTTTCACAGAGACTTTTCATTTTTTATGATAAATTACTGTAAATGTTTGTACTAAAAAGTACTAAATGATAAATTCTGTCAATAAGTCCCACTTTTGTTTTTATTTTTCACAGCTTTTCACAAAATAATATAGCGGTGAAAAGAAAGTTTTCAAATGAAAAGTTTTGAAGTTTGTTTTGATTTTTTTTACAGATCCAGAATCGAATTCGTAGTGAAAGTGTGATAGAACTTATCATTTCACAGTTTCACAGATCGGGAATTGACCCCCTGCTCAATCGTCTCCAGATAAATAAAAAAAAAATCCTCTAATTTGTTCAGATTTTTATCTATACCCCTTACTGGCCCTGTATCGAAGTGAAATTCTAATACTAGGGACTTTGCGGCTGATTTTTGGATTATTCCCAATATATCCATTTCGGCTTTACCGATTTTGTTAAAATTTTGCTCAATTATACTTAACATTATCCTTAGTAATATTGCATTCCAAAATATTATTTAAAATATATTCTTCAATAACAAAAAAATCGGAAAAGAGATCAATTTTTGTAGTACCTTTTGGATATTATAACACTCTTAATTATAAGTTAGGTTTTTTCGGAACTTACCGCGTTAAATATAAGAAATATTTTCAAATTTCTTTTCGTTCGAAGACATTTCAAGCTTCGTGGTCACGGGATGAGACTGACGTTTGATCGATGTTGTTTTAGTTTTTGTTTTTTACCTCTCGCTCTTAAATTGTACCGGTGCGTAGATGTTGTTGCACTTGGCTCGCTTGTGAGTGGTATATTTGTTGTTGGCTGTTGAATACGACATCGGCTGCAGCTGTATTCGTTTTATGCACTTTTGTTTTGTTTATGAGAGGATCCCTTGTCGGCGATAGTTTGTAGCTAGAGTCTCTATTGAAATTTTTATGTTTTTTAATTTCAATTGCTTCTCTAACGATCCTAAGAACATAAAACTTTTCATTTGAGATCGATCTGGCTTGATCAAACCGGATAAAGTGATCCTCGTTGTTGGCCAAATGTTCACAAATTGCTGATTTTGTAACAGCTTTTTTTTGTATCGCTTTTAAATGCTCGTTAAGGCGTGTTTTTATACTTCTTTTCGTCTCTCCAATACAGGAAGACCCACAGCTACAGGGAACAGCGTTAACACCAGGGCTCTGGAATGGAATTTTGTCCTTAGGTGAACTTAAAAGTTGACTAATTTTTGTTGGTGGTTTGAATATGGTTTTTATGTCATATTTCCGTAGTATTCGTGCAAATTCATCCGTTACACCTTTAATGTAGGGCAAAAAGGCACTTTTTCCAATTCTGGAGGTGTAGAATTGTTTTGTGAGCTGGGTTTCGGTTTCCATGTTCTTTGTCTGGAGCTATATCCATTCTTTTCGAGTGCGTTATCTACATGCTTCAACACTTGCTCAAGGTGTTCGGGATCACAAATTTTGTGAGCACGGTTCACAAGAGCCGATACCACAGATTTCAAATTTGCTGGGTGATGATGAGATGTTGCGTGTAAATACCTGTCTGTATGAGTGTCTTTTCGGCGGAACACAGTGTGACCAACCGAACCATCTTGTTTACGTATTATTTTTACGTCGAGGAAAGCCAAACAGTTTTCTTGTTCCCTTTCCATAGTGAATTTAACTTTTTCTTGGATGGAATTAAGATAAATCAGAAAACTTTCAACTTGATCCTTTTTCAGGACGCAAAATGTGTCTTCCACATATCCTTCCCAAATTATTGGCTTTGTTGATGCTCTTTCTAATGCCGATTCTTCAAAATGTTGCATCCATATGTCTGCAATATGTGAACCCATTGCAACGCCATCAATTTGTAAATAAAATTTGCCATTGTACAGGAAATATCCTGATGTAAGGCATATCTCAACCAATTCTAATATAAGATATATAAAATCAAAATGATTTGTTTTTACAAGTAAATAACAGAACTTAAACACAACATATAAATTATAAATAATTTTATTTTCGCGACGCGTTTCGGAATTATTATTCCATCCTCGGGCGTTAATGGTGTTGACTGTTTGATGCTGATGATGCATTCGTCTCATTTTATGCTGTTGTCTTCTATTTTATTGTTGTTGTTAATTTATTTTATTTCTTTGTTTTTATCTTGTTTTATCTTGCGTGTTTTAATGCTGTGTCAAATAATATGTTTGGTCTTAGAATTAGTTTGTCATTTAGTAGTTTGTCTTCTTCTGTTTTATATGCCTTATATATTTCATACTCTTCTATGGCGTCTAATAGTTTCCCTTTCTTACAATGATGTATCGGAATTAGGTTATGGTCAAAATTGGTGTAATTATGGTTGTTGTTAATCAGGTGTAATGCAAAATTGGATTTTGTGTTTTGTTTTGGTCTATGTTCGTTAAATCTTTCAAAGAATGTGCGTCCAGTTTGAAAGATTTAACAATGTGTATACATATAAGGTTTTAAGTTTTTTGTTTATTTGTTTAGCATTAACATTCGTTGTGTCACTTTTAATTGGCACTACTGACTCGCCATAGTGGGTTAATAATCCCTCAAACGAGTTCGGTACTTTTGACTCTCCAGAGTGGCTCAGAAAATTTCCGAAAACCATTTTCGGGACTTCTGACTTCGGGACGAGTTTCTAATCAAAACAGAAAAACCAAATTAAGGCCCCACTGGCATACTTTCTAATTTGCAATGGAAATAAGTCCGCAACCCTGGTAATTGTCTAATATCCATAAGAAATGGAAATAAAGCTCCATGCGGCTTTATTTCGTGGGGCGTTATTTCATGTCACCATCACCATTTGTTCAAGTGTGGGTTTTATTTCCAATTAAAATTGGAATTAAAGCCCCCCAAAAAAAGAATTTACCATTGCGGGTGTTACTACTATTTAAAAAAGGAATTAATACCCGCGGGCGGTGACGTGAAATAACGCCCGACGAAATAAGGCCCCATAGGGCTTTATTTCCATTTCTTATGGAAATAAGACCCCTATAAGGGTTGCGGTCTTATTTCCATTGCAACTAAGAAATAATGCCCGTGGGGCTTTATTTCGTTTTTTTTTTTGTTTTGATTAGAAAGTTGGCGCAGGGAAACTCGTCCCGAGATCAGAATTCTCGAAAATTGTTTTCGGAACTTCTGATCTACTATGGAGGGTCATAAGTGCCGACTTCGATTTAGGGATTATTAATCCACTATGGTGGGTCAATAGTCCCAATTAGGTTTTACTTTTAATGGGACAAAAGTCCAAATAAAAAAAAAAGTGAAACAACGAATGTTCATGCTAAAAAAATAAATAAAAACCGTAAATTCCTGTATGTATACTACACTACAAAAAATCTTACAAATAATTAGGACCACGTTTCTTTACTAGCCGTCGACAAAATGGTCAGAGCAATTCATTTTTCAAAGCTGTTGAGGTTTCCTTTTATTTGAAAAAGCAACCACTACACATCCTGTAATGCAAAGAAAGATTTTTGCAAGAATTTCAATTATTCATTTCCAGCATCTTTTTGAATTTCGACTGAGGATGAGCATAAGGCCGATACGAAAAATTCAAGATGGATATGATTTCAGTGCGAGCGAAGCGAGCGGAAAAAATTTTTCCCAAAAGAGAATCAATGTGGGGTGTGAAAATAATTTTTTTTTTTATTTTCACACCCCAAATTAATTCTCTTTTGGGCAAATATTTTCCGCTTCTGTCCATCCATCTTTCTGATGCAGCTTTTAATGTAATTGAAACAGCTTGGCTAGGTGATAGATAGTTGCAATAAGATGAAATTGGCTTCAAGTATAGTGTACTTTAAGAATGCCGTACCCTCACAGAAATTTGACATCCCAGAATGCAGAAGTACGTTTGCATTGGATAATGTTTTCTTAACGTCACATAGACTTAAAGCATGCGGTATGCAAAGAAAAAACCTTGAAAATGTAATTAACTTATTTTAATCGCGAAGGTCGGAAACCCTGAATTATATTTCTGGACAAATGGACCAGCGTAGTGGGTCAGTAGTCGCAACATGAAATTCGGCACTTATCACCCACAATAGTGGGCCATTATTTTTTTCTTCTGGAAATGCGGCCTTATTTCCATGTAAAATGTGGCCTTATTTCCACAATTCAATTAAAATAAGGCCTGTCGGGTGTTATTTCGATTTCTTCATGGAAATAAAGCCGCATTTAAGGTGGGGCCTTATTTCGTAGGGCGTTATTTCACGTCACCCCCGCGGGCGTTAATGCTATGGGCGTTAATGCACTGCACGGTTTGTATAGGGTGTCTCAGTAAGAGTGCACTTTTTCATTTTAATATAAAAACATGTATTTTATTGTGATATTATAATTGTATTTTAAAGAAGACATGTTCCGATTAGGTGTGAAATCAAATTTCCGGCAAACGAATGCCGTTCACAGTCACTGTCGAATTGATGTTTTCGGGTTTTCGACAACACTCTCGTTTACAGCAGCAATGTTTTCAAGAGACCGACCAGTATGTTGACGCAAAGGATTCTTACCATCCATAATTGACCCAGTTTCTTCAAATTTATTGACCACTCAAATGGTTGACATATTAGGCACACACTCTCGACTGAAAATTTGGTGAAGTTTGCGAAGCGTAACTTTCCCCATTTTTGTAATGAGTTTTTACCATTATAACGTGTTGTTCTTTCAAAAAGCGCTCCATTTTTAGTATTCGGAACAAACAGAGGTGACATCTGTCAAATTTCAGACTTGCCACTTACATGACAAAAAAAAAATCCATTTTTAAAAAGTGCGCTCTTACTGAGACACCCTATACTTTTGGAATTGGGGTAGAGTTCAGGGCTCAGGCGGTATCGGGTGGAGGGTTTGGGTAGCGCTGAGGGAAGCGGGTTACAAAAGTTAAGATCATCTATTTATCGATTGAGGCAGTACGAAGTCTGACATAACTCTTTTCTTTATATGTGAACAATAACAATTACTTTTAGGAGTGCTGCCACCAATGGCTTTTTTTCTGTCAATTCCTGTTATAATACTTACGTATTACTTTATTATTATATCATTTTATTTTATTTTTATGCATAAATGTTTAATAATTTTTTTGGCATTTCAGACAACTTGAAGGACTTATTCTTTTCACGCAATCGAAAGCTCGAACTGAATTGAGCTTTGAAGCTACTGAACAACACGTACTTAGCATAACTAAAATATTTGCTTTCGATTTGGAAAATACAGTCAGCATCAACGACACAAAGCGTAGCGAACAAATTCATTGTGGAAGCCAAAAAAAGCCAAATAAGAAATTTTATTAACAAACTTGTTGTACACTCCAATGCCCTCGGTAAATGCTTGTTTGAATTTGATGAGCTTAAAAGACTCGCAGTTCAGTCTGGAATAAAGTTTGGTGCTACGGACATTATAGAACTGATAAATAAGCGTGGATATTTAGTGAAAAAAGGGATAAACTTATATGAGTTTAAAAACTTCTGAGTCATTGTTCTAAGCTTACACTTAAGAAAGCACATTACGATTAGTTTTTTTTTATTTCGATATTTGTGTGTGCATAGGTATATAGGCAAATATACAGGAAATCGTACAAGTTACGAAAAAGGCAAAAAAAAAAATACGTGTTACAATTATTTTACTCAGAACCCATGTTCTGTAACTAAGGTGAAAACTTATCGCAGTGATTAAAATGAAACAGAAAATTCCATTTTTATCACACCTGCTAAAAAACGGGTTTCCGTAACTGAGCGTGATAAGGGACCGTTCATAAACTACATCACGCTGAATTTAGCTGTTTTGACCCCCTCTCTCCCCCGGTGTCACGCTTTTTCACATTTGCTGTAACCCCCCTAAAATATTACGTCACAAAACAAAGACAACCCCCCCCCCCCCAAAAAAAAAACATTAAATTGATAGAAGACAAATTTCGAAACATAAAAATATATTCACTTTATTTTTAGGCAATAAACTAAGGTTTTTTAGTCTAACTTTGGCGAAAGTCACATTGACGTAGACCCCCCCTCCCCCTCCTAAGTGCGAGCGTATTTTATGAACGGCCCCTAACTTAAAACTTCCAATGGAAAGTCCAGTGAAATGTGGTCAATTTGACACTGGAATTTGTTTATTTCATCATTTTCTTTATTTTTCAGCACTTATTTTTTAATGATTTCAAGCAATTGAAGATTTTACAAATCTAAGT
Organism: Sphaerophoria taeniata; assembly: GCA_943590905.1. NCBI lineage: Eukaryota > Metazoa > Arthropoda > Insecta > Diptera > Syrphidae > Sphaerophoria > Sphaerophoria taeniata. Next base: position 173,271,867 of record OX016540.1, read on the forward strand.
AGCCAATTTATCTTTCTTCAAACTTTGTTTTGAATAACTTTTATTCGTTGCGTCTGACATGCGATTCAAATCGCATTCATGATATTGAATTGAATTTATCGGCGGGGCAATGATTCGTTCGATGCAACGGTTCCATTCGAAGTTTTACTGTCATCCAGGAGGAACATCAAAACGTCGCACTTAGCGCTAATTGTGTCCTACGCGAAAGTAGGATAGCCATTTCTACCTACCCGAAAGGAATATTGAATCAAACAGCATTACGGGCGCACATTGTAAGCCTACCCTAGGCCAATGTGTAAGTTCATAAACGCATCACTGCAGTCATGATGCTCGATCATTCAAAGTCAAACGTTCACAAACGCAAATTTTTGCATCATTTTTCTCGTCAACTATTCACTATTGCAAACTGATGCGCAAAAAGTAAACAAAAAAGCATCACTGCTATAGACTGATTCGTTTTTTATTCCATATATTATTTTTGCAAATATGGAGAAGGAAAACGAAAAGTAATCATAATTTAATAGCAACTATATAGAAACTTCATATTTATTGAAGATTCTTTTGTTTTTTCCATCATTAAGCCTAGTATACAGTTCTTTGCGAAAAAATAAAAAATAAGAGGTGAAACAAAAATTTTTGTTCATGAAAAAATTTCTGAGAAATAAATTAGCTGTCACTGTGAAACTTGAAACTTGAAACTTATTTCGAATATTTAAATTTTTTTCTGCCAAAACAATGAGCTACACATTGTTTTGTGTGAAAAAAATTCGAGGTGAGTATAATTTTTTTTTCGATTTTGGTTTACAGCTCGGATGACACAGTGGTGAAATGAAAAATATTTTTTTTTCGGCAAAAATCTCTCCCATAAGAAATACATTCGTTTTTTTTTTCTTGAGGAACTGTATACTAGGCTTAATAAATAAAAGAAAAAAATGTGTTTTTTAACGTCAAATAAATAAATCGATCAGCATCGCATCAGCATCAGCTGCCTAAGCATCAGCATCGCAAAAAAAGCACAGAAATTTGGCGTTTGTGAACTTACACAATACTTTCATTTCAAATTATCTTTTTTTGACTGGCAAGGAGCCTTCCGATATATCAAGGATACTTGGCATAAATGAATGAAGAAAAAACTTACTTTTGTTTGTTTAAGCCTAGTATACAGTTCTATGCAAAAAAATAAAAATAAGAGGTGAAACAAAAATTTTTGTTCATGAAAATTTTTTTGAGAAATAAATTAGCTGTCACTGTGAAACTTATGTCGAATATTTCATTTTTTTTCTGCCAAAACAATGAGATTCACATTGTTTTGTGTGAAAAAAATTCGAGGTGAGTATAAATTTTTTTTTCGATTTTGGTTTACAGCTCGGATGACACAGTGGTGAAATGAAAAATATTTTTTTTCAGCAAAAATCTCTCCCATAAGAAATACATAAGTTTATTTTTTTTGAAGAACTGTATACTAGGCTTTAGAATGAATGTAGCTACAAAAATAAAACTCCCAAACAATGTTAAGACAACTTCGCTGTTTCTTTTTCTTAAAATATTATTTTATTAAAACAACGTTGAACTCGTCCCTAGTTATTATTCCTTTCGTTCTAAACTTAGAACTTATATGCATTAAATTAAATTTACAAACAAAGGAAGTTTTTATTATTAACGTTTATATTCCACCTAAAAGTCCTAATTCTGTCTTTATTGAACTATCTTCAGTTCTTGACTATATCATTAGCTGCTCAGGCATTGAAAGTGAGATAATCTTGTTGGGTGATTTTAATCTTCCTAACATTAACTGGGTTCCTTCTGAGGATGATTCTCATTTAGAAGCTTCCCCAAGTTCTTCTCAAATGGAGCTCAAAATGTAAGATAGTATAATCTCAGCGGATTTACAAGTAAACTCTGTTTTAAATTCATTGAATAGGTCACTTGACTTGGTTTTCTCATCTAATGCGGCCTGTACAGTGGTGGTTGAATCCGCTTCTTCAATAACTAATATTGATAATTATCACCCTCCTTTAGATATTATTCTTGACTTGAGTGGTAATTTACTACAAAATAGTAATTCTCATGACTGCTCATACAAATACGACTTTCGCAGAGCCAATTTTCAACAGCTTTCAGATAGTTTATTAAATTGTGGTATTGAAAACTTACCATTTTCCAATAACATTGACGAAACTGTCTCGAGTTTCTATGCTGTACTCATGAGATGCATAAACGAAACTGTACCTAAGAAAAAAATCAGTCAAACCAACTCCTCTTGTCATTCTTGGTACACAAAAGAGTTAAAAAGCCTCCGTAATAAGAGAAATAGGGCATGGAAAAATTATATAAGATCTATGTCTCTAGAGAACCAAGTGGTTTATATATCTCTTTTCGAAGAGTTTAAAAGATTGTCATATGTTCTTTACAATGATTATATTGCTACTATGGGTGATTCCTTGAAGCAAGACCCTAAACTTTTTTGGAATTTCGTAAACTCTAAGAGAAAATGTGATGTTTACCCAGTTAAGCCCACCTACAACAATGTAATTTTGAGTTCTACTTCTGAGATCTGCGATGCATTTGCCAATAATTTCAGTCAATCTTTCATAGATACTCCCGTTGATGTAGACGTTGATTTTTTCAATTACTTGAAAATTAGCAAACAAGTGACGTTTAATAATGTCCCGTTCGAGATTGATCAAGTCCTAAGATTTTTGTCCCTTCTCAAAGAAGACTATTCTTCTGGTCCTGACGGTATTCCTCCCATATTATTGAAAAAATGCTATTCAGTTTTAGCTAAACCTCTTAGTAAAATATTCCAACTATCCTTGCGACTTGGAAAATTTCCTTGCGCCTGGAAGATTGCTTACATCACGCCTGTTTTTAAAAAGGGAGATAAGTCGCATATTGTTAATTATAGGCCTATTTCTAAACTTTCTTGTATTCCTAAACTGTTTGAACAAATAGTATGTGACAGTTTATCCTTTTACTGTAAAACCATCATATGCAGTGAGCAACATGGCTTTATGCAAAGGAGATCAACTGTTACAAACCTTCTTGCCCTTACGCATAATTGTCTGAACAGTTTAGAACACGGACTTGAAACTGATTGCGTATACACTGACTTTTCAAAAGCTTTTGATCAACTGTCTCACTCAGTTATCAAGTTGAAATTACAGTTATTAGGTTTTCCCCCTGGGCTTGTTTCATGGATTTCTTCTTACCTTGAGGATAGAACTTACCAAGTTAAATTCAGAGATATGTTTTCGAAGACTTTTACTGCAAAATCTGGTGTTCCACAGGGTAGTCATTTAGGACCTCTTTTATCAATAAATGATGCACCGTTATGTGTTCTAAACAGTGAAATTCTTATTTTTGCAGATGATATGAAGATCTTTAAGAAAATTACATCTAACAATGATCGCATTCTTCTGCAAAATGATATTAATAGGTTTTCTGTATGGTGTAATAAGAATAGTTTAAATCCTAATCCGTCGAAATGTCAGACAATGACATTCTCAAAGAAACGAGCAACTTCGACTTATGAGTATTATATATCTCAGCAAAATCTTTCTCGTGTTTTTAAAGTAAGGGACGTAGGGGTTCTTTTTACACCGAATTTAGATTTTACAGAGCATATTAACAACATTGTTAATAAAGCTAATTCGTTAAACGTTGGTCAAAAGAATTTCTTGATCCTAATGTCACCCTTTCTCTTTATAATTGCCTTGTTCGTCCCCACCTGGAATATACTTCACAGATTTGGAGTCCTTATTATGACGTTCATATTGACAGGTTAGAATCGGTGCAACGTAATTTTACTCGTTTCGCATTAAAAGGTATTCAATGGCATGATCCTCGAAATATTCCATCTTATGAGGATCGAGTATCACTTCTTCAAATGCAAACGCTGTCTCAAAGAAGGACCAACAATGATATAGTTTTCCTTCATCAACTTATTACAGGCGTCACAGATGCACCAGACCTTCTTAGTGCTATACTTTTTCACTATCGGGGTGGAGGTTATCACCTTCGTAGCACCGATCTAATTAAAGTCCCAAGACATAGGACCAATTACGGAATGCATGAGCCCTTGACAAGGATGAGTAGGCTTTTGAATTATAATACGGATCTTATTGACTTTCATATTAATAAGTATAAATTAAAGATTATACTTAAAACCAGTGTGGCACGCTCTTAAATGTTTTTTGTTGTCTATTAATGTATTTTTTTTTATTATTTGTTAAAAAAAAATAAGAAACTGACTCTTTTTATTTTTTTTTCTTGTATTTTTTACGAACTTGACAAGTGTTTTCTAAACGCGTATTTACTTTTTTCTTTGTTTTCTTATATTTTTAAAATTTTTTGACTTAAAAATTTTAAAATTTTTGATTTTAAAATTTTGTATTTTTTCTTTTTTTACTTTTTGTAATATTTTAATATAAAATTTTAATTTATTTTGTTTTCCTGTTATACCTGCTTCTATTAAGCAGTCCCAAACTCTTGTCTTCCTGGTACCTAATTGTGTCGCCATCACTTTTTTTTATTATTTTATTTATTTCAAATAATTTCAAATAAAGTGCCGATACGACGAGCAACCGTAATAATTGTAATCGATACCGCGCGTGCGGTACCTGGGGGGGAAGAGGCGTGGGAAAAAAAAGATAAAATAACAAAATAGAATAAAATATTTTGTTTGTGAGTTGATTTTGATACCCTTCTTGCCTTAACACGAGAAACTTCTCCGCCATAGCGTTTGCTCTCTTTGCGTACAGTTCAGACAGCTTCCTTGCGAAAGATGACCGCTTTTCGTTTGCGGAACTTGCTGATGCTTGACACGAGGATTCCAAAGTTCCTGCATGCACATAAGAACTGTGTTGTTTGCGATTTGTTATGTGATGCCACGACGTCTGCTTCTGCTGCTCCGCCTTCCTCCTCTTGGGTATTTTCATCGCTGGAAATTGTTATCGCTTTCTACACCAGACATTTTGATTCGTTTGCTTTCGGGCTCTTATTCATACTCCTCGCCACATTAATGGGTCACATCAATATCAATAAACCAATTGGTTCGTTCGATTAAATCGAGTTGAGCTTCTTGAGAGTAACCAAGCGCTTGGGTATTGGATAATTCTTGACTGAAATTCTCTTCTTTTTCAGACGCAAAGAGAAGGAAACATTTGTGCAGTACTATATACATATTATCATCAACATAATTGTCTCTTTTTCTGAAAAAATTAAAAATTGGAAAGTTTATTTACTTTTTTCAGCAAATAATAATAAATAATTCTATAATTATTGGACTTACCTAGAATATTTTTGATCTCAAGTAATTCAAAAAATCTTCGACACTATATTTCTTATCAGTTATCACCATCAAAATTGCAGGTGATAATATTTTGTTCTTCATGTGTCAAAGCTATCGAAGTTGAAAGATACAGAATACCAGTTATCGATAATTTTCCATTGTTTCTGTTGAGTACGTTCCGGGTGATAAAATTAACGATTGTCAAAGTAACAGAAACCCAACAACGTGATAACTTGAAATTTGTTTCGATTCCTATCGTTTATCACTTTTTTTCTTGCGAGTGATAATTTACAGAACATGGTCCAGCGTTCGTAAAATATCATTCAAGACCGGAAAAGTATCGATAATTTCTTACCTACCGACAAAATAAATCCTCATACTTCTTTCGGGAAGCGGAAATTTCCGCTTAACCTCGGAAGCGGAAATTTCCGATTACCCTCGGAAGTAATTCAAAATTTTGTTTTGTTTTTATCATTCGTGACTTAAAATTAATTTGGCATGCAGTATTCAAGAATATGTAAATACACTTCAGTCACCCGCTTCTGCTTCTACTCCACCATCGAACTCTTTGCCGCCACCAACACCAACGCTGCAGTTAGACATGCAACACAGTGACTCAATAACACTTCAGTTACTATATACAGAAATTATTAACCTCAAGCAAATCAACACAGATTTTCTCACTTCAATGAAGGCTTTAAAAGAAGAAAATATAGAACTAAAGCGTAGAGTCACTGGACTTGAAAACAAGTTAAACTGGAGGGAGCAAAAACTTCTGGAAGACACTATTGAAATTGTGGGCATTCCAGCAGTCAACAACAACAATGCTAGTACCTGTGTACAAACAACTTTTAATGAAGCGTTGGACACCGACATCAGTTCCAATGATATACGTAAAATATATGTCAAAAAACAACAAACAATGAAAATAAATTCGAATTCGGACAAAAATATAGTTTGTGTACAATTCTCTTCGCTAGCCATAAAGGAAAAAATCATGCAGAGGAAAAAAACTGAGAAAAGGAAATTGAATGCAGCTTTATATGCCGGTTGTTACAAAAAAAGTATTTATTTGAATGATTCACTAACAAAATATAATAGAGCTTTATATATGTCTGTAAAGAAATTTAAAGTAGAGCATAAATTTAAGTATCTTTGGTTCAAGAATTCAAGAATAATGTTAAGAAAGGTTGACAATGGTGAGGTAATTGTAATAAGATCTTTTGAAGACTTAAATAATATACAAGCTAGTCACTCATGTTAAATTCATTAAACGACTTTGATCTTATTAATAATAATCTCACCACGTCAACTATCCATAGTAAATTTGATTGCATTTTTAATTTTGACTCTTTTAACCAAAAATCTATTTACGCTGTACATCAAAATATACGTAGTTTGCGAAGTAACTTTGATTTGTTAGCTTGTAATTTGTAATCTTGAAGCCTTTGAAAACAAACCTGATTTTATATTTGTCTCAGAGATCTGGATATTCTCCTATGAAATTGAAGATTTTAGTTTGCCAAATTATAAGTTTTTAGCCAATACAAACGATTCGTATGCTGCAGGTGGAGTTGGAGTATTTGTGCGTGATTCGTATGAATGTGATTTTAATATTTATGGTTTGACAAGTGCGGACATTATGAGAATTACTGTTTCTATTTGTGATGAAATGTATAGTTTTATTTGTGTTTATAGACTTCACAGTAAATCTATACAAGTGTTTATTGAAGAATTATCTGTTTTACTTCAAAATGAGTGATCTGCTAACCTCATCATTTTAGGTGACTTTAATATAGACCTCCTCACATACAACCCCACCTTAGATGCTTATAATTTGGTAAACTCCGAGCATGGACTCACTTCTTTTGTCAATGAACCCACAAGACCTGTTGCAGGTACCTGTCTTGACCACGTATTTGGTCGTTTCTCAAAAATCGATATTAACGATTGTGCCGGAATAGTCTTCGACCTTGGAATATCAGATCATTGCATGACGGGTATTGTCTTCAAGGTCTTAAAAAATTATCAGCAAATAAACGGTAAACGTAACTATAGGCAATCAAAAACCGATTTTAATAAATTGATTCAGTATTTAACAATGGAGAGTTGGGAGGAAGTCTATGTGGAAGAGGACGCTTCTATTGCTTATAGTTTATTTTTAAATCGTCTCAAGGAATTAATAATAAACTCGAAATATTATGTCACCCTAAAAAGGTCAAAAATAAAATTAAAGCCTTGGATAAATAATTCGCTCTTAAAGTCTATAAATCTTAAACATAAATTACATAAAAAATGTCGTAAGCACCCACTTAATACCAATTTAAAATTACGTTTTAAGAAAATTTGTAAGGAAGTTAATATTAAAACTCTTCAGAGTCGCGATTGTTACTACAACAACAAGTTGTTTAATGCTAGAAACAACCCAAGAGCAGAATGGAAAGTCGTTAAGGCTAGGTTTCCCATTGAAAATTTCGTTGGTCTTTTGCGTAAAACTGTGTAGCTCCCAAAATATTCCGAATATTTAAATGAAATAAACGAGTATAGATTATAAATTTAATAAGCTAAGAAGTTATTTAGCTAAAAAAAAAAATTAAAAATGTGTTTCATCCAAAAAGGGTCATGCATAACGAAAAATTATGAAATTTTTGGAGACGTTTGCGGTGCAAAACTTTTGTTGCCTTGAAAATTCATTTTTTATTCTTTTTATATTTTTTATCTATTCTTAAAATGTCTCACAACTCAGTGACGTGGCTTTTTTTTAATATTTCGTCCAGTTTCGTCAAAAAAAATTAACAAAAACACGAAAAATGGTGAAAATTTAGTAAAAGTAGGTGTGATTTATTTGGAATAATTTCTAAAGTAGAAAAGATAAAAAATTGAAAATATTTTTTTTATATTTTCGAAATATACATAATATCACCTTAATTTTTTAATTTTTTTAAAAATTATTTTACTAAATTTTTTTGGAGTGCAAAGTGAAAAAATGCATGTTTTTCTTAGAATATTCTGCGGTGAACAAGATTCCAGCCCCATTTAATTTGATTCAACAACAAAAGTATTTTTTTATGAAAATTGAATATCTCTTCGACTCAGTAACGTTTTTAGAAAAAAAAGAAAAAAATTAAAACATATTTAAAAATGCATTTAAAAAAGTTAATATTTGTGTATCAATTATGAGGAGAATACAGCAAAAAATATTTTCAAATATTTTTTTTTATTTTTTTTCATATTTTTTAAACAGAAATCAGAAACTAAAATAATTTTACGACAACCCGTTTATTTTATATTAGTATTCTAAAATGGGTAATTTTTTAGATTTTTACAAGAAAAATCGCGTTTGCTCATACACACTAAGGTACTTAGTTCAAACGAATTGAACTAGGTGGTGTTGTTTTATATTTCTTTCTCTTCTCTTTTTTTTCATAGGATAGAGAGAAAATTCTTCATACCAAACGTTCTCATAGAATTCCTTTGAGAATGAAAATTCATATTTATATATTTATTATATGGCTCTAAGAAATAAATAAATAAAATAGAGTTGCGCGGCAGCTCTTCAAGAGCCAAGGCCTAAGTGGCTTATAGCCTATTCCCACCAACGTGATTTAGCTAAAACAACTTGATTTAGCTAAAACACATAATTTATTTCATGATTTGCCATACATTTTCAATCATTTGAAATTACCTGATTTAGCTTGTTTATTTTTTAATTAGGTATAAATCACCTCGATGATTCCAGGCTGAATGATTTCACGCTCAAGTAATGAATAAAATTCATTTCAAAATCATTTCTATTTTCTTTTTGACAGTGAAAATTCAATTTTGTGTCATATATTGATATATTTTATTGAAAAGTTCAAAAAAAAAATGTCAAGATTGTGATAAATGTCAAGCTAAATTAAGTAAAAAGTTCAGTGGGAACGCCTTTCTTGATTTATAAATCAAATAAGCTAAATCAAGTCGGTGGGAAAAGGCTATTACTCTCATCAACAATTCTCTGAGTGCGTGTGAAGAATTGAGGGGACCTATAATCTAAAGCCGATTCCGAACGGCAGAGCTGAGAAGCACTTTTTTGTGACAGATTGATACTCTTGGAAGATTTATCAGTTCTTCGCAAGAGCCAGTGCCCGTGAAAGATGAAATAAAAACTTTATGGACGCGAGTAGGACTCGAACCCTCGGCGTTCTGCTTAGCAGCCAACGCACCTTACCGCTAAGCTACGGGCAACTGCAACTAAGAAATAGAAACACATTGAGCCATATGCATAAACGGTAGTAAATGCTTTTACTAGTAAATTTTGATAGTATTTACTTTTTTTCGTATGCATAAACTTCAAGTAAATACTTGAATAAAAGCTTTTACTAGAAGTAAAAGTATTTACTAGGTATGGATGAATTTTGGTAGTAAATACTTAAAGTGATATGCATAAAAACCTTTTACTACTAGTATTTACTTCAATTTTTACAAGTTGCTAAAGAGCAACTTGAACATTTGCTAGTAAATACTTTTGGGTGTTTGAAACGAACATTTTCATTTGCAAATCAACATTCAAGGCGATCGGTTCAATATTCTTGTCAAATGGCCGCGTTTTTGCACATTAATACTGAACAAGTTTACAAGGAACGAAGATCTCCAGCAACAAATAATTTCAAAATGCTTTACCGCTTTGAAAAAGTAAATGTTGGTTGGCTTTCTAAATACAGCTTTCCCTCTTGTATTGGAGCCTTGGATTGCAAACATGTGCAGACACCTGTGATGTAAAAGAATGTTTTACAAGTGTTGTTTGTGAACGGCCAGGTTCAGTTCATGACTCCAGGATTTGGAAAAACAGTTTTCTCTAACCAATTTTAAGAAATTCAGTTAAAACAGTTCTTTTGGCAGATGATGGATATGGAATCGCCGCTTGGTTAATAACACCATTTATAGAAACCCAATCACGAGCAAGGTGAAATCTTACAACAAATTACATACAAAAGAGAGGAGCATCATAGAACGATGTTTTGGTCAGCTTAAAAGTCGATGCCTAATATCCCAATATGACAAAACTGTATACGGGCGCAATTAAAAAACGTGGCAACTCTAATAATGGCATGTTTTGTTTTGCAAAATTATGCAAAGTATTTAAATGAAACCCGACGACTTTGAAGAAGAGGCGGAGGAATTAAAAGTGAAACTATCAACGACCACGGACACAGTTCTGGTGCACCTGAAATCAGGAGATTGGGACAGCTGCGGAGAAATGAAATAGACTTGATCAAAAGAACCTCAAGCATTTTGACAAAATCTAACGTACAATTATTTTCGTTTTTTGTCAAGATTATGAAACAACCACGACACGCGCTGTACGAAAATATATAATTAAAAAATCAACCACAAATACTTCAGCTCAAAGTGATGAAATCTAAATACCTAATTAAGGCAAAGTTAAGGTTTTTCTTGTTACTTTTTAAGTCTACTATTCCATTTTACATTATTTTAAATTGCTATAAGTAAATGCCTGGGTTTTCCGATGAATATGTAGTTTTTACTTGGATGAATCTAGTATTTACTACTAGTAAGAGCTTGCTAGCATTTACTTTTTTTTATGCATACCAAATGAAGTAAATACTACAAATCTGACCTTTTACTTGTTGATCTAGTACTTACTTGAAGTATTTACTACTAGTAAATACTTGATTTTTATGCATATGCCCCATTGATATTCACGGATATAATTCAGAAAACATTTATGAACAGATCGAGAATATAAAACAATGAAATAAATTAGTATAATATAAGTAAAGATATTGCAGTTCAAAATTAATTTTTTTTATTCTTTGAGATCTTCGTTTTAGAATTATAAAATTCAATCTAATGTCTAATCTTGACCTAATCTTGTTTTGTTTTTGTATAACAAAAGATTGATTTTATTTTGCTTTAGTACATAAAGATAAAGGTACAAAAAAATAATTCTTGATTCCTTGGAATCATTTTTCTTCATAATATTATTACTTTCGTAGGTAGGTTTTGAAAAATAAATGTTATTATATGTATTATATTATATTCCTTGAGACCTTGAAAAAATAAACCCCAATGCATTTGGGAATAATAAAAAAATTTTATAGTTTGAGTAATTTTTTTGCTTATTTACAAAAAAAAAAAAAACAAATAATCTCCCAACCGTGACCCAAATCGGCTAAAGAACAATCGTAGTTGAAGAAAATCTTGTAATCTTGCCTAAATACCCAAGGAAGACAGAATTGAGTTTATCACTTTTTTTTATTTTTCTATCATCGTAAAATCGTGTTTGATCAAAATGTCGTCTTGAACTTTTTTTAATTTTTCATAGCTTGTCAAAAAGTACCTATACGTCCCTTTATAGATAAATATAAAGATGAAACCAAAGAAAAATTAAAATCGGTCGTCAGGAATCCAAAAAAAGAAACAATTCGAACACAATTGTCATCAAACCTCAAAAGCAAGACCATCATAATTCCCAAATAACAAAATTTGCGAAGAAAAAGAAAAACAACAATTCATGAATGCTACTCCTACTCTAAGTGCACATAACAATACGTATGTAGAACGTAGATGCATTTTTGTGTTTGTCCACACCACAGTTTACAATTGCACATAGTAAATAGATACATGCGAAAATACCTCTTTTTTTCATCCCTATTTTGTGGACCTTCGTAAACTCACTTCTAACATATCGCTCACTGAATTCTGAGTGAGAAGAGAAAAAAAACAAAAACTAGAAAACTAGAAATTTCAATTTTCAAGTGGCTATGTGAGACGGAAATAAAAAAAAGAAAGGGAAATATTCACTAACACTCTTGCATGCTTTTACACGAGCTCGGAGTTCAAGAAAAAAGGAAACCCAGTCTTAATGAAATTATGAACAGAAAACAAAGTAATCAGTCAACTTCTATAACAGTAGAAAATGGTGAAACATGTATTTCAAATCCAAAAGATTTTACAAATTTGTTCAACAATTATTTCACTAATGTTGGTTTAACTTCTTTTCCTTGTGATATCATAAATTCTTGCGTATGTTGTAATAGCTTCAGCCTTACAAATGTGGTCCATAGTGGCAATAGTTTCTTCTTTGAATTGATAACTGGCCTTGAAGTATTAAAAACTATAAATTCGTTGAATAACTCAACCTCAGTTGGTGTTGATGGAATCTCTAATACAATGTTAAAAAAATGTGCTTTATATCTAGTGGATGTTTTGACACATATATTTAACAAAAATGTCTTTTCAGGTGTCTTTCCAAAAGACTTAAAATCTGCTTTTGTTATACCTATTTTTAAAAAAGGGAACAAAAAAGATGTCAAAAACTACAGACCAATTTCATTATTACCATCAATTTCAAAAATTTTTGAGAAAATTATAAAAAATAGAATTTTATGATATCTGTCAAACAAGAATTACTTTAGTCCCTCACAATTTGGATTTAGATCTGGTATGTCTACAGAAGACGCTTTACTAACAGCCATATTTATAATCAAATCTTAAAGGTTGCTTAACTTTAACCAACCTTTAAATATGATTTAAGTAGAAAATCCATATTTATAAAGCGGCATATACACGCATCAAAATCTCATCAAGCATGTAAGAGTGTGTTTGTGAAATTGAAACACGTATAGAATGTGTGTATGCTTGACGCGAAATCAAAATGTTTTGATTTTTCTTCAATCAAGGGTCTATGCTTGACAAGTGCTTGATAAGTGTGTATTCGTGATTGATTGCTTGATCAAGCATCATTCTTGTTTTTGCGTTGCTAGTAGTGATGGGTAGGACATGAATTTCAAACGAGTTTGTATGAGGTACTCATTTTACGAAATGAGGTGGTACTTTGTCCCACCTCAAATGTCCCATGGGACAAAATTATGAAAATCGAAATTTGAATCTACCTATACCCAAGCCAAGTGATTTTTTCCCCATATTTTCAGTTAAAAAAATGAATGCAATTGCACTCGTAAAAAAGTATCTTTAAAAGGTCAAACATAACAAAAACTCCCTCATTCAATCCTTTCCTTTTGGCAACGATCTTGTGTTCTCTTCACATTTTCTTCTCATAACTCATTTCATCATTCGACATTCATCTCTTCAATCGCCATCCCTCAACCAAAAGTACACAAACACAATTCAAATCAAATACAATAACCTGCGAAATTGTAACGAAAACGAGTTTTGTTTGAGTCAGCGGGACATTTGAGGTAGCTGGTACATTTGAGGTTCTTAGTACATATGAGGGAAAGGGACATTTGAGTTGATTGAGACATTGGGACTTTACAAAAACTCCCTCACTCAATCTCGTGTTCTCTTCACATTATCTTCTCATATCTCATTTCATCATTCATCTCGTCAATTGTCATTGCTCAAACAGAAAAACATTATTCAAATATAATAACCTGCGAAATTGTAACGAAAACGAATCTTGTTTAGTTAGTAGGACATTTGAGGTGGTTGGTACATTTGAGGTGCCTGGTACATTTGAGGTGCCTGGTACATTTGAGGTGTTTGGTACATTTGAAGTGGCTGGTACATTTGAGGTAGCTGGTACATTTGAGGTTCTTGGTACATATGAGGGAAAGGGACATTTGAGATGATTGGGACATTAGGGTTGTTTTTTCTATTGTTGTACTTGTGTTGTGGTTGTGGTACATTTCCTTTGTATTTGTATTCTACTTTTCAAGCAAAAGACAAATATTTTAGCTACTAATTCTGGTCTTATTGGTGAGAAAGAGAGAGATTGTCTCACAGCAGTGAGCATGAAATAAATGCACAGAAAAGAAGAAGAGTTTTTCGTTTTGTGTGAGGTGTGAGGCAATACATTTTTTTGCTTTGAGGTGATGGGACATTTGAAAGTGATGTATGCGACATTTGTACCACCTCATGTATGAGGTTCCCATCACTAGTTGCTAGTGTCAAAACAGCATTCGGAAGGATTTTTTTTAATGTGCATGATGGAGGATCAAATTTTTTTTTTTAGAATTTATTGAAGCGATTAGCACAACCAAGGTATGAATTCCGGAGTATGGCTGATACATGGGCTAAATGAAATTCTGTTTCAGGGGCAAATGGGTACATTGCACAGGAAGGCAATGCATCTCAATGTAAAGAGTGGGCCAAGCACATCGTATCAAGCCAGTTATTCCAGATCAGCCCCAGGAAGTTCGTCTTTGTTAGAAATGCCAATATCTCCCAATATACAGAGTTCAGCATCCGAATTTTCATAATGCTGATGAAAACTTGGGTTCGGTATCGCCACAAAACATAATCGAAGTATGGGAATCAGCGTCAGAGCTGACAGAGGAAGCAGTGGAGTTTTCTCCCAAAATACTGAAGTTTCTCGGTATTTTTCGTCATTTAAATAGTTACCTTTCTAATTTTGATTTAAAGTTCAGAGAAAATAATACAAATAAAAAATATTTACATTGATAAAATAATGTTTTATTTACTTTGATATGATCGTTTAGGAATTAGGACTTCAATAATAGCTTCGCACGTTTCCATGACAATACGACCAATAGACTGTTCAGAAATAGCACTGATGAATTTTAAGTCTGCAAATATATTGCCTGTAGCCAGAAACCGAAGAGTTATTGACAGACATTGACTAACAGGTATAGCTTCTCGCATTTCGGTATCTTTTCTGATAATTTTGGGTGTTATCATTTCCAGAAATTGGTTGTATGTTTCCTCGTTCATGCGAACGAAATTTTTGAAGTCATTTGGCGAACTTAATTTCAGTTCATTCAAAAGATTTTCATGTGCTTTCGTTTTTTCAGCCACGCTTTCATCCAGATCCGTTTTTTCCGCAAATTTTTCCTCTTCATTTTTAACGCCAGCGCTAGTCCCAGAGCTATGCAACAATCCGTCCGTGTCACTCATATTTTCCAAACAAAGAATCCGCACATCCATTCTCATCCAAATCTACGAAAAAATGATGCTTGATGACTCATGCTTGATGTGTGTATATTCAACGTGAAAAAGAATTTACAAACACACTCTCACATGCTTGATGAGATTTTGACGCGTGTATATGCCGCTTAATGATTTTGAAGATTTAAGCAACGTTACTTAAAGCTGTCTTAACTTAAACGCAAAATTTGTTGGTTAAAGGTTGCTTAAATGATGATTAAATGTTGACATTTTCACACATTGTGAAATTATATCTTCTCCGTTTGGTTATTTTAGTGGTTTTAATAGGAATATGGAATATAAAAAAGTGTTAACAGTACAACTTTTACGAAAATTTTGCACCGCCTTCAATATTGTGAAGGGATGTTAAAGAAGACTTCATATGGGAAGAAAAAAACATCAGATTCCTCGGAATAGTATTCCAAGAAGTTTGAAGATTGGCACGATGAACTCCCATGCAGTCAACGAAACGACCTGGCATGATTCGTTTCGGTATAAGACCAAGGCCCCTTCTGTGATAGCATGCGGATTGGTAGTTGAAAGATGTACTAAAAGATTTTCTTTAAGAATATCCAAACACAAAATATATTATTTTCCATCGAAAATTCACAAAAGATTTTTAATTTAAATTGTCAAAGAAACGACAAAATTTTAAATGGTTAAGTAACAGTGCCACTGCTTAAAATGAAAAATTAAC
This sequence comes from Sphaerophoria taeniata, assembly GCA_943590905.1. Taxonomy (NCBI): domain Eukaryota; kingdom Metazoa; phylum Arthropoda; class Insecta; order Diptera; family Syrphidae; genus Sphaerophoria; species Sphaerophoria taeniata. The sequence continues at coordinate 173,287,766 of OX016540.1, forward strand.
CACGAGTTTGGTTTGCCAAATTAATTAAAAAAAATCTTCCAGCTTCTCTGACATGTTTGAATTCTCCAGATTTTGATGCAGCGACCGTTCGCGGCGAAGTCTTCTTTTTCGTCGGTATCGTCCCGTGCGTCGCGTCGTCATCACCATTTTCCTCCCCTTTACGAAACCCATAAAAGAAACTTTCTTCTCTGCACCGTATCGCCTATTTTTGTTTCGTTTTTATTTAATTTTATTTTCTGACGTCAGACATTTAATATGACAAATTATACTTAAGTTTTCTGTTATAGATTCGTCGTTTCTATTACTTTTTTGACAGAGACGTCGCTTAACTAAGTAACAATCGATAATCGATTATAAATAAGAATTTAAGTAACGTTACTTAAATGCAACTTAAATATTTAAGCATGCTTAACTAAGTAACGTCTTAAAGCGCTCTTAAGGAATCTTTATAAATACGGCTGTAAATTTTTGTTGTTCAATACAGCAAGGATTAGACAAAAAAATGAAATGTGCTGCACTTTTTGTTGACATAACAAAAGCCTTTGACATGGTCAATCATTCTATTCTTTTGGAAAAATTGCATGATGTTGGTTTTCGAGGATTCATCTACAATTGGTTTGTATCCTACCTGTGCAATAGGTCTCAGATCGTAAAAGTAAGCAATGTTTTAAGTGATACTATGGATATAACCTTAGGTGTACCACAAGGGTCAGTTCTTGGTCCCATTCTTTTCTTGATTTATATTAATTCAGTCTTCAATCTACCATTCCTAGGGAATGTAAACGCCTTTGCTGATGATATAGCAATTGGATACAATTCACTTAGTCCATTAGATCTGATTTCGGATATAAACCATGATGTACACTTATTAAGGCTTTGGTTTGCCGAGTAGTCAGCAACAAAACCAAACTCATGGTGTTCAACAATGGACTAAATGGACAAAATGACCTTGAAGTATTGTTCCATGCCCCGACTTGTTCTAGTTTCAAACTCTTCAATATCAACTGTGCATCTAACTCAATAAATAGCTTTAATTCCGATATGCCCTACTGCAGAACATGTTTCAAAATTGAAATAGTGAAAGATTTTAAATATCTAGGCGTCAAAATTGATAAAGATTTAAATTGGTCTCAACAGATTATGAATCTAAAGCAATATCTTCTTTCAACCGTAAGATGTTTTTATCGGTTAAAAAAATATTGTACATTCCCCACGTTAAAAAAGTGTACTATGGTATTTTCCACTCAAAATTGCAATATGGTATCAGTTGCTGGGGAGGCGCATACTTAAATAAAATCCAACAATTGACAGTACTTCAGAAATGTGTCTTAAGAAAAATATGCAACGCTGCAAACCGAGCACACTCTGGAGACTAGTGATCGTTAAACATCGATAGTCAGGGACTTCGATAGTATCGATGGTTTAAAAAAAAACTATCGATACTATCGATAGACTATCGATAGTTTCCTTTGAAACAACTTTTAGCCATTGGAACCAGAAAAAAAGGTTAAAAAATTATATGGGTCTTCAAGATCACTAAAAATGGGGAAATGCACGATCTGGCGCATAAACTTGCATTTGTATTGCAGTTAAAACTTATAAAATAGGTTCATTTTATTCTGTAAGGCACAAATTTTGTGTGAAATCGTTTGATTCACTTTAGAGGAACATGACATTTCTAAAAAGAAAGCATTACCTTAAAATAAAAACAATATTCCCAAATAATCAAAAACAAAAATCGTGGATCAATGAAAAGCAAAGAGACAATTTTCACAAAATTGACGAATTTAAGGAAATAAGAACAAATTTATTGTTTTCGTTTAGTAAAAAATATTATTTATAGAAAAGAAAAACAAGAAAATATTCATAATTTTAGATTTGAAATGTTCATTAATCGTCAAACTTTTACGAAAAAAAAAAAAAAACAGCCAATGCGTCAGTGACAAAAATTTATGAATTCAATATGTATCTTGGTACATTTAAATAAAAATTTAAAATTCACACATTTCTTAAAACAATAAAAACTTAAAAAAAAATAATATATAATGACAGTTTTAGCACCGAAAGACAGAGGGCGCAAACTTAAAATAATGGTAGATATTACCATTGTATTTATAACTAAACGTTTGTTGGTTTTGATACCTGCAGCGCTACTTGTTGCTTATCACGGTAAGAATACTATGGAAAAGGAAATACAAATACAATGATATTGCTCATGTATAGTGAAGTGTCTATTTGCTTGTTGTTCTAGAGGAACAATACTTTTTTTTACTGGAAATGCAAACTATCGATAGTATTTTCAAAACTATCAATACATTCGATAGTTTTTTACTATCGATACTATCGATAGACTATCGATGTTTAACGATCCCTACTGGAGACTTATTCGAACAAACAGGTATTCTACCAGTAAGACACTTGTATTATTTTAAAGTTTTAAAGATATTTTATATGAGGGGTTGTTATATGGAAAGCCCTATAAGAACTACTTATAACATGAGGAATGCTAACTCCGTACGGTCAATCACTTTTCGAACCACACTTTTTAGAAACTCTTACACTATCGTCTCTCGCAAATTATACAACAGACTCCCACTCGAATTACGAATCATTAGAAACCGTCAACAGTTCTTAAAATCCATTAAATCATGGCTTCTTGATTTCGATACTTATAACATTGAATCTTTGCTAAACTACGACATTTGAAAATACTTTGTTCTTTCTAACCTAAAAATCAAGCTTTGTTAATTTAATTCATAATTTATTCTTTTTTCTTTTAAATTTGTAATACGATATTTATATCTATTATGTTCACCCCACTATGTAATAAAACTAATCAGAAAATGTAGCATTAATTCAATTTTTAACTTAAAAATTCAAATGCTAACATCTATTCTGGTGCCGTGAATGAAGGCCATATGAACTAACGCCATAATGGCCTTAGTTCTCAATCAAATGTGAACTAACGCCATAATCCGATTATGGCCTTAATTCACAGTCGAATGAGAACTAAAGCCATCACTTGAATGAGAACTTACGCCATATGGGGTAAGTTCACATTCAAATGAGAACTGATGCCATAACATGCTTTGAGCTTTGAAGCAAAGTTAGCATAGCAAGTAATTACCTAACAAAATCTCATCGAGATCTCAGGGACCTCAGATATTTCTAAAATGGAACAAGAGATCTCACTCTCAGCGAGTGCTGATATTTTCTTTTAAAATTTCTGAAAGAAAAAAATGTGTTGATCCGTTTTCTTGGTCAGTCATTTGAACGTAATCATGAGTTAACAATATTAATTTCAAGGAATCTCACTGAAATTTGAAAATTGTGCTACACCTAATAATTAGGTGATCGTAGGTGCTTCTGGACTCTGAAGTAATAAAAAAAATGGCGTTCTAAGAGCCGAATTTTTTTTTGGCAAACAGAGAAACAATTTGGGGTGTGAAAATAAAAAAATTCGCGCGAAAAACTGAGTGGACCGCGAAAGTGTAAATAACAAAGAAATTTTTCAAAAAATTTTAAGTTATGAGCGTGACGAAAAAAGTTAAGAATAAAGCAAATGTGTGACTATTGGTTCTTATATATGATTTATAGTAACCCGTGTTTAAAATATTTGTGTTTACGCCCCCTTAACTAATAGAGCGTTCATCCTTTTTTCGTTAAACCATATATTTACCTACCTACATTATGTTCCAATATCATATTAAAATTATTTTGATTGCTGCGAGTGGCTTTATTTCACATTGAAATGAGTACTTGGGCCACTTCTTAAAATGAACTAACGCCATATTACTTTAGTTCTCATTCCAATGTGTATTTAGGCCATAATCGGATTATTTGGCGTTATTTCATATGGCCTTCGTTCACGGCACCTCTATTCTCTTAATTAATCTGTAAATTATATTAAAAAATTAGAAATAAGTTATCTAAAAATTGTTAAGAGAATATGAAAAATAAACTAACTAACTAACTAACATATTTTACAACTAAATTTCGATTTTTAACATTAATCCGTTTTTGAGATACAGAATTTTGAAAAAAAAAGTTTAAGAATATTTTTGAAAAATCCAAAAAAAATTTGAAATTCTTTTGAATACAAAATATTATTTGGGCAATATATACGTACTTTAAAAAAAAATACTACCCTGGTCGGACTTTTACTTTTCGAGAAAATCTGATAACCAAAAAACGGATCTATGGGAGGTACCGTTTTGGAGCAATACAAAAATATTTTTTTTTACATAAAATACATGAATGTTTAAAAAATGAAATTCGAGGAAGTTTAAAAAAAATCGTAGGAGCCGTTTTTGAAAAAAGTGAAACTTTTGGTTTTTGGCCAAAAAAATCATATGGTGAGTACCCTAAATTTTGATCTAAAAAAATCAAAAAAATGACCCACTCGAATTCGCTCAAACCTCTAATTTTCAAGTTTGAAGTCAATCGGACCAATGGTTAAGTCTGTAGCTGCGTTTTCAGACAGACAGGCGGACGGAATCGCCGGACCCACTTTTTTCGAATTCTCTATCATCGTAATGTCATATCTCATCACCATAATTATCTCAACTTTTTTTTTACGAATTCAATACCTGCCATATATTCTATATCCTATATGTCGCAAGTAAAAATGGAAATGCTCTAGGAGAGCATGAAGAATTTCAAGACTTAAATCAAACTTTTGCATTTAATTTAAGGTGGAATTGTTCCAAAATTGGTTTTACAAAGGAAAAAAAAAGAAAATTCTTGGTGAAAACTCGGAAAATTTAGGAAAAGAGCGAAACGTTTATATTTTTTTTACTTGCGACATATAGAATATGTATATGGCAAGTATTGAATTCGTAAACAAAAAATTGAGATGATGATGAGATATGACATTACGATGATAGAGAAGTCGAAAAAAGTGGGTCCGGCGATTCCGTCTGTCTGGAAGTTTACAGGCACCTACAGCCTTAACCACTGGTCCGATTGACTTCAAACTTGAAAATTAGAGGTTTGAGCAAAAAGTCATATCCCAGTTTCCTTATTTTTATTTTAAGATCAAAATTTAGGGTAGCCAGCATACCATTGGCCAAAAAACCAAACTTTCAATTTTCTCCAAAACGCTACGATTTTTTTAAAACTTCCTCGAATTTTATTTTTTTAAACATTCATGTATTTTATGTAAAAAAAAAAATAAGGTTGCTCCAAAACGGTACCTCCCATAGAACCGTTTTTTTGATATTAGATTTTCTCTACATGCTCTTAAAAACTGCATACCCAAATTAATTTTAAGACATTTTTGAAAAATTGTGTACATAAAAAATTAATTTAAAAAAAAACGGCTCCGACGATTTTCAAAAAAAAAATCAATAAATCAAGAATAAGGTTTGAATTTGTTTGGCATTTAAATTTTTGGAATTAAATGTACTTACGAGGTACATATTAGGATGGAGCGCGGATGTATGGATTTTTTTTTTTTTTAGATAAGAAGTTCTAATAGGGGCGGATTTGTGCGTTATGTAAAAGTTTAAATAATCGTGATTTTTTATTAACTTCGGTTGAGATCTTTAGCCTCAGCTCCGACTTCAAAGTTTTTTAAATATTGTTCAAGATCCTCGTGCTATGTTAGTAGCTTTGGCTTAAAATAAAATGTTTTGAAATAAGGACGATAAAATTTATTGAAGTTAATTGTTTTAAAGTAAAGCGCTTAATTCAAAGAAGATAATTTACAAATAAATCTACACTAATATATAAAGCTGAAGAGTTTGTTTGTTTGAACGCGGTAATCTCAGGAACTACTGGTTCGAATGGTATAATTCTTTTTGTGTTGGATGGTGCCTTAATCGACTTAGACTTAAGGCTATATAACATTAAGCTGTGACCAATAACAGCGAAGAATCTGTGGAAAATATGGAAAAAACGGCAAAAAATATACATTTTACTGCGTTTTAACGCGCTTATCTCAGGAACTGCTTTATGAAATTGAACAATTTTTTTAATGTTGAATGGTCCATTTATCAAGGAAGGCTTGAAGCTATATGAAATTTAGCTGCGACCAATAGGAGCGAAGAATTTGTGTAAAATGTGGAAAACACGGCAAACAATACAATACAATCTACACTTCTACACTAATATATAAAGCTGAAGAGTTTGTTTGTTTGAACGCGGTAATCTCAGGAACTACTGGTTCGAATGGTATAATTCTTTTTGTGTTGGATGGTGCCTTAATCGACTTAGACTTTAGGCTATATAACATTAAGCTGTGACCAATAGCAGCGAAGAATCTGTGGAAAATATGGAAAAAACGGCAAAAAATATACATTTTTCTGCGTTTTAACGCGCTTATCTCAGGAACTGCTTTATGAAATTGAACAATTTTTTTAATGTTGAATGGTCCATTTATCAAGGAAGGCTTGAAGCTATATGAAATTTAGCTGCGACCAATAGGAGCGAAGAATTTGTGTAAAATGTGGAAAACACGGCAAACAATACAATACAATCTACACTTAATATATAAAGCTGAAGAGTTTGTTTGTTTGAACGCGGTAATCCCAGAAACTACTGGCTCGAATGGTATAATTCTTTTTGTGTTGGATGGTGCCTTAATCGACTTAGACATTAGGCTACTTAACATTAAGCTGTGACCAATAGCAGCGAAGAATCTGTTTAAAATGGGGAAAAAACGGCAAAAAATATACATTTTTCTGCGTTTTAACGCACTTATCTCAGGAAGTACTGGTTCGAATGGTATAATTCTTTTTGTGTTGGATGGTCCATTAATTGAGAAAGACTTGAGGCTATTTAACATTAAGCTGTGACCAATAGCAGCGAAGAATCTGTGGAAAATATGGAAAAAACGGCAAAAAATATACATTTTTCTGCGTTTTAACGCGCTTATCTCAAGAACTGCTTTATGAAATTGAACAATTTTTTAAATGTTGAATGGTCCATTTATCAAGGAAGGCTTGAAGCTATATAAAATTTAGCTGCGACCAATAGGAGCGAAGAATTTGTGTAAAATGTGGAAAAAACGGCAAACAATACAATTTAATACAATATAAAGCTGAAGAGTTTGTTCGTTTGAACGCGGTAATCTCAGGAACTACTATTTCGAATTGTAAAATTCTTTTTGTGTTGGATAGTCCATTAATCGATGAAGGCTTTAAAATAAAATAAATAAATAGAGTGGCGCGACAGCTCTTGAAGAGCCAACGCCTAAGTGGCTTACTCTAATCAACAATTCTCTGAGTGCGTGTGAAGAATTGAGGGGACCTACAATTTAACGCCGATTCCGAACGGCAAAGTTGAGAAGCATTTTTTCATTACAGATTGATACTCTGGGAAGATTTGTCAGGTCTTCGAAAGAGGCAGTACCCGTGAAAGATGAAATAAAAACTTGGCCTGAGTAGGACTCGAACCAACGACGTTCTACTTAGCAGCCAACGCACTTACCAACTAAGCTACGGGCAACTGCTTTAGGCTTTATTCTACTTAAAATTTAGCTGCGACCAATAGCAGCGAAGAATCTGTGGAAATGTGAGAACTGAGATTTTTTTCTGAGATCTCTGAGATGAAATTATTTTGGATTCGATTTCTCACTCAGCTATTTGACGTGGCTGACATATGTGCAGCAACAATTAGTAAGGTAACCATTAAATCTCAATGATAACTGAGAATTATGTTCCACCAAGGCACCAAATGATTTTGCCTCAGTCAAGGTGACATTGAGATCTCAGTGAGATGTTGTTAGGTGGAACTGGCCTAATAACTGCTCAAATTAGAATTTTGAGAGTTCAATTGATTTGTGAATGTGATTGATTGCACTATTAGTGCAGATTATTGTGTTTAAACCATATCATTTTATGTACTTCTTAACTAAAAAATATGCTCAGTTTAAAGAAAAAAAAATTTACTTAACGAAAAAAACGATGCAGAAGTAAGAGAGATATTAGAATTAGGGAGAGTTCACCCAAGGGAATGCTTTAAGTATGAACAACTGAAGGGAATCATAAAAAATGCTCAAATTTTTCAAGTTCAAGAGAATTACGACCTAGGGAGAGTTGACTGCAATGCAATTTTACAATAACTTCCGAACAAAATTCCCACGCGCGCATGATGCACAAGTCGAGATGATACTCTGACCGGTGGACGAGGGAGAGGCGGACGAAGTCGCGGGCAACTGCTAGTAATATATAAAGCTGAAGAGTTTGTTTGTTTGAACGCGGTAATCTCAGAAACTACTGGTTCGAATGGTATAATTCTTTTTGTGTTGGATGGTGCCTTAATCGACTTAGACATTAGGCTACTTAACATTAAGCTGTGACCAATAGCAGCGAAGAATCTGTTTAAAATGGGGAAAAAACGGCAAAAAATATACATTTATCTGCGTTTTAACGCACTTATCTCAGGAAGTACTGGTTCGAATGGTATAATTCTTTTTGTGTTGGATGGTCCATTAATTGAGAAAGACTTGAGGCTATTTAAAATTAAGCTGTGACCAATAGCAGCGAAGAATCTGTGGAAAATATGGAAAAAAACGGCAAAAAATATACATTTTTCTGCGTTTTAACGCGCTTATCTCAAGAACTGCTTTATGAAATTGAACAATTTTTTAAATGTTGAATGGTCCATTTATCAAGGAAGGCTTGAAGCTATATAAAATTTAGCTGCGACCAATAGGAGCGAAGAATTTGTGTAAAATGTGGAAAAAACGGCAAACAATACAATACAATCTACACTTAATATATAAAGCTGAAGAGTTTGTTTGTTTGAACGCGGTAATCCCAGAAACTACTGGCTCGAATGGTATAATTCTTTTTGTGTTGGATGGTGCCTTAATCGACTTAGACATTAGGCTACTTAACATTAAGCTGTGACCAATAGCAGCGAAGAATCTGTTTAAAATGGGGAAAAAACGGCAAAAAATATACATTTTTCTGCGTTTTAACGCACTTATCTCAGGAAGTACTGGTTCGAATGGTATAATTCTTTTTGTGTTGGATGGTCCATTAATTGAGAAAGACTTGAGGCTATTTAACATTAAGCTGTGACCAATAGCAGCGAAGAATCTGTGGAAAATATGGAAAAAACGGCAAAAAATATACATTTTTCTGCGTTTTAACGCGCTTATCTCAAGAACTGCTTTATGAAATTGAACAATTTTTTAAATGTTGAATGGTCCATTTATCAAGGAAGGCTTGAAGCTATATAAAATTTAGCTGCGACCAATAGGAGCGAAGAATTTGTGTAAAATGTGGAAAAAACGGCAAACAATACAATTTAATACAATATAAAGCTGAAGAGTTTGTTCGTTTGAACGCGGTAATCTCAGGAACTACTATTTCGAATTGTAAAATTCTTTTTGTGTTGGATAGTCCATTAATCGATGAAGGCTTTAAAATAAAATAAATAAATAGAGTGGCGCGACAGCTCTTGAAGAGCCAACGCCTAAGTGGCTTACTCTAATCAACAATTCTCTGAGTGCGTGTGAAGAATTGAGGGGACCTACAATTTAACGCCGATTCCGAACGGCAAAGTTGAGAAGCATTTTTTCATTACAGATTGATACTCTGGGAAGATTTGTCAGGTCTTCGAAAGAGGCAGTACCCGTGAAAGATGAAATAAAAACTTGGCCTGAGTAGGACTCGAACCAACGACGTTCTACTTAGCAGCCAACGCACTTACCAACTAAGCTACGGGCAACTGCTTTAGGCTTTATTCTACTTAAAATTTAGCTGCGACCAATAGCAGCGAAGAATCTGTGGAAATGTGAGAACTGAGATTTTTTTCTGAGATCTCTGAGATGAAATTATTTTGGATTCGATTTCTCACTCAGCTATTTGACGTGGCTGACATATGTGCAGCAACAATTAGTAAGGTAACCATTAAATCTCAATGATAACTGAGAATTATGTTCCACCAAGGCACCAAATGATTTTGCCTCAGTCAAGGTGACATTGAGATCTCAGTGAGATGTTGTTAGGTGGAACTGGCCTAATAACTGCTCAAATTAGAATTTTGAGAGTTCAATTGATTTGTGAATGTGATTGATTGCACTATTAGTGCAGATTATTGTGTTTAAACCATATCATTTTATGTACTTCTTAACTAAAAAATATGCTCAGTTTAAAGAAAAAAAAATTTACTTAACGAAAAAAACGATGCAGAAGTAAGAGAGATATTAGAATTAGGGAGAGTTCACCCAAGGGAATGCTTTAAGTATGAACAACTGAAGGGAATCATAAAAAATGCTCAAATTTTTCAAGTTCAAGAGAATTACGACCTAGGGAGAGTTGACTGCAATGCAATTTTACAATAACTTCCGAACAAAATTCCCACGCGCGCATGATGCACAAGTCGAGATGATACTCTGACCGGTGGACGAGGGAGAGGCGGACGAAGTCGCGGGCAACTGCTAGTATTATATAAATATTTGGATAAATTTATGATTTAAAATCACGTTTTGTTTCAAATTTTGGCATTGTCTTTCTTGATTCAATTTTTGACTTAATTGCACCCAGTCGCGTTTTTTTTTCGAGCATTGGGCAGTTGAAGCTTCCGTTGTTATTTTAACAGCACGACAGACTTAAAAATGAAATTTCACAATCACCACCAGATTCTGCGATTAACCGGATTTCTTCGTCAGACAAATCTTGTAGAATCGGTGGTTGAGTTATCTTTTCTTGCCAGTTAATCATGTCAATGAATGTTGTGGCGTTGAATTTTAGGACTGGGATTTCAAATAGCCTAGGCTTTGAACTTTGAGACATACTTCTTGCTTTAAGTATGCGGTATCTTGCTTTAAGTAAGCTGCAAGTTCTCGAACGTGCTTCTTTTCATGAGTATCATTGCAAGAAGGATACTTTCAGAATGTGCGAAGTATGCATTTCTCTGCATGACTGGATCGATTACTTACAAAGATAAACATTATATGAGCTCTGTTTTCTGTGCAAGTATTCTTGGTCGGTACTCAAGTCCTTGGCCATTTCGGGCAATTTATTGCATTCGATGGGCTTATATTTGACGACAGGTAATTGCACACATGTGTCAAGGGCTTTTCCCAAAGGTCCCGTGTAAGCGTTAGGTCCTGAGTAGGGTTACCATTCGTCCCCCTTTCAGAGGCATTGTCCCTCTTTCTTATCTCAAGATATTTTTTTGTCCCCCAAAAACAAAAATGAGAAAGGGGGACACAAATGTCCCTCTACATATCTAATTTTTTTGCACCTTAAAGCAATATTGTCATACTACCTACTCTTTCCCATTTTAAAAATTGCTACCAGGTTTGCAAATTAAAACTGTGAATACTCCCATCATATTAATATAATTTTCAGAACTGGATACATCCACTTACTTCATGTAAGAAACGTTTCCAAATTCACTGCAGTTTTTTTCGATATCTGTAACTGTCCTGTCTGTCATGTCATTTCATGTTTGGTAATTATTTGTACTATATTTTTCAAAAACAAGTTTTGTCCCCCTTATTGAACAATAATAGGGGGACCCCTAAAAAACTTGCTTTGTCCCCCTTTTCAACATATTAAATCTGGTAAGCCTAGTCCTGAGGTACATGGTACATCCGTCGAGATGTTGAAAAAAGTGCCTCAAAGGTAACTCTTTCATATGAAGAAGGCAAATAATCCACTATAGTGGTTTCTTAAGCTTTTTTTCGAACAATCTTATAATTCCGTTAAACTTTCCAGTGTTAACGTTTGTACTATGACAACCGATTGCCAATAGATGTTGTTGATCTTCTTCCCATAGAAATCCTTTGATAGAAGTTTCTATGTTTGTAGAGGATCCAGTCTTAGGAACAACATATCCCATGTAATTGGATCCTGGTTCTTGAATCAATGAGGTATGTTCTTCGACAATCTTTGTTTTGTAATTTTTATTATCTTTTTTAACGATTTTAAAAGTTTCGTTAAAAAAGATAATAAAATGGGTTCAAATTAATTCATGTAAAATCTTTTTTCATTTGGTCAATGATAACTGCCTCCTCAAACACTATCCAATTTTCAAAGTGTTTGCGGAAGCAGTTATCATTGACCAAATGAAAAAAAGTTTGCCTGAATTAATTTCAACCCATGAGGCACATTTTTTAACTATTAGACATTGAATTTCGAAAAAAAAAAATCGCTCCATCCTAGTACATATTTCAATTTAAATTTTATTTAGGAATTTTATTTTCTATATATTTTTTTTAATGTTTTTTTTTATGAGTTATAATTTGGAATATAGGAGCAAGTTCGTTTCGTACTACCGAGTCGTGCACATTTTTTAATATAGAATTTGACTGTGCAAAGGTGGAAAATTCGTTGTTAAGCTAAAAAAACTTCACATCTTTGATTTTGAAAAAATCTACCAAATCGCTTTTTTATAAAATTTTGACTGTAGTAAGCATAGCTTAGCCGAGTCAACTTTCTGTTAAATTTTTTTTTTTTTTTAAACCTTATGGGTTAGTGGGCAAATAGAAACAATCAATTGGTGGTCGAAAATTATATTTTACTATGGGATTCTAGGTGAAATTATTCAGAAATTGGTTTTTGACCGTAACAAATATTTTAGTGAAAAATTCGGAAAACGAGAATTTTTTAAAATTTTGGAGTTGAAAGTTGATTACAAAAATTCTTTTGAAAACCTAATTAATCAATATCATTTGACACTTTGACACTGACAAAAAAATGTAAGGCATTTATATTGATTACTAGCCGACCCCGCGAACCTCGTCTCACAAGAACAATATAATTTTTTCCAAGCCCCACAACTAATTTTCCTATTTTACGTAGTTTGAAATCAGTAAATCACGCGATAGAACTGATTGTAGCAAGGAATAGTTTTCGATTATGGGAAATGTGTTAGTGAATTGCGCATTGTTTTCATGTGTAAGGATAAGCATAATGGATAATTTTGAAATTAAACGACTACAGTTTTTAGGCACGCGTAGCCAGTTCTGAAACAATTGCATCTTAAATTCCATGCAAAAGTTTGAGTTTAGTCTGAAAATTCTTTGTGCTCTTAAGAGTTCCCCATCATAAGTTTTCTATTTTCCATTTGAAAACCAATGCACCTACAATGCAATGCAATTTTTCATTTCAAAACCAATGAGTTTTCCGAGTGTTGGGAAACATTTCTTTTGAATAGCCTAGAAAGAAAGTTATCGAATATATAAATGTGATTTGGTTTCTAAGGCCGTGTTTGAATTGCGTTAAAATGTGTATTAAAACTTGAAGTTTGGTTAAAATTTGACGTTTGGTTAAAAATGGGATCAAATTTAGCCATTCGCTGTGTGAATTGCGTTAAAAGGGATTTTTTTAACCAACATTTCTGCGTAGAACTAAGAAATTTCCCTCATGATCTTAGAATTTTCCCTCAACAAAAAATATTTTACTTTTTCCAAGTAAAATAATTTCGCGTACGAAAAAAAAATTTAGAACAAGAAAGTTAATAAAAAGTCACCAGAAGCAATGAATAAACTATGTTTTATTTATTTTGCTTGATTTTACAGTCGTAATTTGTTACAACAATAAAAAATATTCAAACAAAAATTGCCATTTTGGATGATTGGTTTTCACCCTGTAGTAGCACTGCAAAGCTTGTTTTCACAGCTGATAACTGTTATCATACTCAAAAGAGAAACATTTTTTTCGTTTTTCAGTTTCAAAATATGATCAATTTAAACTATTTTATTCTATTCTTTTAAAATATCAATGCATTAAAACAAGGAACTTAATAAAACGGAGAAGTACAGAACAAAACAAAAAATACAAAAGCAAACTTCTCTATCATTCATGAGGAAAATAGGGAACGTCAAAATCTTAACCCATTTATCCTGCTCCACAGCTGGGTAAATTTTAACCCATTTTATTCACCACGCTAGTGTCAAGTTTTAACCAAACGTCAAGTTTGGCCTAAGGCCGTGTGTGAATTGCGTTAAAATTTGCGTTAAAACTTCTACCACGATTAAAGTTTGACGTCTTGTTTGAGGTGGGATCAAATTTAGCCATTTGTTGTGTGAATTGCGTTAAAACAATTATTTTAACCAAGTCTTCTGCGTAGGTTAAAAAAATTTCCCTCGATAATTTCAGAAATTTCCCTGAATAAAAATTGGTTTTCTTTTTCACGGAAAAATAATTTCTCTTACAAAACATATTTTTAAGACAACAGGGTTAATAAAAAGTCTCTGAAACTAAAAAAAAATCTTTTTTATTTATTGTTCTCAGTTGCCCGTAGCTTAGTTGGCAAATGCGTTGTATGCTGAGCAGAACGTCGTGTGGAGTATCGTTCTGTCCCGCTCTATCCCATATAGTTTATACATACACATTATTCCTAATGTAAAACATAATATTAAGAAAGTACAAAAAAGTTAGTCAATAAACTGAACTCATTAAGATCGGTCGTCTTTTGATTAACGTGCGAACACTACATGGTGGCAGCGGTGTCGGAAAGTAAAGAAAAAAAAATTAAGTCGTTCGCGGAATATTTAAATCAATAAAATGGTAAACGATTCGGAACAACAGCCTGCGGCTGCGGGTTTATCGGGAAATAACTTTACTGTTCAAGCGCCGGAACATTTTACGTTTAACCCTTCGGATTGGCCACGTTGGAAACGCCGGTTCGATCGTTTTAGAATTGCTTCCGGGCTAAACAAAAGAAATGAAGAGGAACAGGTTAACACCTTAGTCTACCTAATGGGTGATCAGGCAGATGATATATTTCTGTCATTCAATCTTTCTCCTCCCGACCAAAAGAAATACAACGCCGTCATAAGTAAATTCGAGAACTTTTTCGTGTTGAAACACAACGTGATTTACAAGCGGGCAAAGTTCAATTCTCGATGCCAATTAGAAGGAGAAAGCATTGAGGACTTTATAACATCATTATATTTGCTTTCTGAGAACTGTTCATACTCAAGCTTGCGTGAAGAGATGATACGGGACCGGTTGGTGGTAGGTGTACGAGACAGCAGGTTGTCAGAAAGGTTACAACTAGAAGCAGACCTAACGCTTGAAAAAGCGGTACAAACGGTAAGGCAACACGAGGCAGTGAGACGGCAGCAAGTAGATTTGGCAACAACACCTTTTAGTGCAAATGCAACAACCGTTAATAGTTTGCGTTCTCATAAACCAAACACGTCATCATCATCACCTTCAAACAACTTCAGACGAAGCGTACGAAATACTGCAAAGACTAGAGAATGTCAATGCCCATGGTGCGGTGCGAAAGAGCAGCACAACAAACATAATTGTCCCGCTAGAGGCAAACAATGCCGTTTCTGTAAGAAGTGGAACCATTTTAGCAAGGTTTGTCAAAATAAAATAAAAACCAGCAACAAGATATATCATGTCGAAGAGGAAGACGAGACACTGTTCATAGGCACGATGACAGATGAAAGCAATAACGATGAACGGTGGACCGCTAAAGTAACGGTCAACGAAAAGCAAATTAATTTTATGCTAGATACGGGAGCTCCGGTAGATGTGTTACCACTTAAAGATTTTAAAATAAATTTCCCTGACGCGAAAATTAATAAATCGAATAAAAAATTATGTGGCCCTTCTGGCGAACGTCTCGACGTTGCGGGAATAATGAACTGCGTGCTTAAATATAGAAACAAGTTCTGTAAATCTGAACTTTACATTGTGAACAATTTAAAATCACCACTTTTGAGTTTAAAATCTTGCCAAATTTGAACATTATACAACGAATTAACAGCTTTGATAATTCGAGTGTCGAAACAAATCAAAAATCGTCGGTAAATATCGAAACGGAATATCCAAAATTATTCAACAAACTCGGTTGTCTTAAAGAGGACTACGAAATAAAATTGCAACCAAACGCGAAACCTTATGCAATTGCAACAGCTCGACGAGTCCCAATTCCATTAAAGGAAAAGCTCAAGGCAAAGCTTGACGAAATGCTTCAGTTAGGTGTTATCAGACGTGTAGATGAGCCAACAGATTGGTGCGCTCCGATGGTAATCGTTAACAAACCCGACGCGGATATTCGTCCTTGCGTTGACCTCGCGAAACTCAACCTAGCAATTCAACGAGGTATGCACCCGATGCCAGTTGCTGACCATTCACTGGCGCAATTGGAAGGTGCAAAGTACTTCACCAAGTTAGACGCGAAGTATGGATTTTGGCAGATAAAGCTATCTCCAAAATCACAGCTTTTTACAACTTTTCTAACTCCATTTGGAAGATTCTGCTTCCAAAGGCTGCCTTTTGGTATTTGCACGGCCCCGGAGTTGTTCCAAAAACGAATGCAGTTGATTCTCGAAGGCCTTAATGGAGTCATCTGCCAAATGGATGACATATTGGTGAAAGGGAAAGACATACAAGAGCATGATCTTAATTTGCGAGCTGTGCTTAAAAAGCTAGAAGAGAATGGAGTAACCTTAAATAAATCTAAGTGTCAGATAGGTGTCAAATCCAGTGGCGGATTAAAGGTTGAGGGCGCCATAGGCAAGCATCGCACTGGCGCCTCTATATAGAAATATCTCGTTCTATAGTTTGACTGAAATCGCTGCATCGCGCCTAAAGAAAAGGCGTTGAAATAGAGGCCAAGGAAAAAGAGACTTAGTTAACATGAGATCTATTAGTATTGTCCGAAAGATCTTACGATTTTTGTTAGTTAATGATCTGCCACAAATTAGATTTTGTAAACCAAGTTAACTTGAGTTGGTTCTTATGCAAATCGAGTGGCAACTCGGTTCTCAAATCGGATTGCCCCGAAAATCAATCTAGAAAGAACTTAAAAGCAAAAAAATTAGGTTTTACATCCGTCGAAATCTTTGCCATCCACTGATGAACTTCGATCATTTGGTTATTTGCCCGCATACAACGCATACAAAAATAGAAGAAAGCTAAGAGCCATTTTCTTCACTACTTCTCAACTTGTAGGAAACTCTCAAGTTGGCCAACTCTAGAGTTGAGAGAAACTTGAGAGTTGAGGGACAAGTTGAAAATCTTTTTTCTTCACTACTTTAAATCTCAACTCGAAAGTTTAAATTCAAAAGTTGGATTCTCTAATTTTTTCAAAATTTCCCTGGGATATTTTTGACAATTACGTTTGTTTCAACTTTCGATTTGAGTTTATGTCAAACAAAAAATTTACATATCCGGAGTACCTAATTGTCATTAATTTATAATTTGTTTGTACGTGTATATGGAAGACGCAACATTTTTTACTGGGAAAGAAGCACAAGCAAAGAATCGCTAGAATTCTATGCCTAAGTCGCGGCCAGAACAAGCGTTCAAGAATATAATTGAAATGTGATTCTTTTTGATTGGTAGTTTGGTGGCGGAAAATTTGTTGTATGCAGTGTGTGTGTGCATTAGAAGTGCTAGTGGTAAATGCTAGTTTTCCCGAAAAAATCTAAGCTGCAAATAATTTCTATTCAGTATGAAATTTTGACAGGGGATTTTGCCTCTCAACTTCTACTTTTTTCGGAAGTTGAGAAAATCGGAAGTTGAGTAACTTGAGAGTTGAGAATCGAAAGTTGAAATGTTCAACTTTGAGTAAAGAAATGTAAAATCAGGAGTTGAGAAAAAATATCCTCAAGTTGACTTCAACTTCGAGTGAAAAAAATGGCTCTAAGTCGATATCCGAGTTGGCAAACCGAGTTGACTCTGTACCTACTGTAAGAGTAATTGCTCAGGACCGATTTTTATTTTAACAGAAGATGCAAGTGCAATTCGAGTTCACAAATTTGTTACTTTAACAACCACGTATGAACTCACATTATTTGCCACTTGTAAGAATTACTGCGCCCGAGCGCCCCTTTGTTGTCGCGCCCCTAGGCACGTGCCTAGTTTGCCTTTAGGATAATATGCCACTGATCAAATCCATTACATTTTTGGGACACAAAATTGACGAGGAGGGTATACACCCTTGCCCATCAAAAATCAAAGCAATTGATGAATTTCCCCATCCGCAAAATGTAAAGGAACTGCGCCAGTTTCTGGGATTAGTAAATTACCTGGGTAAGTTCGTTCCATACCTCTCTTCAGTAAGCTATCCCCTTAATGAACTTTTAAAATCCCAGGCTGAATTTCTATGGACGCCAGTTCAGGAGGATGCTTTCTTAAAACTGAAACGAGCACTAACAACGGCTCCGGTATTGAAGACATACGATCCTACACATAGAACCCTTGTGTCGTCTGATGCCTCTTCTTTCGGATTGGGAGCGGTGCTACTTCAGACAGATGTGGACGGTATCCGGAAGCCCGTAGCATACGCTTCGCGAACGATGTCTGACAGCGAAAAGAAGTATGCGCAGATAGAAAAGGAAGCTTTAGGCATCAAATGGGCATGCGAGAAATTCCGGGACTACATCGTTGGCATCCATTTTACAATTGAGACGGATCACAAGCCGTTGATTCCAATTTTTACTACGAAAAACCTCGATGACTTGACGTTAAGGATCCAAAGATTCCGTATGAAAATGATGGGTCTTACTTTTAGCATAATCTATACTCCTGGAAAAGACCTTATAGCAGCTGATACGCTATCTCGGCATCCTATTCAAGGAACAGGACCGGACGATGACGATGAAATCGAAACATTCATCAACAGCATTATCGAAGAGCTACCAGCATCAACCAACAAACTAAATACTATTCGGAAAGCCCAAAAAGATGATCCCATCATCAGAGAAGTAATGGAGTATTGCCAAGGCGGATGGCCACATCGTTCAAAACTATCACAAGAAGCAAGGTTATTCTACAACGATCGCCAATATCTTTCAATTAATGGCCAATTTTTGATGCACGGTAAGAGACTTGTCATCCCAGCGGCCTTACAACACGAGATGTTAGAAACGATGCATACCGGGCATTTGCGAATTGTAAAGTGCAAAAGCAGGATGTGCCAGTCTGTCTGGTGGCCTGGCTCGTCAAAACAGATGGAAGAATATATTCGGCGGTGTACTACCTGTATACAGTTTTTAGTTCCAAGACATGATACGCTCATCAGTTCGGAAATGCCAGAGCGCCCTTGGCACACCATAGCAATGGACCTCTGCGTATGCCATGGTAAGACGTTTCTTATTATAAGTGACTACTTTTCCAGGTTCCCGGAGATAGTACATTTGGAATCACAGACTGCCAGATGCGTCATCACACACTTAAAATCGATTTTTGCGAGATTTGGCATTCCGGAAATTGTTAGAACAGATAACGGGTCCCAGTTTGCAACGGTCCACACATCAGAGTTTCGACAATTTGCACACTCCTGGGGATTTAAGCACATTACATCCAGCCCTCGTTTCCCTCAGAGCAATGGATTCATTGAGTCGGCGGTTAAAATTGTTAAAACGCTTTTAAAGTAAAATAAAGAAAATCCTGCATTAGCGCTATTGGAGTACCGAGCCACACCACTTGATAACGGTTACAGTCCAGCAGAACTTTTAATGGGTCGAAAAATTCGATCAACCATCCCGATGACGAGTGAACGATATAAGCCAAATTCTCTCAATATGGACAAAATAACAAAAGCTGAGCAACAACGAAGACAACATCAAACTAATAATTACGATAGACGCCATGGTGCATGCAATGGAAGAAACTTTGAAATCGGTGACGTCGTCTGGATTAGAGACATACATCAGTGGGGTCGCATTGCAGCCAAAGCCGAGACCCCCCGTTCTTTCTATATAAAAACCAACACTGGGGTTTACCGAAGAAACGTGTTTCATCTTAACAACGCTCACAGGAAGAACGTGCCATATATTCCCGAAGAAGTAACTGAAGGAGAGCTCGGAGCTTCAAGTTCCAAACCTTCGAAGGGGGAGATGAAGGTGAATATTCAAAGTCAATCAAAAATTATCCCAACAACATGTCAACCTACAACATCTACAGGCCACTACACGACAAGGTCAGGAAGAATATCAAGACAACCCGACCGTTTGACTTACTAATCAAAAATCACTTATGAATTTATATGTAGCTATGTAATTGTTTCAAACCAAAATATAATAATATTATTTTCATCTTTTTATATATGTACATACCATGAATACATTATAACTCTATATTGATCTTTATATTATGAAGAAAGAAAATAAATGAATTAAAGTTATGTTAACATTAATAATTTACGGGGGAGATGTGGAGTATCGTTCTGTCCCGCTCTATCCCATATAGTTTATACATACACATTATTCCTAATGTAAAACATAGTATTAAGAAAGTACAAAAAAGTTAGTCAATAAACTGAACTCATTAAGATCGGTCGTCTTTTGATTAACGTGCGAACACTACATGGTGGCAGCGGTGTCGGAAAGTAAAGAAAAAAAAATTAAGTCGTTCGCGGAATATTTAAATCAATAAAATGGTAAACGATTCGGAACAACAGCCTGCGGCTGCGGGTTTATCGGGAAATAACTTTACTGTTCAAGCGCCGGAACATTTTACGTTTAACCCTTCGGATTGGCCACGTTGGAAACGCCGGTTCGATCGTTTTAGAATTGCTTCCGGGCTAAACAAAAGAAATGAAGAGGAACAGGTTAACACCTTAGTCTACCTAATGGGTGATCAGGCAGATGATATATTTCTGTCATTCAATCTTTCTCCTCCCGACCAAAAGAAATACAACGCCGTCATAAGTAAATTCGAAAACTTTTTCGTGTTGAAACACAACGTGATTTACGAGCGGGCAAAGTTCAATTCTCGATGCCAATTAGAAGGAGAAAGCATTGAGGACTTTATAACATCATTATATTTGCTTTTTGAGAACTGTTCATACTCAAGCTTGCGTGAAGAGATGATACGGGACCGGTTGGTGGTAGGTGTACGAGACAGAAGGTTGTCAGAAAGGTTACAACTAGAAGCAGACCTAACGCTTGAAAAAGCGGTACAAACGGTAAGGCAACACGAGGCAGTGAGACGGCAGCAAGTAGATTTGGCAACAACACCTTTTAGTGCAAATGCAACAACCGTTAATAGTTTGCGTTCTCATAAACCAAACACGTCATCATCATCACCTTCAAACAACTTCAGACGAAGCGTACGAAATACTGCAAAGACTAGAGAATGTCAATGCCCATGGTGCGGTGCGAAAGAGCAGCACAACAAACATAATTGTCCCGCTAGAGGCAAACAATGCCGTTTCTGTAAGAAGTGGAACCATTTTAGCAAGGTTTGTCAAAATAAAATAAAAACCAGCAACAAGATATATCATGTCGAAGAGGAAGACGAGACACTGTTCATAGGCACGATGACAGATGAAAGCAATAACGATGAACGGTGGACCGCTAAAGTAACGGTCAACGAAAAGCAAATTAATGTTATGCTAGATACGGGAGCTCCGGTAGATGTGTTACCACTTAAAGAATTTAAAATAAATTTCCCTGACGCGAAAATTAATAAATCGAATAAAAAATTATGTGGCCCTTCTGGCGAACGTCTCGACGTTGCGGGAATAATGAACTGCGTGCTTAAATATAGAAACAAGTTCTGTAAATCTGAACTTTACATTGTGAACAATTTAAAATCACCACTTTTGAGTTTAAAATCTTGCCAAAATTTGAACATTATACAACGAATTAACAGCTTTGATAATTCGAGTGTCGAAACAAATCAAAAATCGTCGGTAAATATCGAAACGGAATATCCAAAATTATTCAACAAACTCGGTTGTCTTAAAGAGGACTACGAAATAAAATTGCAACCAAACGCGAAACCTTATGCAATTGCAACAGCTCGACGAGTCCCAATTCCATTAAAGGAAAAGCTTAAGGCAAAGCTTGACGAAATGCTTCAGTTAGGTGTTATCAGACGTGTAGATGAGCCAACAGATTGGTGCGCTCCGATGGTAATCGTTAACAAACCCGACGCGGATATTCGTCCTTGCGTTGACCTCGCGAAACTCAACCTAGCAATTCAACGAGGTATGCACCCGATGCCAGTTGCTGACCATTCACTGGCGCAATTGGAAGGTGCAAAGTACTTTACCAAGTTAGACGCGAAGTATGGATTTTGGCAGATAAAGCTATCTCCAAAATCACAGCTTTTTACAACTTTTCTAACTCCATTTGGAAGATTCTGCTTCCAAAGGCTGCCTTTTGGTATTTGCACGGCCCCGGAGTTGTTCCAAAAACGAATGCAGTTGATTCTCGAAGGCCTTAATGGAGTCATCTGCCAAATGGATGACATATTGGTGAAAGGGAAAGACATACAAGAGCATGATCTTAATTTGCGAGCTGTGCTCAAAAAGCTAGAAGAGAATGGAGTAACCTTAAATAAATCTAAGTGTCAGATAGGTATCGAATCCATTACATTTTTGGGACACAAAATTGACGAGGAGGGTATACACCCTTGCCCATCAAAAATCAAAGCAATTGATGAATTTCCCCATCCGCAAAATGTAAAGGAACTGCGCCAGTTTCTGGGATTAGTAAATTACCTGGGTAAGTTCGTTCCATACCTCTCTTCAGTAAGCTATCCCCTTAATTAACTTTTAAAATCCCAGGCTGAATTTCTATGGACGCCAGTTCAGGAGGATGCTTTCTTAAAACTGAAACGAGCACTAACAACGGCTCCGGTATTGAAGACATACGATCCTACACATAGAACCCTTGTGTCGTCTGATGCATCTTCTTTCGGATTGGGAGCGGTGCTACTTCAGACAGATGTGGACGGTATCCGGAAGCCCGTAGCATACGCTTCGCGAACGATGTCTGACAGCGAAAAGAAGTATGCGCAGATAGAAAAGGAAGCTTTAGGCATCAAATGGGCATGCGAGAAATTCCGGGACTACATCGTTGGCATCCATTTTACAATTGAGACGGATCACAAGCCGTTGATTCCAATTTTTACTACGAAAAACCTCGATGACTTGACGTTAAGGATCCAAAGATTCCGTATGAAAATGATGGGTCTTACTTTTAGCATAATCTATACTCCTGGAAAAGACCTTATAGCAGCTGATACGCTATCTCGGCATCCTATTCAAGGAACAGGACCGGACGATGACGATGAAATCGAAACATTCATCAACAGCATTATCGAAGAGCTACCAGCATCAACCAACAAACTAAATACTATTCGGAAAGCCCAAAAAGATGATCCCATCATCAGAGAAGTAATGGAGTATTGCCAAGGCGGATGGCCACATCGTTCAAAACTATCACAAGAAGCAAGGTTATTCTACAACGATCGCCAATATCTTTCAATTAATGGCCAATTTTTGATGCACGGTAAGAGACTTGTCATCCCAGCGGCCTTACAACACGAGATGTTAGAAACGATGCATACCGGGCATTTGCGAATTGTAAAATGCAAAAGCAGGATGTGCCAGTCTGTCTGGTGGCCTGGCTCGTCAAAACAGATGGAAGAATATATTCGGCGGTGTACTACCTGTATACAGTTTTTAGTTCCAAGACATGATACGCTCATCAGTTCGGAAATGCCAGAGCGCCCTTGGCACACCATAGCAATGGACCTCTGCGTATGCCATGGTAAGACGTTTCTTATTATAAGTGACTACTTTTCCAGGTTCCCGGACTTGTCATCCCAGCGGCCTTACAACACGAGATGTTAGAAACGATGCATACCGGGCATTTGCGAATTGTAAAGTGCAAAAGCAGGATGTGCCAGTCTGTCTGGTGGCCTGGCTCGTCAAAACAGATGGAAGAATATATTCGGCGGTGTACTACCTGTATACAGTTTTTAGTTCCAAGACATGATACGCTCATCAGTTCGGAAATGCCAGAGCGCCCTTGGCACACCATAGCAATGGACCTCTGCGTATGCCATGGTAAGACGTTTCTTATTATAAGTGACTACTTTTCCAGGTTCCCGGAGATAGTACATTTGGAATCACAGACTGCCAGATGCGTCATCACACACTTAAAATCGATTTTTGCGAGATTTGGCATTCCGGAAAATGTTAGAACAGATAACGGGCCCCAGTTTGCAACGGTCCACACATCAGAGTTTCGACAATTTGCACACTCCTGGGGATTTAAGCACATTACATCCAGCCCTCGTTTCCCTCAGAGCAATGGATTCATTGAGTCGGCGGTTAAAATTGTTAAAACGCTTTTAAAGAAAAATAAAGAAAATCCTGAATTAGCGCTATTGGAGTACCGAGCCACACCACTTGATAACGGTTACAGTCCAGTCCACGAGTGAACGATATAAGCCAAATTCTCTCAATATGGACAAAATAACAAAAGCTGAGCAACAACGAAGACAACATCAAACTAATAATTACGATAGACGCCATGGTGCATGCAATGGAAGAAACTTTGAAATCGGTGACGTCGTCTGGATTAGAGACATACATCAGTGGGGTCGCATTGCAGCCAAAGCCGAGACCCCCCGTTCTTTCTATATAAAAACCAACACTGGGGTTTACCGAAGAAACGTGTTTCATCTTAACAACGCTCACAGGAAGAACGTGCCATATATTCCCGAAGAAGTAACTGAAGGAGAGCTCGGAGCTTCAAGTTCCAAACCTTCGAAGGGGGAGATGAAGGTGAATATTCAAAGTCAATCAAAAATTATCCCAACAACATGTCAACCTACAACATCTACAGGCCACTACACGACAAGGTCAGGAAGAATATCAAGACAACCCGACCGTTTGACTTACTAATCAAAAATCACTTATGAATTTATATGTAGCTATGTAATTGTTTCAAACCAAAATATAATAATATTATTTTCATCTTTTTATATATGTACATACCATGAATACATTATAACTCTATATTGATCTTTATATTATGAAGAAAGAAAATAAATGAATTAAAGTTATGTTAACATTAATAATTTACGGGGGAGATGTGGAGTATCGTTCTGTCCCGCTCTATCCCATATAGTTTATACATACACATTATTCCTAATGTAAAACATAGTATTAAGAAAGTACAAAAAAGTTAGTCAATAAACTGAACTCATTAAGATCGGTCGTCTTTTGATTAACGTGCGAACACTACATGGTGGCAGCGGTGTCGGAAAGTAAAGAAAAAAAATTAAGTCGTTCGCGGAATATTTAAATCAATAAAATGGTAAGCGATTCGGAACAACAGCCTGCGGCTGCGGGTTTATCGGGAAATAACTTTACTGTTCAAGCGCCGGAACATTTTACGTTTAACCCTTCGGATTGGCCACGTTGGAAACGCCGGTTCGATCGTTTTAGAATTGCTTCCGGGCTAAACAAAAGAAGTGAAGAGGAACAGGTTAACACCTTAGTCTACCTAATGGGTGATCAGGCAGATGATATATTTCTGTCATTCAATCTTTCTCCTCCCGACCAAAAGAAATACAACGCCGTCATAAGTAAATTCGAAAACTTTTTCGTGTTGAAACACAACGTGATTTACGAGCGGGCAAAGTTCAATTCTCGATGCCAATTAGAAGGAGAAAGCATTGAGGACTTTATAACATCATTATATTTGCTTTTTGAGAACTGTTCATACTCAAGCTTGCGTGAAGAGATGATACGGGACCGGTTGGTGGTAGGTGTACGAGACAGAAGGTTGTCAGAAAGGTTACAACTAGAAGCAGACCTAACGCTTGAAAAAGCGGTACAAACGGTAAGGCAACACGAGGCAGTGAGACGGCAGCAAGTAGATTTGGCAACAACACCTTTTAGTGCAAATGCAACAACCGTTAATAGTTTGCGTTCTCATAAACCAAACACGTCATCATCATCACCTTCAAACAACTTCAGACGAAGCGTACGAAATACTGCAAAGACTAGAGAATGTCAATGCCCATGGTGCGGTGCGAAAGAGCAGCACAACAAACATAATTGTCCCGCTAGAGGCAAACAATGCCGTTTCTGTAAGAAGTGGAACCATTTTAGCAAGGTTTGTCAAAATAAAATAAAAACCAGCAACAAGATATATCATGTCGAAGAGGAAGACGAGACACTGTTCATAGGCACGATGACAGATGAAAGCAATAACGATGAACGGTGGACCGCTAAAGTAACGGTCAACGAAAAGCAAACTAATTTTATGCTAGATACGGGAGCTCCGGTAGATGTGTTACCACTTAAAGAATTTAAAATAAATTTCCCTGACGCGAAAATTAATAAATCGAATAAAAAATTATGTGGCCCTTCTGGCGAACGTCTCGACGTTGCGGGAATAATGAACTGCGTGCTTAAATATAGAAACAAGTTCTGTAAATCTGAACTTTACATTGTGAACAATTTAAAATCACCACTTTTGAGTTTAAAATCTTGCCAAAATTTGAACATTATACAACGAATTAACAGCTTTGATAATTCGAGTGTCGAAACAAATCAAAAATCGTCGGTAAATATCGAAACGGAATATCCAAAATTATTCAACAAACTCGGTTGTCTTAAAGAGGACTACGAAATAAAATTGCAACCAAACGCGAAACCTTATGCAATTGCCACAGCTCGACGAGTCCCAATTCCATTAAAGGAAAAGCTTAAGGCAAAGCTTGACGAAATGCTTCAGTTAGGTGTTATCAGACGTGTAGATGAGCCAACAGATTGGTGCGCTCCGATGGTAATCGTTAACAAACCCGACGCGGATATTCGTCCTTGCGTTGACCTCGCGAAACTCAACCTAGCAATTCAACGAGGTATGCACCCGATGCCAGTTGCTGACCATTCACTGGCGCAATTGGAAGGTGCAAAGTACTTTACCAAGTTAGACGCGAAGTATGGATTTTGGCAGATAAAGCTATCTCCAAAATCACAGCTTTTTACAACTTTTCTAACTCCATTTGGAAGATTCTGCTTCCAAAGGCTGCCTTTTGGTATTTGCACGGCCCCGGAGTTGTTCCAAAAACGAATGCAGTTGATTCTCGAAGGCCTTAATGGAGTCATCTGCCAAATGGATGACATATTGGTGAAAGGGAAAGACATACAAGAGCATGATCTTAATTTGCGAGCTGTGCTCAAAAAGCTAGAAGAGAATGGAGTTACCTTAAATAAATCTAAGTGTCAGATAGGTATCAAATCCATTACATTTTTGGGACACAAAATTGACGAGGAGGGTATACACTATACACCCTTGCCCATCAAAAATCAAAGCAATTGATGAATTTCCCCATCCGCAAAATGTAAAGGAACTGCGCCAGTTTCTGGGATTAGTAAATTACCTGGGTAAGTTCGTTCCATACCTCTCTTCAGTAAGCTATCCCCTTAATGAACTTTTAAAATCCCAGGCTGAATTTCTATGGACGCCAGTTCAGGAGGATGCTTTCTTAAAACTGAAACGAGCACTAACAACGGCTCCGGTATTGAAGACATACGATCCTACACATAGAACCCTTGTGTCGTCTGATGCATCTTCTTTCGGATTGGGAGCGGTGCTACTTCAGACAGATGTGGACGGTATCCGGAAGCCCGTAGCATACGCTTCGCGAACGATGTCTGACAGCGAAAAGAAGTATGCGCAGATAGAAAAGGAAGCTTTAGGCATCAAATGGGCATGCGAGAAATTCCGGGACTACATCGTTGGCATCCATTTTACAATTGAGACGGATCACAAGCCGTTGATTCCAATTTTTACTACGAAAAACCTCGATGACTTGACGTTAAGGATCCAAAGATTCCGTATGAAAATGATGGGTCTTACTTTTAGCATAATCTATACTCCTGGAAAAGACCTTATAGCAGCTGATACGCTATCTCGGCATCCTATTCAAGGAACAGGACCGGACGATGACGATGAAATCGAAACATTCATCAACAGCATTATCGAAGAGCTACCAGCATCAACCAACAAACTAAATACTATTCGGAAAGCCCAAAAAGATGATCCCATCATCAGAGAAGTAATGGAGTATTGCCAAGGCGGATGGCCACATCGTTCAAAACTATCACAAGAAGCAAGGTTATTCTACAACGATCGCCAATATCTTTCAATTAATGGCCAATTTTTGATGCACGGTAAGAGACTTGTCATCCCAGCGGCCTTACAACACGAGATGTTAGAAACGATGCATACCGGGCATTTGCGAATTGTAAAGTGCAAAAGCAGGATGTGCCAGTCTGTCTGGTGGCCTGGCTCGTCAAAACAGATGGAAGAATATATTCGGCGGTGTACTACCTGTATACAGTTTTTAGTTCCAAGACATGATACGCTCATCAGTTCGGAAATGCCAGAGCGCCCTTGGCACACCATAGCAATGGACCTCTGCGTATGCCATGGTAAGACGTTTCTTATTATAAGTGACTACTTTTCCAGGTTCCCGGAGATAGTACATTTGGAATCACAGACTGCCAGATGCGTCATCACACACTTAAAATCGATTTTTGCGAGATTTGGCATTCCGGAAATTGTTAGAACAGATAACGGGCCCCAGTTTGCAACGGTCCACACATCAGAGTTTCGACAATTTGCACACTCCTGGGGATTTAAGCACATTACATCCAGCCCTCGTTTCCCTCAGAGCAATGGATTCATTGAGTCGGCGGTTAAAATTGTTAAAACGCTTTTAAAGAAAAATAAAGAAAATCCTGAATTAGCGCTATTGGAGTACCGAGCCACACCACTTGATAACGGTTACAGTCCAGCAGAACTTTTAATGGGTCGAAAAATTCGATTAACCATCCCGATGACGAGTGAACGATATAAGCCAAATTCTCTCAATATGGACAAAATAACAAAAGCTGAGCAACAACGAAGACAACATCAAACTAATAATTACGATAGACGCCATGGTGCATGCAATGGAAGAAACTTTGAAATCGGTGACATCGTCTGGATTAGAGACATACATCAGTGGGGTCGCATTGCAGCCAAAGCCGAGACCCCCCGTTCTTTCTATATAAAAACCAACACTGGGGTTTACCGAAGAAACGTGTTTCATCTTAACAACGCTCACAGGAAGAACGTGCCATATATTCCCGAAGAAGTAACTGAAGGAGAGCTCGGAGCTTCAAGTTCCAAACCTTCGAAGGGGGAGATGAAGGTGAATATTCAAAGTCAATCAAAAATTATCCCAACAACATGTCAACCTACAACATCTACAGGCCACTACACGACAAGGTCAGGAAGAATATCAAGACAACCCGACCGTTTGACTTACTAATCAAAAATCACTTATGAATTTATATGTAGCTATGTAATTGTTTCAAACCAAAATATAATAATATTATTTTCATCTTTTTATATATGTACATACCATGAATACATTATAACTCTATATTGATCTTTATATTATGAAGAAAGAAAATAAATGAATTAAAGTTATGTTAACATTAATAATTTACGGGGGAGATGTGGAGTATCGTTCTGTCCCGCTCTATCCCATATAGTTTATACATACACATTATTCCTAATGTAAAACATAGTATTAAGAAAGTACAAAAAAGTTAGTCAATAAACTGAACTCATTAAGATCGGTCGTCTTTTGATTAACGTGCGAACACTACACGTCGTCGTTGGTTCAAGTCCTACTCAGGCCAAGTTTTTATTTCATCTTTCACGGGTACTGCCTGTTGCGAAGACCTGACAAATCTTCCAAGAGTATCAATCTGTCATGAAAAAAGTGCTTCTCAACTTTGCCGTTCGGAATCGGCGTTAAATTGTAGGTCCCCTCAATTCTTCACACGCACTCAGAGAATTGTTAATGAGAGTAAGCCACTTAGGCCTTGGCTCTTCAAGAGCTGTCGCGCCACCCTATTTATTTATTATTGTTCTCGATTCTAATGTCATATTTTAAAACAACAGTCAAAAATATTCAAACAAAATTCCCATTTTGATTAATTGATTTATTCGGTGTGGTAACAGTGATTTTTTTTTCACAGCTGATATCTGTCATACATTTTAAAAGAAACAAAACAATAAATTCGTATTTGGTTTAGAAAAATGACAAATTTAAAGTATTTCGTGTAGATTTTTTTATATCTTTTAAAATATCAACGCATAATAACAAGAAATTCAATTAAACAGAGAAGAGAGCGTGGGGTAAGTTATTAGTAGACGTTCAAGTTAAAACTTTTCCAATAATAAATGTTATCGGCAGATTACCCGTGTAAGCTATGGAAGACTTCGAGTGTTTTCAGAAGACATCAATGCAATTCTCAACAACGATGACATCAAATGTCGTGAACATTTGCGGTTGAAAATTTCCACTTTTAGAACGATTGTGGGCCTCATGCCAGGGAAATGGAGTGGTTGGACGAATGAGTATGAACTCGTTGTATTCCTTTACTGGATGGCATCTGGTTGCAGCTATCGACTTGCTGGTGGCTTTATTGGAATGAGCCGAAATACAGTCAAGAGCATTGCGCACAAAATGCTTGATTTCTTTTGCGGATCCATGCGTCATCTCATTAAACATGTTCAACCGAATAACTATGAGGACATTGGTTATAGATTTTGCAGATGTTCCAAACCTAGAATATTTCAAAATGTGATAGGAGCTATAGACGGCACTCATATCAGGATACTTTGTCCTGTAAGAAAACATAACGAATATTTAAACTATAAACGTTTTTATTCGATCCAGTGTCAATCTGTTGTTGACAGCAAATTGATGTTTAATGACGTTTTTGTTGGATTCCCTGGATCAGTACATGACACTCGTGTAAGTTCAACAACATCTTTCTTATCAAGCAAACATTCATATCATCACACATTTTTTCTTAGGTTTTGAAAAACAGTCAACTATACAAAAGTGGCAATTATCCAAAGCAACCCTATTACATGCTGGGAGATACCCATCATAACACCTTACAAAACACCCAATTCGAATTAATAAAAGTTCAACACCGCACACAGTAAAGCCAGAAACGTTGTTGAATGTGCTTTCGGAATTATGAAAAGCAGATGGAGAAATATTTTTAATAAAGGGTTGGAGCTTAAAATTGAAAACAGCATCAAAACCATTTTAACAGCCTGTATTTTGCACAACATCTGCGTGGAAGGTGGTGATTTAGGTTAGTATTCTTAAAAACAATGATCAAAATAATTATAATTTCAAGTCACTTTTGTTTAATCGTTTTTAAGGTAGAGGTGATCCAGAAGAATTATTTCATTCCAATGACAACGCTGGGGAAAATCTAGGAGTTGATGAAAGTGACACAGCTGAAGCATTACTTTTTCGCAATTCGTTGCTTCAAAGATTGATGCATAATATGTAGATCATCCAAATAAATAAAAAACATAAATATTAAAATCAAAAAAATCACTTCACTTTTTATTTCAGTTTAAATTGTACATTTGTTACGTTTATCACACTTTTTGAACAATGCTTGGCATTTTTTATTCATCATCTGATGAGGAACAGACAACCAGATTGTCTACATTAATATCTGGGTAATCTTTTGCAACCATTTGCCCAAAAACGGCCATGAGTGCACCCATTTGTTTGGACAGCTTTTTGTCACGGTTAATGCAATGTTTTTCGTATGCACTAAACTTTGGTGTTGCAATGGAAGCTGATGTTGATGGACGTGAGGTTGATGCAACGGGCGATGTTGGCGAATCAATCTCGTCGAAAGTAAACCCCAGAGAGGAAGATAATGTCGGCGATGACAGCTCCGAACCAATATCTCCAGTTGGTGGCGGAGGTTCCAGCGAAACTACTCCCGATGAACTTTCTATCAGGAAAGGCGGGTGGTAGTTGTTCTTTTTGGAAGCATATTGGTGAAATAGTTGGAAATAGGGCCAGGATTCCATTTCCCTATTTGTGGCTGCATCATCACCGGCACCATCACCAGTATGCTGCTCAAAGAACGACTGTGATCGAAAAAAAATATTATAAAAAAGTGTGTGTAAGGTATGGCAAAACATTCACAACAATATACCTTGTATTTTTTTGAAATATTTTTCCATAGCTGCCTGCATGCCCCTGCATGCCTTTAAATCCTTTCTGGGGTCTCCAAAGCGCTACGCTATACTCCTTCAATTGAAAAAACAACAACAGTTATTTAAGAGAAATTTGTTACTGTTTTACAAACCTCCATCCATCATTAATGTTTGCATTTTTAGATGTAAACATATCATCCAGGCTTATCCTAATTTCAATAAGTTTTAATTTTTCTGCGTGAGATACTAGAAAAAAGAAAAGCATTGAATTTATATAAATAAATTCATTTCAAACTTACATTTATTGTATGGTTTTCCAGCCTGCCTTCGTTTTTTTCTTGATCCATTTTCGTTGAATGCAAAACCAAGAGCAAATTTCTCTATCAATAGAAACGTCAAATTTTAACACACTTTAACCTGCTCCACAGCTCAATAAATTTTAACCCATTTTATTCACCTCATTAGTGTCAAATTTTAATGCTGGTTAAATGTTAACACACATTTTAACGCAGTTCACACGGGGCATAATAAAAACATTAAAAAAATTAAAATCTAGAGCGAAAATGTAGAACAATGGGTCTGTTCGCGTACCCTCCTAAAACAGTCAAATTTGACAAAAAATTACAAAACTTTACCAAATCCTGTTTGGATTTTTTTTGTAATTTTTAGTAAAAGAGAGCGCTTATGAGAGAGTAAAATATTTCCCCAACCTATGAATTTTAGCCCAAGAAATTTCTTTGGGCTGATTTGTGAAAAGTGAATTGATTGAAAATAGCAAATAAATTCAAATTCAAAGTTTCAGTTTTTCATACAAAAAAACTTGACAGTTAAAATGTGGTAAAATTTGTTGTTTTGCCGTTCGGTATGGTGCTTGAATGTTGCAATTGGTTTGGTGGTTTGGAACTGTCTCAAATCCCAAATGTGAAGGAATCCATCGTCCAAAGCCGACCACATCTTCTTTTTGTTTTTTTTTCTTTTCTTCCATAATATATAGATAAAATAATTTTAAAATTCGTGAAAGAAAAATAGAGCTTACCGCAACTTGTCTTTGTTCGTTTTAAAGTTTTTTTTTATTATTGAAAATAAATTTGTTTTGATAGCTGAGAGCTGAATGTTTTTTAGGTGTGTTTGTTTTGCCAACTTCGTAATTCGTAAGAGGTTTTGACGAGTTTTATCAAAAACTACTAGTTTATGAAGAGAAGAAAATGTATGTGAAACCACGTGGATTTGATGTAGGTTTTGGCTTTTTTCGCAAAAATCGAGTTTTTGATTCAGTGTGAAAAGCCTATTACTTTCTTGTAGTTTTTCTGTCAGAGAATTTTACACCCAGCTCTTTAAAATGTCTATTTTTACTACTAAAGAATTCACAAACACAACAAATAGAGTAAGATCCCAGAGCAATTAGACATAACTTATTTACACACGGATGAAACCTGAAGTTTTCAGTAGCGCCTCGTGTGCCTTGAATACCTACCCTCTTTGTGGAACTTGCCAAGTGACCCCTGGGCAGGTACCAGGTGAGAAAGGTCACTAAATATAAGTTTTATCTTACTTATTTTCACATGGCTGATTTTTATATATGTAATGAAGAATATTATTTTAAAGTAATATCCTAAGTGTCAGACACTTTTGATGGACCAGAGCTTTTGTCAGACGCTTTAAAGTTACCCAAATAGTGGAGTCAATGAAGCTTATAAAAGGGCGTTTTCAGAAAGTCCTCAGAAACAGCTTGGATTTGGAAAAAAAAGTGCCCAAATTTTTTGTTTTTTATATTGTTTAAAATCAGGAACATTTCATTTGGGGGAAATAATTGCTTATATATTGTTTAAACAATTTTTATATTGTTTATAAAGTGTGATCCACGAACGATG
Organism: Sphaerophoria taeniata; assembly: GCA_943590905.1. Classification (NCBI taxonomy): domain Eukaryota; kingdom Metazoa; phylum Arthropoda; class Insecta; order Diptera; family Syrphidae; genus Sphaerophoria; species Sphaerophoria taeniata. The sequence goes on from OX016540.1 coordinate 173,321,369, forward strand.
TTTTTGGTAATTGGAGTGTACCTACAGGTTGCATTAAGAAAAGAAAAAAATCATATGGAAGGGGGGGTCCATTGTCCCCCGTTTAGCCGGGAGGGGCGATCTTATAACAAAAAAATCATATTTTTCAAAAAAATATTAAAAATCAACGGCTTTGTCCACAATACCGTGTTATAACTTCTTGCAAAGTTAAAAAATGCTTCTTTAATTTCGCATTTAAATAAAACTGTTTTCAGGAATAGTTTTCGAAAAATTCATCTTCAAAGTCAAAATATCGAAATTTTCAACTTTTTCGTTTACTTTTGAACTATTTTTTTTTCGAAATTTTATGAAATTAGGTACTAATTTTTTTCACAATTAAATGCTGTCAGTAGATCCAGAAAATCCCATGCGAAAATGTCTTTTTGTTTTCGAGAAATTAAGGAAAACCCAAAACCACTCAGAAAAAAATTCATAGAACAAATATTATCCAAATTTTCTGAGATTTTTTGGTTTTTTCTTAAGAACAAGAAGACATTAAGGCATGCGGTTTTCTGGATCTCACTGAGAACTACTGACAGCGCTTAATTGTGAAAAAAATTAGTACCTAATTCCATAAAATTTCGAAAAAAAAAATAGTTCAAAAGTAAACAAAAAAGTTGAAAATTTCAATATTTTGACTTTGAAGATGAATTTTTCGAAAACTATTCCTGAAAACAGTTTTTTTTAAATGCGTAATGAAAGAAGCATTTTTTAACTTTGCAAGAAGGTATACCACGGCATTGTGGACAAAGCCGTTGATTTTTAATATTTTTTTTTTGAAAAATAGGGTTTTTTTGTTATAAGATCGCCCCTCCCGGCTAAACGGGGGACAATAGACCCCCCTTCCATATGACTTTTTTCTTTTCTTAATGCAACCTATAAACTCCAATTACCAAAAACATCGTTCGTGGATCACACTTTATAAACAATATAAAAATTGTTTAAACAATATATAAGCAATTATTTCCCCCAAATGAAATGTTCCTGATTTTAAACAATATAAAAAACAAAAAATTTGGGCACTTTTTTTCCAAATCCGAGCTGTTTCTGAGGACTTTCTGAAAACGCCCTTTTATGAGCTTCATTGACTCCACTATTTGGGTAACTTTAAAGCGTCTGACAAAAGCTCTGGTCCATTAAAAGTGTCTGACACTTAAGATATTACTTTAAAATAATATTCTTCATGACATATATAAAAATCAGCCATGTGAAAATAAGTAAGATAAAACTTATTTGTTACGGTTTTCTTTCAATTTGTTCGCCGCGATGGAAAGGAACCCGTAAAGCAAAGGGATTCGAAGAGATTCGAATCCAAAGACAAGCAAAAATAAGGGCCAATAGAAAAAAAATGCAATTAATTGCACCCTTTGAATTCCACCAGATTGAAAAATTAAATGCAATCTAGTTAACCACGTTATAATAAGTTTATTGGTCTACGATCTAATATTATATATATATGTTATAACCAAAGAAAATGAAACCTATATTTTTTGATTCTTCATTATTTCACGATTCATTTCCTGTCAGTATCAATAATAAAAACAAAGGAAATGAATCCGATACTCAATTTGATAATTTTAAAAGACACTGACTATCTGCGATAAGTCAGCCTCAGCATAAAACAGAATCCGAAACTCAACTTGATAATTATTAAAGACACTGGCTATCTGCGATAAGTCAGCATAAAACAGAATCCGATACTCACTTGATAATTTTAAAAGAAACTGGCTATCTGCGATAGTACAGCATAAGAATAAATCAGTTCTAAAATTACTCTCAAATAAACCAGACGAAATCAAGAGCTCTGCTCGAGATTCGTTTTTTAAAAAATTGTTTTAATAAATAACAATTATAATTGGCGCAGTCGGTAGGATACACAACATAATATGTGTATCCATTGAAAATAAGAATCTATCGTTTCTTTAGTAAATAATCCAAAGTTCTGCGAAAAAGAAACCTTTGGAATATTTCAATAAATTCGGTGACAAATTTTAGCGAAAATAAAATTTATTTTATCGAAGACAATAATCAATTTAAATATCCCAAAAAATTTTCCGTTTCTACAAAGTGAAATTATCTTCGAGATAACTCTGCGAAAAAGGGTAAAAATATTTCGAAATAACGACTTAAGTAACGGTATCGCGATAGTTATAAAGTGAATGCGATACAAACATTGATCTTAAAACATTTAAACTATTGCAACTTCAATTCAGTGAACAAAGTGAAGGAGTCCTTAGCGAAAATTAAGACTTCCGAAACTACTTCAGTGAACAATAGTGAACATTAAAGTTATTGGAACACTTAAAATTCCAAACACATAAATAATTAATTTAGTAACTCACCCTCATGAATAGAGTAATGTTACGCAATCCGTAGAGGAAAATTAATTATAAAATTACAAAAAAAATAAATGCAAATCTTCAAGAAGAAAAAGACACAGCCCAAGAAGAAAAAGCACATCTTCAAGAAGAAAAAGCACAGCCCAAGTATATGGACGATTTCATCAAAAAACTCAAGAAAACAAGGAAGAACAACCCCCATTTAAACAAAATAAGAAATACTCCCATACCTGAACACTGTAAGTCTTACTTAGAATTTAAAGATCTTAAAATAAATAAAAATATTGCAAAATCAAATCTTACGAATAAAAATTTTATAAGTGAAAATATTAACTTAGAATTTAAGGATTCCAAAATAATTCAAAATATTTTAGAACCAAATTTAACAAATAGAGATAATAAAAGTGAAAATATTGTTAACAGTTTGCCAAACTTTAAATTAGAAATAACAAATAACAAAATGGCTCTTACACTAACTCTTGATCCATTAAAATATATTGAAAAATTAAGTACGTTTGACGGTAGACGAGAAGACCTATATACATTTATAGCTAACATAGACGGTATTATACCGACATTAGAAAAATATGACGTCCAAAGTCAAAAAATGTGTATAAATATCCTAAAATCCAAATTAATTGGAAAAGCCAAAAGATGCATAGAGATTCATGCCCATCTAACTACATGGCTAGATATCAAAGCACTACTCATTTCAAATTTTGGAGGTTTTAAAAGTTCCTTCCAATTGTATGACGAATTACGACAAACTCCATACAAAGGTAACGTAATGAACTTTTACAATGACATCCAAAAGATACTGTGTGAACTAAACCAAAAAACCGTTCAAGAAGGGAAACAATCTGAAATCCCTCACAATACTGACACAGCTTTGAATATTTTCAAAGAACGTTTACCTGTTCATATGAGAACAGTTTTGTTTGCCTTAAAACCACCAAACTTACAAGCAGCCTTACATGAGTTAACTCAAGCTGGTTTTGTAAATGAAAAAACCGAAGAAACCCCCAAAAAACTGCTAGAAGCACCAAAAATTCCAACTCCACAAAAACCCCAAACTAATTATAAAAAATATCCAAATCAAAATAATTCACACCAAAACACTAACAACCCTAATCCTAATTATAAAGGCAATAATTATGACCCAAACTACAAGCCTCCTAGTAGACAACATAAACCTATGGAAGTTGACCCAACTTCTAGTCAGTTAAAAAAGATCCAAACTAACTTTAACGAAAGTGAACCCAATAACTCGGTTTTTCCGAATGTAGCCTCGGAACTCTGTCCACCCAACGAGACAACAAACTCCCCTTTATTAAGTTAGAAAAAAACAATCAAACGTTAAGACTATTAATTGACACAGGAGCCACTAATAGTCTAATAAACGAAGAAAAAGCTCCAGTATGCTTCATAAAAACCAGAGAACACCCATTAGAAATCAAAACAGTAGGTACTTCTATATTCATAGACAAAGAATTAGTAATACCAAAAGAAAAATTTGCACTCAAATCTCGTGTTGATTGCATTTTTCAAATCCATAACTTTAATGTCAACTTTGATGGATTAATCGGAAACAACATATTATTTCCAAACAACGCCAGCATTGACTTTAAAAACAAAATCTTAAAATTAAATGAACATAGTATTCCACTGTTCTTTTCTGCGGAAGATGAACAAGACTACAACAAAGAAATCAATCACTTGGCAAATATGATACCAGATTCTACACTGTTCGAAAATTTGGAACAACAAAGAATCGACCATCTAAACGCCGAGGAACACAACAAATTAATGAAACTTTTAAGTAAACACAAAAGAGTCTTCTACCAAAAAGGTGATGATCTAAGTTTCACAAGCCATGTAAAACATAGTATCCCCACCATAAATGAAGAACCCATTTTCACTAGAATATATCGCTACCCTGAAATACACAAACAGGAAGTAGATAGACAAATAAAAGACTTACTAGACCAAAAAATTATCAAACCAAGTACTTCACCTTATAATGCCCCAATCTGGATTGTTCCAAAAAAGGAAGACAAGCTAGGAAACAAAGAATGGAGGATAGTCATCGACTACCGAAAATTAAATAAAGCAACAAAAGAAGACAAATTTCCTATTCCACTAATCGACGACATATTAGACAAGTTAGGAAAAGCTAACTACTTTTCTACGCTCGATTTAACAAAAGGATTCCACCAAATTGAATTAGACCCTAAAGATAGAGAGAAAACAGCATTCTCAACGCTATCAGGACACTATGTATGGTTAAGAATGCCATTCGGTCTAAAAAACGCCCCCGCTACATTCCAACGAATGATGAATGAAGTATTGAAAGAATATGTAGGAAAAATTTGTTATGTTTACCTCGACGACATAATAATATTCTCAACCTCATTGGAAGAACATATAGACTCACTAAATAAAATCTTCACCAGATTACAATCTGTTAATCTAAAAATATCCCTAAATAAATGCGATTTTATGAAACACGAAAGCGAATTCTTAGGTCATATAATTACCACAGATGGAGTAAAACCCAATCCCAATAAAATAAATGCGATAAAAAACTTTCCTATACCAAAAACTATTAAAGAAATTCAATCTTTCTTAGGACTAACCGGATACCTTAGAAAATTCATCCATGATTATTCCAAGCTCATAAAACCACTAACTCTCTGTTTGGGAAAAGATAAACAAATAAATATTGGTACCACAGAATACAAAGAATCATTTGAAAAATTAAAACTGGCCATGTCAGACGATTTATTAAACAGACACCCAGATTTTAACAAAGAATTTATACTAACCACAGATGCATCCAATTTCGCAATTGGAGCAGTCTTAAGCCAATCACACGGACCACTATGTTTCGCATCCAGAACTCTAAATAAACATGAATGCAATTATTCAGTTATAGAAAAAGAACTATTAGCAATCGTTTGGGCAACCAAACAATTTCGCCATTACCTATACGGTAGACACTTCAAAATACAAACAGATCATCGACCATTAGCTTGGTTGCACAATCTCAAAGAACCTAACTCGAAACTCCAAAAATGGAAAATAAAATTGGAGGAGTATGATTTTCAAATCGAACATATCGCAGGCAAAGAAAACAAAGTAGCCGACGCGCTATCAAGAATAAGAATAAACGAAACAAATTCACTTGTAACCAACAAAACAAATCAAAAAAATTTATTAAACAATATAGAACTCGTTTCCACACAACACTCAAATGAGTCAGACAGTTCAAACTTAATTCCAATCACCGAACAAAGTTTAAATATATTTATTCGACAAATTATTATAGAAATAGGAGAACAAAATAATGAAAGCATAACTTTCCCTTTTAACAAAAGAAGAATAAAAATAATTAGGCAAAACTTCACGGAATCAGATTTCGAAAAAATCATATTAGAAACTGATATAAACCATAAAAATGCTTTATATTGTAAAAATGATGAGTTATTTTTAGAATTCCAGGCTTATTGGAAAACACATCATAACAACCAAATCTTAATCAGAACTCATATATTCCTAGAAGACATTTACGATATAACTGAACTTGAAGGAATTATACACAAAAACCATAAGCAATTAAATCACGTAGGAATAGAAAAATTATACTTAGATCTAAAAAGAAAATATTATTACCCAAACTTTAAAATGCAAATAACAAAAATCATAAATAATTGCGATGTCTGTAATTTAAAAATAGAAAGAAACCCTATAAAACTACCCTATGAAAAAACGGAAACACCCCTAGAACCACACACTCACTACCATATGGACATATGGATCGTACCCAATAATAACAAATATTTAAGTTGTATCGACAAATTCAGCAAGTATGCTTCAGTAGAAAAACTCAAAACAAAAAACCAAAAAGACATTTTAAACGCTATGGAAAAACTATTCTCATACATGTCTGAACCCAAGAAATTAACTTTGGACAATGACCCCACTTTCAAAACTTATTCCATAGAAAATTATCTTAAAGAAAAGAATATACTAACACATTTTACTACCCCTTATAGACACACCGGAAACTCGGATATAGAACGCCTACACAGCACCTTAAACGAACATATTAGATTACTTGAGAAAAGTGAAAAACTGATCGACTTAGTAACAAAAGCGGTAGATACCTACAACAAAACAATACATCTCACCACAAAAGAGAAACCTTTAGAGGTACACCTAGGCAAAATAGATAATAAAAAAATATATGATAGAATAGAAGCAAATAAGAACAAAACTCTAGACAAAATAAATAAAAACCGATCAGACGCAGAAATCAACCCAAAATTTACAAAAATAAACAACCCAGAACGATTTAATAAACTAAAAACCAAACACAAGAAAGTTAAACTAATTAAAACAATCGATAAAAAATTACTAATTAAACCCCACCTAAGACAACAACTCCTTCACAAAGACCAATTCAGAAAGAAAAAGAAATTTACGGAAACACAAAATGAAAACAACCAATACAATAGCAATCACGATAGTGATTCACTTATTAATAACTGCAGTGAAAACTAATGATTTAAAAATAACAAAGATTGATAGAGAATTTTTAATTATACAAGAAGGACAAATAAAACTTATAAATGATTATGAAATTCTATTACATGTAATTAACCTCACAGAATGTCAATTATTAATAAACCAGTTAAAAGATCAATACCAACTTTTGACAAATCCTAATGACTCACAGAAACAAAAATTAAATACGCTAGAAATAAAACTCCAAACAATTATCCCACATCATATTATTCATAAACGAGGATTAATTAATATTGTAGGTAAAGGAATGAATTACATATACGGAACTATGGACGACGATGATAGGCAAGCCATAGAAGAAAGGTTACAAAATTTAGAAGATAGTAACAAAGAACTTTTAGCAAACAATAACAAACAAGTAAACATTAATAAACAATTCAATGAACAATTCTTTCAACTACAAAACATAATTAAGCAAAGTTCAATAACTTTAACTAAGTACAAGAAAATAAAATCAGAAATAAATAGTTTACGCATGGAACTAGAATTCAATAAAAATTTAGCAGAAATACAACAAATAGTAGAAAAAATTGACAATATCATAATGACCAGTAGGACAGGTATATTAACACAAGACATACTAACAGTAAAAGAAATTTTTGACTTCAATATAAACATAGAAAAACTAAAAGAGATAAAACTCACATTGGCTACTTATAACGAAAATTTATTAGTTATTCTAAGTATACCAAGATTTAATGAACATTTATACAACAAAATATTTATACATACCTTCCCGGTAAAAGATAAAATAATAACAATACCTTGCAATGAATTTATAGAACTTAATAAAACTATGTATTACACAAGCAAGGAGATAAAAAATCTAACGAAAATTGAAGACAATTGTATCGAAAACATATTTAAAAATAATTCAAATCTAAACTGTAAGGTTAGAGATTACAAAAATGAAAATGTTATAATCAATAAAGAAAAATATTTAATATTAAAAAACATAAAGAAAGAAAAATTAGAACAAGATTGTAATAACTTAGATTATACTTTACAAGGAAACTATATTTTGGAATTTGAAAATTGTAAAATAAAGCTAAATAATGTGTCTTACAATAGAAATTATATCAAAATAACTATAAAATAATACCGTTGATAAATTATAACTTTTCAGATAGTTACTTTAAAGAATTAAATTTCAAACCAATAAATAATATTGAAATATTAGAATCAAAATTACATAAGAAACATGTAACATATAATGTAATAACTATCGTTATTATAATATCAATTTTAATCTTTGCAATCATGTATTTAAAAATGAAATTGAAGAATAAAAAAATTGTTACAAACGTAAGCCTTCCAACGGTCGCTTTTCAACCGTTAGAATTCTCTAAGGAGGGAGGTGTTATAACCAAAGAAAATGAAACCAATATTTTTTGATTCTTCATTATTTCACGATTCATTTCCTGTCAGTATCAATAATAAAAACAAAGGAAATGAATCCGATACTCAATTTGATAATTTTAAAAGACACTGACTATCTGCGATAAGTCAGCCTCAGCATAAAACAGAATCCGAAACTCAACTTGATAATTATTAAAGACACTGGCTATCTGCGATAAGTCAGCATAAAACAGAATCCGATACTCACTTGATAATTTTAAAAGAAACTGGCTATCTGCGATAGTACAGCATAAGAATAAATCAGTTCTAAAATTACTCTCAAATAAACCAGACGAAATCAAGAGCTCTGCTCGAGATTCGTTTTTTAAAAAATTGTTTTAATAAATAACAATTATAATTGGCGCAGTCGGTAGGATACACAACATAATATGTGTATCCATTGAAAATAAGAATCTATCGTTTCTTTAGTAAATAATCCAAAGTTCTGCGAAAAAGAAACCTTTGGAATATTTCAATAAATTCGGTGACAAATTTTAGCGAAAATAAAATTTATTTTATCGAAGACAATAATCAATTTAAATATCCCAAAAAATTTTCCGTTTCTACAAAGTGAAATTATCTTCGAGATAACTATGCGAAAAAGGGTAAAAATATTTCGAAATAACGACTTAAGTAACGGTATCGCGATAGTTATAAAGTGAATGCGATACAAACATTGATCTTAAAACATTTAAACTATTGCAACTTCAATTCAGTGAACAAAGTGAAGGAGTCCTTAGCGAAAATTAAGACTTCCGAAACTACTTCAGTGAACAATAGTGAACATTAAAGTTATTGGAACACTTAAAATTCCAAACACATAAATAATTAATTTAGTAACTCACCCTCATGAATAGAGTAATGTTACGCAATCCGTAGAGGAAAATTAATTATAAAATTACAAAAAAAATAAATGCAAATCTTCAAGAAGAAAAAGACACAGCCCAAGAAGAAAAAGCACATCTTCAAGAAGAAAAAGCACAGCCCAAGTATATGGACGATTTCATCAAAAAACTCAAGAAAACAAGGAAGAACAACCCCCATTTAAACAAAATAAGAAATACTCCCATACCTGAACACTGTAAGTCTTACTTAGAATTTAAAGATCTTAAAATAAATAAAAATATTGCAAAATCAAATCTTACGAATAAAAATTTTATAAGTGAAAATATTAACTTAGAATTTAAGGATTCCAAAATAATTCAAAATATTTTAGAACCAAATTTAACAAATAGAGATAATAAAAGTGAAAATATTGTTAACAGTTTGCCAAACTTTAAATTAGAAATAACAAATAACAAAATGGCTCTTACACTAACTCTTGATCCATTAAAATATATTGAAAAATTAAGTACGTTTGACGGTAGACGAGAAGACCTATATACATTTATAGCTAACATAGACGGTATTATACCGACATTAGAAAAATATGACGTTCAAAGTCAAAAAATGTGTATAAATATCCTAAAATCCAAATTAATTGGAAAAGCCAAAAGATGCATAGAGATTCATGCCCATCTAACTACATGGCTAGATATCAAAGCACTACTCATTTCAAATTTTGGAGGTTTTAAAAGTTCCTTCCAATTGTATGACGAATTACGACAAACTCCATACAAAGGTAACGTAATGAACTTTTACAATGACATCCAAAAGATACTGTGTGAACTAAACCAAAAAACCGTTCAAGAAGGGAAACAATCTGAAATCCCTCACAATACTGACACAGCTTTGAATATTTTCAAAGAACGTTTACCTGTTCATATGAGAACAGTTTTGTTTGCCTTAAAACCACCAAACTTACAAGCAGCCTTACATGAGTTAACTCAAGCTGGTTTTGTAAATGAAAAAACCGAAGAAACCCCCAAAAAACTGCTAGAAGCACCAAAAATTCCAACTCCACAAAAACCCCAAACTAATTATAAAAAATATCCAAATCAAAATAATTCACACCAAAACACTAACAACCCTAATCCTAATTATAAAGGCAATAATTATGACCCAAACTACAAGCCTCCTAGTAGACAACATAAACCTATGGAAGTTGACCCAACTTCTAGTCAGTTAAAAAAGATCCAAACTAACTTTAACGAAAGTGAACCCAATAACTCGGTTTTTCCGAATGTAGCCTCGGAACTCTGTCCACCCAACGAGACAACAAACTCCCCTTTATTAAGTTAGAAAAAAACAATCAAACGTTAAGACTATTAATTGACACAGGAGCCACTAATAGTCTAATAAACGAAGAAAAAGCTCCAGTATGCTTCATAAAAACCAGAGAACACCCATTAGAAATCAAAACAGTAGGTACTTCTATATTCATAGACAAAGAATTAGTAATACCAAAAGAAAAATTTGCACTCAAATCTCGTGTTGATTGCATTTTTCAAATCCATAACTTTAATGTCAACTTTGATGGATTAATCGGAAACAACATATTATTTCCAAACAACGCCAGCATTGACTTTAAAAACAAAATCTTAAAATTAAATGAACATAGTATTCCACTGTTCTTTTCTGCGGAAGATGAACAAGACTACAACAAAGAAATCAATCACTTGGCAAATATGATACCAGATTCTACACTGTTCGAAAATTTGGAACAACAAAGAATCGACCATCTAAACGCCGAGGAACACAACAAATTAATGAAACTTTTAAGTAAACACAAAAGAGTCTTCTACCAAAAAGGTGATGATCTAAGTTTCACAAGCCATGTAAAACATAGTATCCCCACCATAAATGAAGAACCCATTTTCACTAGAATATATCGCTACCCTGAAATACACAAACAGGAAGTAGATAGACAAATAAAAGACTTACTAGACCAAAAAATTATCAAACCAAGTACTTCACCTTATAATGCCCCAATCTGGATTGTTCCAAAAAAGGAAGACAAGCTAGGAAACAAAGAATGGAGGATAGTCATCGACTACCGAAAATTAAATAAAGCAACAAAAGAAGACAAATTTCCTATTCCACTAATCGACGACATATTAGACAAGTTAGGAAAAGCTAACTACTTTTCTACGCTCGATTTAACAAAAGGATTCCACCAAATTGAATTAGACCCTAAAGATAGAGAGAAAACAGCATTCTCAACGCTATCAGGACACTATGTATGGTTAAGAATGCCATTCGGTCTAAAAAACGCCCCCGCTACATTCCAACGAATGATGAATGAAGTATTGAAAGAATATGTAGGAAAAATTTGTTATGTTTACCTCGACGACATAATAATATTCTCAACCTCATTGGAAGAACATATAGACTCACTAAATAAAATCTTCACCAGATTACAATCTGTTAATCTAAAAATATCCCTAAATAAATGCGATTTTATGAAACACGAAAGCGAATTCTTAGGTCATATAATTACCACAGATGGAGTAAAACCCAATCCCAATAAAATAAATGCGATAAAAAACTTTCCTATACCAAAAACTATTAAAGAAATTCAATCTTTCTTAGGACTAACCGGATACCTTAGAAAATTCATCCATGATTATTCCAAGCTCATAAAACCACTAACTCTCTGTTTGGGAAAAGATAAACAAATAAATATTGGTACCACAGAATACAAAGAATCATTTGAAAAATTAAAACTGGCCATGTCAGACGATTTATTAAACAGACACCCAGATTTTAACAAAGAATTTATACTAACCACAGATGCATCCAATTTCGCAATTGGAGCAGTCTTAAGCCAATCACACGGACCACTATGTTTCGCATCCAGAACTCTAAATAAACATGAATGCAATTATTCAGTTATAGAAAAAGAACTATTAGCAATCGTTTGGGCAACCAAACAATTTCGCCATTACCTATACGGTAGACACTTCAAAATACAAACAGATCATCGACCATTAGCTTGGTTGCACAATCTCAAAGAACCTAACTCGAAACTCCAAAAATGGAAAATAAAATTGGAGGAGTATGATTTTCAAATCGAACATATCGCAGGCAAAGAAAACAAAGTAGCCGACGCGCTATCAAGAATAAGAATAAACGAAACAAATTCACTTGTAACCAACAAAACAAATCAAAAAAATTTATTAAACAATATAGAACTCGTTTCCACACAACACTCAAATGAGTCAGACAGTTCAAACTTAATTCCAATCACCGAACAAAGTTTAAATATATTTATTCGACAAATTATTATAGAAATAGGAGAACAAAATAATGAAAGCATAACTTTCCCTTTTAACAAAAGAAGAATAAAAATAATTAGGCAAAACTTCACGGAATCAGATTTCGAAAAAATCATATTAGAAACTGATATAAACCATAAAAATGCTTTATATTGTAAAAATGATGAGTTATTTTTAGAATTCCAGGCTTATTGGAAAACACATCATAACAACCAAATCTTAATCAGAACTCATATATTCCTAGAAGACATTTACGATATAACTGAACTTGAAGGAATTATACACAAAAACCATAAGCAATTAAATCACGTAGGAATAGAAAAATTATACTTAGATCTAAAAAGAAAATATTATTACCCAAACTTTAAAATGCAAATAACAAAAATCATAAATAATTGCGATGTCTGTAATTTAAAAATAGAAAGAAACCCTATAAAACTACCCTATGAAAAAACGGAAACACCCCTAGAACCACACACTCACTACCATATGGACATATGGATCGTACCCAATAATAACAAATATTTAAGTTGTATCGACAAATTCAGCAAGTATGCTTCAGTAGAAAAACTCAAAACAAAAAACCAAAAAGACATTTTAAACGCTATGGAAAAACTATTCTCATACATGTCTGAACCCAAGAAATTAACTTTGGACAATGACCCCACTTTCAAAACTTATTCCATAGAAAATTATCTTAAAGAAAAGAATATACTAACACATTTTACTACCCCTTATAGACACACCGGAAACTCGGATATAGAACGCCTACACAGCACCTTAAACGAACATATTAGATTACTTGAGAAAAGTGAAAAACTGATCGACTTAGTAACAAAAGCGGTAGATACCTACAACAAAACAATACATCTCACCACAAAAGAGAAACCTTTAGAGGTACACCTAGGCAAAATAGATAATAAAAAAATATATGATAGAATAGAAGCAAATAAGAACAAAACTCTAGACAAAATAAATAAAAACCGATCAGACGCAGAAATCAACCCAAAATTTACAAAAATAAACAACCCAGAACGATTTAATAAACTAAAAACCAAACACAAGAAAGTTAAACTAATTAAAACAATCGATAAAAAATTACTAATTAAACCCCACCTAAGACAACAACTCCTTCACAAAGACCAATTCAGAAAGAAAAAGAAATTTACGGAAACACAAAATGAAAACAACCAATACAATAGCAATCACGATAGTGATTCACTTATTAATAACTGCAGTGAAAACTAATGATTTAAAAATAACAAAGATTGATAGAGAATTTTTAATTATACAAGAAGGACAAATAAAACTTATAAATGATTATGAAATTCTATTACATGTAATTAACCTCACAGAATGTCAATTATTAATAAACCAGTTAAAAGATCAATACCAACTTTTGACAAATCCTAATGACTCACAGAAACAAAAATTAAATACGCTAGAAATAAAACTCCAAACAATTATCCCACATCATATTATTCATAAACGAGGATTAATTAATATTGTAGGTAAAGGAATGAATTACATATACGGAACTATGGACGACGATGATAGGCAAGCCATAGAAGAAAGGTTACAAAATTTAGAAGATAGTAACAAAGAACTTTTAGCAAACAATAACAAACAAGTAAACATTAATAAACAATTCAATGAACAATTCTTTCAACTACAAAACATAATTAAGCAAAGTTCAATAACTTTAACTAAGTACAAGAAAATAAAATCAGAAATAAATAGTTTACGCATGGAACTAGAATTCAATAAAAATTTAGCAGAAATACAACAAATAGTAGAAAAAATTGACAATATCATAATGACCAGTAGGACAGGTATATTAACACAAGACATACTAACAGTAAAAGAAATTTTTGACTTCAATATAAACATAGAAAAACTAAAAGAGATAAAACTCACATTGGCTACTTATAACGAAAATTTATTAGTTATTCTAAGTATACCAAGATTTAATGAACATTTATACAACAAAATATTTATACATACCTTCCCGGTAAAAGATAAGATAATAACAATACCTTGCAATGAATTTATAGAACTTAATAAAACTATGTATTACACAAGCAAGGAGATAAAAAATCTAACGAAAATTGAAGACAATTGTATCGAAAACATATTTAAAAATAATTCAAATCTAAACTGTAAGGTTAGAGATTACAAAAATGAAAATGTTATAATCAATAAAGAAAAATATTTAATATTAAAAAACATAAAGAAAGAAAAATTAGAACAAGATTGTAATAACTTAGATTATACTTTACAAGGAAACTATATTTTGGAATTTGAAAATTGTAAAATAAAGCTAAATAATGTGTCTTACAATAGAAATTATATCAAAATAACTATAAAATAATACCGTTGATAAATTATAACTTTTCAGATAGTTACTTTAAAGAATTAAATTTCAAACCAATAAATAATATTGAAATATTAGAATCAAAATTACATAAGAAACATGTAACATATAATGTAATAACTATCGTTATTATAATATCAATTTTAATCTTTGCAATCATGTATTTAAAAATGAAATTGAAGAATAAAAAAATTGTTACAAACGTAAGCCTTCCAACGGTCGCTTTTCAACCGTTAGAATTCTCTAAGGAGGGAGGTGTTATAACCAAAGAAAATGAAACCAATATTTTTTGATTCTTCATTATTTCACGATTCATTTCCTGTCAGTATCAATAATAAAAACAAAGGAAATGAATCCGATACTCAATTTGATAATTTTAAAAGACACTGACTATCTGCGATAAGTCAGCCTCAGCATAAAACAGAATCCGAAACTCAACTTGATAATTATTAAAGACACTGGCTATCTGCGATAAGTCAGCATAAAACAGAATCCGATACTCACTTGATAATTTTAAAAGAAACTGGCTATCTGCGATAGTACAGCATAAGAATAAATCAGTTCTAAAATTACTCTCAAATAAACCAGACGAAATCAAGAGCTCTGCTCGAGATTCGTTTTTTAAAAAATTGTTTTAATAAATAACAATTATAATTTATATATATTCGAAGTTATTTTGATGATTAATTAAAACAGCCCCGTAGCAACCCAGGGGCTAGGAGGGGCTTTGCCCCCCCACGCATTTCTCCATTTTATTGCATATAACATCAATACTAGAAAATAAAACAAAAACAGTATAATAAATGTCATTTTAAATTTTTTTTCAATTTTTAAAATAATTGGATTTTGCGGTTTTCCTGCCTATTAAACCGCAAAAGAACCGTATCTAGGTTAAGTTCATCGAGCCTTTTTTTCTCGAAAGCGAGAGAAGATAAATTGTTTAGTCTGTCAGAAGACATATTGGGCAGGTTCAGCTGCGTAAGGCACTTGAAGTTAAGTCAAAATTCACGTACCTGATTGGTCAGGTGTCAAAAAAAAATCTTTCCATTTTAGTCAATTTCATTGAAAAGTAGACTGGAAAATAAGGCAAATATATTTGCCTTAAAATCAAGTAACAGCTGTTTGTTTGCTGTCATTTGCTTGTGAAATAAAAAGAATTCATATTGCACGTGAACTTTATTCGGTAAATACGGTTTGATTTTAATTAATTTAAAGTTTTATAAAAACGAAATTTAAAGTTTGGCAAAATGACCAAACGTATACCTAAGTTTGAAGACTCCGAAGAGGTTTTCAAATGCCTTTACATATTTATTTTCTTAGGCTTGGCACATTTCGTGTTTTATTTACAATAAAATTTTGAAGTGAATTTTAAAATTTGAAACTAAAGACATTTGAATAAAATAGACTTTGCCTTAAGTTAAACAGGCGTTCAGAGAAAGTAACTTGCCTAAACTTCAAGTGCCTTACGCAGCTGAACCTGCCCATTGACACGCCCGGCCGGCCGGCGGCGGCGCCACCGCATGACTTGCGTTAATATTGAAAAGGACGATTCACATACATCTGTAACCTATAGATGGAAACGTTTCTATGGCTGCGATAAGATTGTAAACGTTTTCCATGCCGTGTCGCACTTTATAAAATTCTGCTAAAATTTCGGTTTTATTTTTTGTATGTTCTTTTCCTTGTCTTGCTCTTAAAATCTTTAGCTTTTCCTAGTCGGCGCGAGTTTTATTTATATATTCCTTACGTTACCGATCTCGAGTTCAATTTTACTTGGCATTGTGATGCCTAACTCAGTCAATGGATGCAATGAAACGGTTTGACATTTCCGTTATAACTATGTTGATTGTTTCAAAATACGCTGATTTAAGATTGACTTCTGGTTCAGATTGATTTCCAAGTGTGGAGTACACACTCAAAGCGTTGAGCATTTTCGACTGTCGTCAATGTCGATTTGGGCGGCTTGAAACAAAATCTCCGTCAATCATAATCAGAACGTATTTTTTTTAAAAGGTTTTTTGTCTCAAATTCATATTTTTCAAAATTGTTCTGTGATCTTAAATTTTGTATTGTTTGGTAAACCGCTTTTACAAGTGCTATCGAATCTTTGTACCCAATTTCACGGCCTTGTAATATTTTTGTGACCGGTTCAACAATTTCCAACAAGTCCTTCGTAAACATTAAGGCAAATACAAATTCTATTAAAGACAAAACATGGAACAATACTGCACCTAATGCAACGTCATCCTCATCAGTCATCACCGTCGAATCCTGCAGCACCAGTGATTTGAGGCAAAGTCTCCATGAAATGTTCATAGTTGCAAAGAATGGATTTAGACGCACGTAAGTGGCCAACCCAGCGAGTCTCTATAAGATTTAATATGGAATGGTCTTCGTAATGTTGCTTAATTTTGTGCCGACGACGGAAAAATTTAGCAATGTGTTTAACCTTTAAATATTTAAATAAATGTGAAGCACAGTGGATATCCAAAATAATCAAACCTGATCAAAAAATTGTTTCACTAGTTGGACACTTTCAATTGCTTTGATTATTTCCAAATGAAATTGATGGTTTAGACAGTAAAAATAGGGTTGGGGTTCGTTACGATACAAAAAATCGAAAAAAAAACCATAGGTGTTTTGAAAGGTCATCTCGAGTTTAACAATAGATAGTCACTCTTACTCACTTGTATCTTTTTGTTGACATAAATGTTGTGTTTCTAACGCATGATTTGATTTCAAAAAAAAAAAAAAGTTATCGCTAAAAATATTTTTGCCCCCCCCACGCAAAACAGGGTTGCTACGGCACTGAATTAAAAATTATACTTAGCCAGTAGTAAGGTCAGGTGTGGTCTCTTGCACGATCTCAGTTCAAGTGAACGAGATAACTTGATCATAAATTTTAAGCGCAGATTTGCTGCCCACGCATAATCGCACAATAGTGCATTGTTGTTACAATTTGTGGAACCTATTGCAAATTGAGAGCAATAAGCTATCCGTGTAAGTTCACCACACCATCAACCACTACAAGCGCAGCAAATTTTAAAGAATCGATTGACTGATTACACAGCTTACATGAAATTTAAAGAATTTAAAATAGAAGAATTTGACAAAGAAAAG
This sequence comes from Sphaerophoria taeniata, assembly GCA_943590905.1. Lineage (NCBI taxonomy): Eukaryota > Metazoa > Arthropoda > Insecta > Diptera > Syrphidae > Sphaerophoria > Sphaerophoria taeniata. Next base: position 173,339,362 of record OX016540.1, read on the forward strand.
AATACAAAAAAGAGAGATAATGAAGTTCATAATTGTGTTTAAGACTATACAAATTATGTATGTACACTGAACAAAATGCAAGGTGAAGTTAATTTTAAAATATAACTAAATATGGCTACAATATATTATAGTTATGTATAATTATAAATATAATGTATGATGGTTGTTGATTTCGGAACATCCCGGCCCCCCTGGAACGAGTTTCAGGACATCATCGGTAGCAAGGCCAATTTTGATATAGGGCGAACGAAAGTCCCTGTTGCTTTTCGTACAGTAGCAACTCGTACCTTTTGGTCTATGCCAGGGTTGACGGATTCAATTCTGCCTAAGACCCATTTCGTTGGTGGAAGATTAGGTTCCTCGATTACTACTAGGTCTCCAGGTTTGAAATTAATAGTGATCTTCTGCCACTTCGGTCGCTCTTGCAGAGTTGTCAAATACTCTGTATGCCATCTTTTCCAAAAGCCTTGGACCATGGCTTGGATATGATTCCAATGAGTTAGACGGTTGGTTGGAGTTTCAAGAAGGCTTGGCTCAGGAACAGCTGTGAGTGGTTCACCTATAAGGAAATGTGCTGGGGTTAATGGGTTTAAATCAACGTCAGATAAAGGAAATAAAGGACGAGAGTTGAGTATGGCTTCTACTTGGGTTAAAAAGGTATATAATTCTTCGAATGTGAGAATTGAATTCCCAACAACCCGACGCAAATGAAGTTTAACTGACTTGACGCCAGCCTCCCATAACCCACCAAAATGTGGGGCTGAGGGAGGGATAAAGTGCCACGATATGCCATCCATGGCAAGGGCGTCAGTAATTTTCTCGTTGTTAGATTGTTTCATAAGCAAAGTATGCATCTCAGTTAAGCACCGACGGGCTCCATGGAAATTCGTCCCGTTGTTGCTATATATGTTAGTGCACTTGCCGCGACGCGAAATAAACCTACGCAAAGCTGCGATGAAAGCGTTTGTGGTGAGGTCACTGACCAGCTCCAAGTGTATGGCTTTCGTAGACATACACACGAACAAGGCGATATATGCTTTGGACATCTTTGCGTTGCGACATCGGGATAGTCGGATGGTAAAAGGACCGGCATAATCACATCCTGTATTTGTAAATGCACGACTAGGTTGGATACGATATGACGGCAGGTCACCCATGATTTGCTGGCCAGTTCCTTGTCGTTGCATAAAACTCTTTTTACAATTGTGGATAATTTTGCGAATAAGGTTTCGGCTACCCAATATCCAAAACTGTTGCCGAATTATAGCGAACGTCTGAGATACTCCAGTATGTAGGTACCGACGATGAAAATCTAGAATAATGCGATTAGATATTGGGTTAGATTTTGGTAGTATGATAGGATGTTTAATATTAAACGATACTGTTGCGTTCTTGATGCGTCCTCCAATGCGAAGTAATCCATCACGATCCAAAAATGCATCATACCTCAAAAGTTTTGATTTAGCAGGTAATTGGTTTTTGGTTCGCAAATGCATGATGTCATTTTCGAAGTGAGTTATTTGAACGAATTTTAAAATGGCAATTCTTGCCTTGCGAATTTCAGCATTGCTCAAACCATTTGAAGCTCGAGGGTTGATTTTTGATTGAAGATTCGAGATAAATCTAAAAATGTACGCAACTACACGTTGCAGTCGATTCCAACTTGAAATCTTCTCTATCAGATCGTGAAAGACATGTCCATCAAACGACGTGACGAGTGCATGCCTTACGACTGATTTTTCCTCCCGTTGAACTGATTCAGCATCCAAAATATCCAGAGACAGGTTCGATTTTGGCCAATAGTCCTCTGGATCATATAGCCAAGATGGACCATTCCACCAAAGATTGTGATCAGCAAGAGTTGAAGGTGATACGCCACGTGACGCACAGTCGGCAGGGTTTGATTCAGACGGTACGTGCCGCCAAGCAGATCTAGGTAAGGTTTCCAAGATAGCGGCAGTCCTGTTGGCAACAAATGTTGCCCACCGACGCGGAGGCGAAGAAAGCCAATGCAGTACGATTTCGGAATCGCACCATTCAAATATTCTTTTAATTTTAATATTGAATGAAGATTTTATCAATGTTATTAAACGAGCAAGCAATACCGCACCACAGAGTTCAAAGCGAGGAATAGAGACGGGTTTTAAAGGGGCAACTTTCGTTTTCGCGGCAACGATTACAACCGTCACTTTTCCGTCTTCCGATTTTGAAAGGGCATAAACTACCGCGGCGTTAGCTAGTGATGAAGCGTCCGAAAAACCGTGAAGCTCGACACTTTCGTCAGATGAAAACACATTACGCGGAACACAAATTTTTTCAACACACGGCAAATGTTCACGATAGTTCAACCATTTTTCCGAGAGATCGGAGGGAAGGGGATCATCCCAACCCAAGTTCAAATTAGAAGACCAAAGATTCTGAAACAACATTTTAAAAAGGATCACTGAAGAAGCTAACAGTCCTAAAGGGTCAAAAATACTGGCTTTTTCAGATAGCAAGTTTCTTCTTGTTATCGAGGGGCAAGGTTTTGGAAGCGTAAGACGATAAGAGTACATATCGGATACGGGGTTCCAGTACATTCCCAGTACTTTTATGAGCGATTGCGAACGTTCAGGATCCACGAATGAATACTCGCAATCTTCAGAATTTTGATTAGCTAGTAAAGCCCAACAGTTGGAGCTCCATTTACGAAGCTGAAGGCGAGCTTCAGATAATAATGAAATAAGTTCAGATTGTAATTCGAGCAAGTTTTGAATTGAATTTCCGCCTGTCATAACGTCGTCAACGTACACGTCACTTAATAAAATTCGTGCTGCATTTGGATATACCGTTTTATAGTCTTCAGCGAGTTGTTGCAGTACGCGTACCGATAAAAATGGTGCCGACGCAGTACCATACGTAACGGTTCGTCAACGATAATGTTCGATTGGACTATTTGGATTTTGCCGCCACACGATGCGTTGATAGTCACAGTCCTTTTCGTTAACCCATATCTGCCGAAACATTTTGACAATGTCAGCGGTAAACACAAAACGATGTTGTCGAAACCTCAGGCAGACACCGATAAGATCGCGTTGTATTGGCGGACCGATTAATAAATGATTATTCAATGATTGTCCGATAGAGTCTTTTGCAGAGCCATCAAATACGACCCGAAGCTTCGTAGTTGAGCTGTCCGGCTTCAAAACAGCGTGATGGGGTAAATAAAACTGACACGATTGGTTTTTTTGAATGTCATGACGAGGTATAAGTTCCATGTGACCGAGGTCAAGGTACTCTTGCATGAAGTTTGAATATTGCCGGTGCAATTCTGGGTTTATACGAAAACGACGCTCCATCGAATACAGCCTCGACACTGCCGGCTGCAATGTACCTGAGAATTTTGGTAAATGGTCTTTGAATGTAAGTGAAACGACGTACTTTCCGTCTGAGGCGCAAGAAAACGTTTTTCGAAAGTGCTTTTCAGCTGGGTCGTTAACTGCATCATTCGATTTGTAAGGAGAGATATCTTCTAGCTCCCAAAATCGCTGGAGAATAACATCCACGTCCAGTGTGGAATGAAGTGAAGATGATTCTTGATTCCAAATACTTGAATCAAAGAATTCTCCCGAAATAACCCAACCGAATGAAGTGTTTTGTGCGATAGATTTACCTTGTGGTCCAAGCACTTGTTCTGACCTCAAGATGGACCAAACCTTATCAGCGCCAAGAATGAAATCAACTGCACCAGACAAGTTGAAGCCAGGATCAGCCAGATCCAAATTGCGAAGGTAATCCCAAGTAGATATATCAAATGATTTTGAGTGTAAATTCGAAGTCAGTTTACCCAATATAAGAGCATCGACTGATAAAAGAGTTGAGATGTAACGCGAATTAAGTTTCAAAGACACGAGGCCCCTAGTATGTCCAGCTTTCATTGAACCTAATCCCAATACTGGGACGCATGCGTTCGTTGAAGTCCAAGTTTTTGGACACAGGATTCAGATACGAATGATGATTGCGATCCTGTATCCAGTAAAACGCGAACATCAACAAGCTGGTGCTGGTTATTTTTAAGTTTAGCAAGGATTGTAGGTAAAACTGTTTGTTTTCGAAGGCTAAACTCAAGCGAATGGTTATTTACCAAAGGTGCACCAGAATACGAATTAGGAGTCCCCGACGACTGACGTTGAAGCGAATCTAATGACGATGACGATGGAGACGATGACGAAGGAGAAGCGAGAGAACTACTTTCATCATGGTGAACCAAGTAGTGATGGCGAGCTTTGCATACGCGGCAGCGAAAGGTCGAATTACATTTTTTCACGGAATGACCTGATCGTAGGTAATTGAAACAAATCGAATTGGTTTTGGTAAAGTTTCTTCGCGAAGGAATGTCAAGTTCAAGAAATTTAGAGCACTGGTATAGTTGATGATTGCTTTTGCACAAAGAGCATTGCAGGTTAGCTTCCGATGGCTTTGCTGTCAACGCCCGAATAGAATTTGTCTGTTTTCCACGCGATGTGGATACGCGATTCAAAGCCTGACACGATTCTAATGCATCACACCGTTTTTCAAGAAATTCAACTAGCGTTAAAATTGTCATGTCTTCACGAGAACCGATTTCTTCTGCCCAAGCGTGTTTTGTTTCACTATCGACTTTATTGAGTAGAATGAAAATTAGCCAAGGATCGCGATTGTTTTTCGATAATGTATTTAATCCACGAATCACCTCATCCGCACCGTCCGTAATTTTCCAAAGAATTTGTACATTTGGGGCATTTATTGAAGGAAGAGACAAAAATGTCTGCACAAACGACTGCACGATTAAATTTCCTCGATCGAAACGCTTTTCTAGTCTGTCCCAGGCTTCGGTGTAATTTGCATCTGAAACTTTAATGTGCTGTATGAGATCGGCAGCAGTACCGCTTAAAAAAGATTTCAGATATTGAAACTTATGAGTAGGTGACAAATTTTCCTTCACGTCCACCGATCCTAAAAACAAATCGCGAAACGAAGGCCAGTCCTTATAATCACCGGAAAATTTCGGAATCACGATTGGTGGAAGGTTGATTTTTGCAGGAGTTTTTGCCGTCGCGTCTAACGATTTCAAAAAATTACTTTGGTCGTTTGCAATGCGCTCGAGCACAGGGTTGTTTGAATTCATATTTATATTTCTAACACGAATTGCTTCAGTCAATCCCGCATGAGCCTCAAAATATTTGTCCTCATATACCCCGAATTCAGAATTGAACTCATCGGCCTCAGCGTCCGGCACAAACGCAAGGCATTCATTATGCAGATTAGTGAATTCTGACCAGGCTTCAATAACCCTATTCAACCGAATTTCTAACATACCCGACGTTGTCGATTCATTAATTAAGGTTAGAAATTCAACCGCACGTGTTAATGGGGCCGTTGCCACACCACGCTTCTGCTTCAATGCATTCATATTTTCACAAAAAGATATAAAGTTCGACGGCAAAAATACGAACAAATGAATGATCAATTAGAAAATGTTTTCTTCACCAAATTATTTTATATATTACAGTCAATATGTATATATTATGTATTTAGTGTACATATATACAGGGTGTCCCAAAATTCAACGATAAGCCGGAACCAGGGGGTGGCCCTATTCATGAGTGCATGGAAAAAAAATATAAAAAAAATCAAACGCCATTTTGTTTCAAATTACAACAAAAAATGTAAATTCTCAAAATAAAAAAATCTCTCTTGACATTTTTTGCTACTGTGACCACAAATTTTCATTAATTTTTGATTTTATATTTTTATCGGAATCTTAAAACATATAGCATCCTTTCTTAGTTTCCAAAAATTCCAAATTTTTAGCGGTTTTTCCACGAAAATTAATCAAAAAAAATTTTTTACATAAAATTTTAATTTTTTTTTAGTTTCAGTCCACTTTCAGTCATCGTGGTTTTAAAAAAATGTATGGACACTACCATGGCGTCTTTTTTAAAAAATTGGCGCAGGTTATCAAGATTCTAAATTGGTATAACACTTTGGCTAAACTTGCCAAAAAAAGAAGTAATGCATACTTTTTCATAACAACAACCGATTTTCAAAAACTTTTTCTATTCAAATTAATCACTTCCCTTTGAGTCTTCAGAATGAAGCACGTTTTATTTAGGCCCAAATATTTTCTGTTTGTTTATTTTAAATCGTAATAATGTTCATTTAGTTAAAATACAAAAATTCTAAATAAGAAAAAATGCATAAGTGCCATTTAGGAGTACAAACATATTTTATTTATTTTTTACAGTAAATGTTCGAATTGTTTGCCACCTGCATCAATATACGATGTTGTTGAAATATTTTCAGTTTCCTTGAATTGTCAATACCATCTGCTCTTGGTCTTCTAGCACTTCTTCTTTCTAAACGCCCTTCCAAAAACTCTTGATGCACATTTATAAAAACCCAATAATCTGGATATCTTCCAACATTTTTGAACCTTTTTCGGTATATTCGAGTAGCAGAATTAGCATTGCGCCGGCATTCTCCGTACACTATGTGCATGTTTACGTATCCGAGGGGGCATACGGCAATGGCATGATAAAAATGATGAAAGTTCAAGGATTTTTCAAAAACTAGTACACAATTTCGAAATCACACTTGAAATTAACACATTATTGGAATAAAAAAAACAGTGGAAACAGATCGTACTAAATTTTGAAGAAAACGCATCAGAAAACCAATTTTTTCCATAAAGTGAAGTGATTTCTCTGAACAAATTTTTTGATTGAAAATCGGTTGTTGTTATGAAAAAGTATTCAATACTTCTTTTTCTGGCAAGTTTAGCCAAAGTGTTATACCATTTTAGAATCTCGATAACCTGCGCCAATTTTTTAAAAAAGATGCCATGGTAGTGTCCATACATTTTCTTATAACCACGATGACTGAAAGTGGACTGAAACTAAAAAAAAATTAAAATTTTATGGAAAAAATTTTTTTTGATTAATTTTCGTGGAAAAACCGCTAAAAATTTGGAATTTTTGGAAACTAAGAAAGGATGCTATATGTTTTAAGATTCTGATAAAAATATAAAATCAAAAATTAATGAAAATTTGTGGTCACAGTAGCAAAAAATGTCAAGAGAGATTTTTTTATTTTGAGAATTTACATTTTTTGTTGTAATTTGAAACAAAATGGCGTTTGATTTTTTTTATATTTTTTTTCCATGCAGTCATGAATAGGGCCACCCCCTGGTTCCGGCTTATCGTTGAATTTTGGGACACCCTGTATATACCAGCTATGAAGCCACGAGGAACCCACGAGGTTTTTTTTGGGGCTATAAAAAGTAAAAACTAGACGAATGTTCAATAAGTTTTCTCTTTTTTTTTTGTTGAATAATTGTTCACACGATTTATTAATTCACTGATTTAGTTTTAATTCGGCTTATTGCGAAGGACCATATGTTACGGTTTTCTTTCAATTTGTTCGCCGCGATGGAAAGGAACCCGTAAAGCAAAGGGATTCGAAGAGATTCGAATCCAAAGGCAAGCAAAAATAAGGGCAAATAGAAAAAATGCAATTAATTGCACCCTTTGATTTCCACCAGATTGAAAAATTAAATGCAATCTAGTTAACCACGTTATAATAAGTTTATTGGTCTACGATCTAATATTATATATATATATATTCGAAGTTATTTTGATGATTAATGAAAAATTATACTTAGCCAGTAGTAAGGTCAGGTGTGGTCTCTTGCACGATCTCAGTTCAAGTGAACGAGATAACTTGATCATAAATTTTAAGCGCAGATTTGCTGCCCACGCATAATCGCACAATAGTGCATTGTTGTTACAATTTGTGGAACCTATTGCAAATTGAGAGCAATAAGCTATCCGTGTAAGTTCACCACACCATCAACCACTACAAGCGCAGCAAATTTTAAAGAATCGATTGACTGATTACACAGCTTACATGAAATTTAAAGAATTTAAAATAGAAGAATTTGACAAAGAAAAGAATACAAAAAAGAGAGATAATGAAGTTCATAATTGTGTTTAAGACTATACAAATTATGTATGTACACTGAACAAAATGCAAGGTGAAGTTAATTATAAAATATAACTAAATATGACTATAATATATTATAGTTATGTATAATTATAAATATAATGTATGATGGTTGTTGATTTCGGAACATTATTTTTAGTGACCTTTCTCACCTGGTACCTGCCCAGGGGTCACTCGGCAAGTTCCACAAAGCGGGTAGGTATTCAAGGCACACGAGACGCTTCTGAAAACTTCAGGTTTCATCCGTGTGAAAATAAGTTATGATTGCTCTGGGATCTTGGACTAAAACATATATCTAGCAAAATAGAACTTAATTTCCATCAAAAATTTCTCAACTTTGAAACAACAGAAAGCTACCACACAATAAAAACAACGGAAAATACAATCAGATTAATTGACAAACGCATGAATAAAAACAATTCACCTCAAAACAAAAAAAAGTACATATATAAAAATTTCATCTCAAAAAAACAACAATCGAGTGCACAAAAATTAGAAAACTTGAAGTCAGCCCTGTGGAGTTCTTTAAACATCAAAATGCAAGAAAAATGGTTTGTAAACAAAAGTTCCATCCAATTTGCTATAGAAATCAGATGGTTGCTGTAATACTGTCAATGGGGAAAAAATTTGCATTACCGATAGAAAGAGAAAACTTTCCTCTGTTTCAAGTTTCAACTTCAAACTTTGTATATGGAAGGTTTCATATACAAAGAATTCAACTCATAGCTGATGGAGAGGAGATAATAAGAAGTTTGAAAGATGAGAGAGAACAAGAAGAAATGAGATCAAAGTTTGGCAATATGCTACATTCTTGCTGTGTTTTATTGGGAACTTAGCTTAGCTTAGCAATAGGAATTCCAATAAAACGCTATAGTCAGTTTTGATCTAAGTTTCGTTCACCAGAATGTCAAAAATCGAAACATTCCAAACGCCATCTTGAGACCTATCTGAAACAATTTTTTTTTTCATTGATTTGCTATGGTGAAAAACTATTTTCTTCAAAAGGTTTTGACATTTGATAAAGGAAAAACACAACGAAAAACTCAAGTGTCGAATTGCTGAAACCATATCTTCAGGAAATTCCTAACTAAAATTCCTAACTTATTTTTACTCAGCTTTCGGTTGTTGTTGTTTGGCATGTAATTCCTATTGCTAAGCTGAGCTAATTTCCCAATAAAACACGGCTAATAATGATCCATTTGCCAAATATATCGCGAAGGTTAGCAGAGATGCAACCAAATTCTTAAAAAGAAACATCATTGCCGCTGATCATTGTATTTCTATTTAGCTAGTACCCGCGACCTGGCAATCGATTGTAGTGCCCTCTTGAGACCTGGCAAAGTGCTGTTTTTTTTACATAAGTTTTTTTGAGCAATATATATGTACATTAGGGTGGTTCTTAATTGCTCTTTTTTCGAAAATTAATGAAGACATCTGCGCAATCATCTCCAAATAAATAAAAAAAATTCCTCTAATTTTTTCAGATTTTTATCTGTACCCCTTACTGGCCCTGTATCGAAGTGAAATTCTAATACTAGGGACTTTGCGGCTGATTTTTGGATTATTCCCGTATATCCCCATTTCGGCTTTACCGATTTTGTTAAAATTTTGCACAATTATACTTAACATTATCCTTAGTGATATTGCATTCCAAGATATTATTTAAAATATATTCTTCAATAACAAAAAAATCGGAAGAGATCCATTTTTGTAGTATCTTTAGGGTTTATAAGACACTTTTCTAGATTTCTAAGAAACGGCTCAACCAATTTTTTGGAAATTTCATCAACACGTTAATAAGCAATGTTTTAATTATGTTGCATATCAAAAAATTTCATAAGTGTCTTAATTTCCCTGATTTTTTTTTTTACAAGGAAACAATAATATGATAATTTTATCTTAAGGACCACCCTAATGTAAAGTACGCTGATCAGACTTTTATTTTTCGAGAAATTAATTTTTTATAAATAAAATTTTTCAAAAATGTCTTAAAATTAATTTGGGTATGCAGTATTCAAGAATATATAAATTTAAATTTTACAATGCAATTTTGATCCGTTTTCGAGACACAAAATTCAAAAAAAAAAATGTTTAAATATGTATTTTTTTTTAAATACAAGAATTACAAAATGTTATTTGTGCGATATATACGTATATCCCAAAAAAGGAGTACTCTGATCGGACTTTTATTTATCAAGAAAATCATAATACAAATAAACGGTTCTATGAGAGATACCGTTTTGGAGCAATATATAAATAGTTTTTTTACTCCAACGTTTTGAAAAAAAAAATTCGAGGAACTTTAAACAAAAAATCTCTCACCTCTAATTTTCAAGTTTGAAGTCAATCGGACTAGTAGTTAAGGCTGTAGGTGTGTTTACAGACAGACAGAATCGCCGGACCCACTTTTTCGATTTCTCTATCATCGTAACGTCATATTTGATCAAAATCTCAACTTGTTTTTTTACGAATCAGAATGTTTTGGCCAAAAACCAAAAGTTTCTATTTTCTCAAAAACGGCTCCTACGATTATTTAAGAAACTTTTCGATTTTTTTTTTAACTGATGTATTTTATGAAAAAAAATGTTTGCTTTGCTCCAAAACTGTATCTCTCATAGAACCGTTTATTTGTTATAAGATTTTCTCGAAAAATAAAAGTCCAATCAGATTACTTCTTTTGTTGTATTTTTTGTATTTAAAAAAAAATGTATTTTTAATTTTTTTTCTAAATTTTGTGTTCCGAAAATGAATCAAAATTGCATTGTAAAATTTAAATTTATATATTCTTGAATACTGCATACCCAAATTAATTTTAAGACATTTTTGGAAAATTTTATATATAAAAAATTAATTTCTCGAAAAATAAAAGTCCGATCAGCGTACTTCTTTTCTGAAAGTACATATGTATATATATATTGCTCAAAAAAAATTTCAAAAATTTGTTTGTATTTTTAATAAATATTATTAAACTTTTCTGTATTTCGAAAACGGACCAATATTAAAAATCGAAATTCCATAGTAAAATGTATATTTGCATATTCTTAATTTTTTAGACATTTTCGGAAAATTGTATGTATACAAAATTAATTAAAAAAAATGCTAAAGGAATAAAAAAAAAACAAATTGTTGAAAATCAACTAGGTACTTCTTAAAAAATTTTATGATATCAATGTTTTCAGATAAAATGTGTTTTTGAGGTAAATATTTCAATTTACATTTTTATTTATGAATGTTTAATTACATGTCATGCACATATTTTTTGAATACCCCTTGCTGTAATGTGTTGTGAATCACCTAATTCTACAATCTTCAATCTCCAGAACTCACCAATTCATAGGAACTCACCAAATCTTCGGTCTTAGAAAATTCACCACATCAACTATACGAAATTTGTAGATTTGAAATATCTCACAATATCTTTTCTAATTCATAATGCTAATCTTCAAAAATGCACCACTTGCAAAATAAAATAAATAAGCTTCTTAAACCCTTCGCGATACACAAAAATAATATTTTACAGTGAATGACACTCAACAATATTTCAAACACATTCTCAAACATTCAAACGCCACAAAAAAGTAAAACATCACAATTCTCGTATCATTTCTCTTACGAAACTAAAGTCGACACCACTGGACGAATATTTGTACACTCACAGTTAATGCCACGCCATCGCATACACTACCTTATAAATTCATCTAAGTGCGAAAGAGTAGCAAGCAACATCAAGCTATCTATGACTGCTATTACACGGTGACTCATGTTTCAAGATTCTTCTTCGAATTCTCTTTTGAAATTTTATCCTCTGAGTCGAACACTATTACACTATGACTTTTAAGTCAGGACTCAAATTTTGGCAACACTCTTTCATTCGCATTCCTTGAAATGAAATGAAAAACATTCTTTCTCACTTTTTCAAATAGCAAGGTACCTATACATGTGAACTGGAAGCAAGACGAATTTAAATAAAACAGAATCAAAAAATATAGAATGAGAACAAAACAAAATTAAAAAATGAGTCGTACGAAAATTTGCCAGCGACTCACCGGGTAAATTATTTTCCTTTTCAGCTTTTCGAATTTTGTATCCCTTTTACACCAATGTAGTTCGAAAAAAAGTCTGACTCAAGAGTCACCGTGTAATAGCAGACTATGCTACACGAGTACACGCTAACGCTACACTGATGTACGACTACGAAGTGCAAATCGATACAAACGAGTGTGTATCTAGCGTGCGTCGTCGGTCGTCTTCATTGTGCTCTAGTTTCTACATGGCGCTGAAATTTTCTTATGTGTCAGGTCATCGTCATTCCTAAATAGTTGTTTGGTTTTCATCTCGCTTAACAGTTTCGGTTGAAGTGATTTTTGTGATTATTTTAAGAACAGTAAAAAAAACAATAATTAAAATGAGTGCTAACTTGTTCGATGTCGACCAATTCATTGAATTGGTAAAGGCCCATCCGCAGTTGTATAATTCAACATTGTTCGAATATAAATCCAAAGCAGTTGCACATAATTTGTGGAATGAAATCGCTGCCACTATGGGTAAAACTGGTAAGAATTTATTTTTGTTTGTTGTAGACTTAACTTGTAGAATGTAAGAGATGGAAAATGAACAAATAAAAATGCCTGTCGATTGTCAAAATGACAATGTCTACAAGCTGCGGTCCAAGTTTACTGCAAGAGTATGCGTGTTTTTACCAATACTATCTCAGTAAACTTCGACATGCCACCTGATTTTTGTTGCTGTTTTTTCTTATTTATTCACATACACGAGGTAACGGTTTAATAAAATTTGCGGTATCCGGAGGGTAAAACGTAAGTCAGTTTCTGAACTCCTTTTGTCTCTGGTTAATGTTATTATAATTTATGAGAAGCTATCTCATGATAACGAAATATATAAACAAAATTATAGGGTGTGAACCAGCGTTGCTGATTTTATTTTTGAAATAGAGCCAATCTTGAAAAAAAAATCGGGCCATTTTCGTGTTTTCAGGGCCACAAACAGAAATGAAGTAAATGTACTACTGCCTCTTTTTTTAAATCATTTTGTACGCCAGTTTTGAGTATTTGTAATAAAGTTCATTTGATAAATTCGTCTGAAGTTCAGGTTAGCTGTTAGCACTGCATTTTTTTGTAGAAGAACTTTAGAATAAATTGTGTCTGTGTTTGCACTTCCTAGAACCTTATCACATGGACTTAAAAAGTTATAACTTATAAAAAACTTGGCGCTAGTTTAATCAGTGTTAATGTCAGATGACCAAGTGAGAAGTGAGATACTGCAGAAATGCAGACTTATTCACTTCCACTTAAATAATATCTGAGATCTCGATGAGATGTTGTTAGCAAGAACTAACGTTAAAGTAGGATACCTCAGATGTCAATTAAATTAACCAAAAATATGACTATACATACCTAAGCGTATGAGAAATGCTGTATGTTATCCTTATATACATACATGTTTTAAGTACTAAGAATCATACATGGCGACGAGAAAGAACTACAAATGCAACACAAAAACATTTAAGTCTTGGGAGAACGAACGCATTCAGCGTTTTGTGAAGATTTATGCAACATAGTTAATGTTTTTAGTAGGTAAACAAAATAAATAAATTGAACTCGTCATCCTCACTAAAGAATTGAAATCTTAATACATATAAACCAATGTCCTGTTTTTGGTTCCAACACTTCAAGAGGGCCATTTTCAATATTTTGGGGCCGCCGGGCCATTTCAACAAAATAGGGCCAATATGGCCCGATCGGGCCACTTCGGCAACACTGTTGTGAAAAGAGAAAGAGGGCAATGTAGATTGGAGAGACCGTAGACGAATTCTGCTGTTGTGTTCTGTGTGTATAGTATATCGAACCAGTGATCACTTTATAACAAGATTGGAAACCTACCTACGTTTTACCCTCCAAATACCGCAAAAGTTATTTTTTTCATGCACACATACTCTTGCAGCTAACTTGCTTTTTATTATGTAGGCAACTGTATCTTCATTACAAAAACACGCATACTCTTACAGCTAACCTGCTCCTTAAGTTTGTATTACACGCATACTGGGGGTGAGATCATGGATATGTGCAATTTAGAAAGGAAACAATGTTTCCAAGTAAATATGGTGAAAATTTGAAGTGAACGTGCTGATTTTTTTTTTTTCAAATTCATTTTTTTATTCAATTGATCTTAACTCTACTTACATGCTAGACAAAATGGGAAACTAGCCTAATTAATTCTACTTATATATAACTTACTGGCCCTAATCGGGCGCTCTAAGCAATTCATTAATCTTAAAATTAGTGCCTTTCGGCCTACAAACTAAGTTTGTTTTGATTTATTTCAAATTACTATTTTTTTTTTTTTTATTAGAAAATTTTAAAAAACTAAAGCGTTTAGGTATCATTTTTTGGGGTTTTTACTTACATGCTAAAGTCCTTAAAATAAAACTTAAAATTACCTAATCTACCTACAAACTACTTAAAACTAGAACAACCACAGCGGCAAAACAACTATGTCCATTTTCTTTCTCCTCTCCCTTCTCCCTCCTTTTTTCATCCTTTCAATATCTTTGTTTTTTTTTCTTTTTTTTTTCTTTTTTTAAATTGTTTCTTCTTCTTTTTTTTTTGTGTTTTTGTTTGTTTGTTTTTTTTTTTATATGTATTTTATAGTGCCACCATACCACCTACTCTACTTAAACCTAAAACCTAAGACTAAAACAAGTATGTAAGCCGGCCAAGGCAAAAATACCCCATACCGGATTACCCCTTATCAAATGCAGTTTGAAGCCACCAAAACTGGTTCTCCTGCTTCACCCTATCAAAACGGTCCTTTTCGGACACAGCCCTACTGAACCGAAGCAGCTCCGCTCCATCACGAGCGAGGATGCCTCGTTCATACAGAAGCCGCCGGTCTACGGTTCTTCGCCTGACGTGGTAGATAAGCGGTACTGCCAGTCTATCCTGTATCATGCCGCACTGGTCTAGATAGAGGAATGCCTCTGGTGGGATGAAGCCGCTCAAGCGTGCATTGTCAAAGTAGTTGTCGTTCGGATAGAACGGCCCGAAAATCAAATTGTTGGTCGAAGTCATAGCTCTCGCAATGTGGCCCCGAACAAGTTTTATCACGAAATTGTCAATTCTATTGATTCGAGCCCCGTTGTATAGAACCTCGTTTGAATAATAATGCAGATAAGAAGATTCCGGTGTCCGATACCAACCGAGACAGCGCCGAAGACACTGCCTCTCGAACACCCGAAACTTCTCCATTTGGGAAGGGGCAATGTTGAACCACACTGGACAACCATAAACAATCATTGGCCGTATGAGGGCCATGTAGCAAATTACCTTCACTCTGGGGTCAAGCCGACTGCTGTAAAACAGCCGTTTCGTCAGAGCGAAGGCTCCTCTGGCCTTAGTCAGAGCAGCATCTATATGTCTGTCGAAATACAGATACTGGTCCAACCAGATACCGAGGTACTTCACTACACTTTTGCTCGTCAATGCCTGTCCGTGAGGATCAACAATGACCATCTTGCGCCAATTCTTACACGTATCTCGCGAGGCTTTAGCCAACGGAGTCCGGAACAAAATTGTCTCCGACTTTTGGACATTTATTTTCAGTTTCCAATCGTCGCAGTATCGCTGAATCTTCTCGAAGTCACGCTGCAAGAGAATTCTAATAACTTCAACCTTTCGAGCCGTTCTGTACGCAATCAGGTCGTCGGCATACGCAATTGCGTTAGTTAAGCTACCTATCAGATCGCTGGTGTAAATGCTGAAGAGGATCGGCGAGTTCACCGCTCCCTGTTGAAGACCGTTTTTAATTTGAAAGGTGGTGGTAGAAGTTACATTGCCGCTTTTGACAACAAACTTTCTACCGTTGAGCATATCATAAAGCAAATACAATAATGGTTTACTGATGCCTAGTCTGATGAGTTTTATGTACAAACCTTCTAACCATACGGTGTCGAAGGCCTTCTCTAAATCAACCAGAACAGCACCCGTGCATTGTTTCTTGGACTTGTTCCATTGGATATCAGAAACGAGCTTAGAGGCGGCATGAATGGTGTCATGTCCCACCTTGAACCCGAACTGATTATCCGGAATTATTTTGTTGTCCGCAGCCCACTCAGCCAGAGCCCTATTGATTACCTTTTCGAATACCTTGCTGATGCTTGGAAGAAGACTTATCGACCGGAGATTTGAAGGATTGGAGTTGTCCTTTCCCTTTTTCGGGAGAGGATGAACCACAGCTGTCTTCCAACGCACTGGATAATATGCATTATTCAGCGCGTTATTGAACAGTGTGGTATAAATGTCGATGGCTTCAATCGGTAAGTGTCTTAGTACAATGTTGGATATACCGTCGACACCTGCTGACTTCTTATTCTTTATTGAATCGAAGATGAGCTGGAGTTCTACCTTTGTGATGAGCAAGGGACTTGGGCCCGTTCGCTCGGCGATTATAGCGTTTGCTAAGAAATCGTCATCAAACCGGATAAAACCACGGTTCTCGGATCGCCATTGCGAAATATCATTCCTCAGGGAGAAGTGATGAAGTAAGGCTCTGTTCTCCAGGTCGTGGATCGGGCGAGTGCAAGCATTCACCTTGTACACTTGCTGGAAAGCAGCACCAACTGTCTCCACTTTCTCCTGTGGATCTTCAATCACAAAGAAGTCATCGTCCAAGACGGCTTCCTCAGGATCAATTTGCGCTGTCAGAAGTACGTCTCTGTTCTCTACTGTTCTCTAGAGTTTAAGACACGGAAGGTCGTTCTGATTCTTGGACCTAAATATCTTGTTAATTTGAGGGAACACACTCGGGTCGCTAGAATTAACGGCCCGAATTTTCTTGTCCCAATACAAGTTAATAGATAACCTGTAGTTTTCCTTGATCAGGGTGTTGACGTTTTTAATCGACGACTTCAGTGTCCTAATCTCCAGGTCGTTCGGGTCTGTAAATCGGTGAAACGCGGCCATCGCATCTTACTGTAATTGTAAGAATGCGTTGGAACGAATTCATCCAATTCCACAAGCTCGTTCGGAATCTGAATTACAGCAGCGAGCCCGCAGTGGTCACTGTCGTACTCGACTGTCTGTAAGCAGTTTCGAGGGTGATTACCCACTTTGTCCGTTATTGTCAGTCTGGTATCGTACAGCAAAAGGTCCAGGAAGGAACCGCTCCTTGGGAACGATGGCCTTTCAGTAGCCAGCAGGTCGACACCATATTCAACACTGCAAAGATTCATCAAATTAAAAAGATGATTACCTCTTGGATTATTTGTTTGATTTCCCCAATCTTCATGTTTATTTATTCAATTCGTTAACATCTAACGTGAACAGTACTTAAACTAATTCTAATAATCTAGGTTACATGTTATACACAATTATTAAAAAATGAATCTTTAAACTTTTTGCATTTTAGGTTATCATTAGCGGATTCTAAACAAATGTAAAATTCATTATAAATTGTTATTAATTGATTAAGTGGGCTATTTACACCATAGTTTGATCTACTAAATATTTGATTTAAAGGTTGTTGTCGTCTTAAACTTGAGCGACTAAAACTGAAATTTAATTTACTAAGAACTGACGCTGAAGATATCGACCCATTTATTATTCCAGCAACAAAACAAAATTGTATATATTTTCTGTGATTAGTCAAAGATGGAAGGTTGATAAAAGTTAGTCTATCAGAATAAGGGGGGAGGAAAATCCCTCTAAACCAAGGAAGAGATCGAAGACAGTAACGTAGGAACTTTTTTTGGATTGAATCAATTCTTGTTATATGTATTGAGTAATATGGTGACCATACAACACATGCGTGTTCTAGAATCGGTCTTACAAATGAAACAAACAAAAGCTTGAGAACATAAGGGTCGTGGAAATCACGACCGAATCTTTTAACGAATCCAAGAACCCTATTCGCTTTTTTAATTGTATAATTTATGTGATCAATAAATGTTAGTTTTGGATCAAGAACTACACCTAAGTCAGAAAACACAGAAACCTTACTTAATGGACAAGAATCAAACGTATAGCAGTACGAAAACGGGACTTTTTTGCGTGTAAAACTCATGGTTTTACATTTGTCAACATTTAAGACGAGACGATTATTATTGCACCATTCCCTAAAAGTTGTCAAGTCTTCTTGTAGTAGTAAACAGTCAGTGTTCGATTTTATACTTTTGAATATCTTAATATCGTCCGCATAAATAAGAACAGAAGAGTTTTTGATGATAGTAGTCAAGTCATTAATAAATAAAACAAATAAAATAGGTCCAAGATGGCTCCCCTGAGGGACGCCAGAGTTCACAATAAATTGGTTAGAACACTCATTACGAAACAAAACACAGTAACTACGATTTTTTAAATATGAACCAATCCAATTTAAAAAATGATTATTAAATCCTAAAAGCGTTAATTTATGTAAAAGTGTATAATGACATAACTTGTCAAATGCCTTACTAAAGTCGGTAAATATGCAATCAACTTGTTCACGTTTTTCAAACACATCTAAACAAAAGGACACGAAGTTAAATAAATTAGTAACTGTGGATCTTTTTTTAACAAAGCCATGCTGACTATCACACACAATTGAACTACAATGAAAAGAAAGGACATTACTTACAATTGACTCAAACAATTTTGGTATCACAGATAATTTAGCAATAGGTCGATAATTCATAACCTCATTCTTAGGACCTTTTTTATATACAGGAATAATAAATGAACTTTTCCAGATATAAGGAAAGTTTGAACTTCTTAAAGACGTATTGAAGAGAATACACAACGGATATGACAAATATGAGGCACATTTTTTTTAAATAGAAGATGGCACACCATCGGGGCCAGGACTGAAACATTCATCGAGTAGTAAGATACTTTGAGTAACCGTTTCCTCACTTATTTCAAAGTTTATATCGTTTAAATGAGCATAATTTTCCGAGAAACAAGAGAAAGAGGATGATGCGTTAAAGTTTGATTCTTCGAATGATTCCTTGAAGTGATTAGCAAACATGTTTGCAATATGTTTGGGTTCATGACTAGTTGATAATTTATTAGTCATCAAATTTGGGTAGCCACACGTTTTTCTTTTGTTATTAACAAAATTCCAGAAACTTACTGGATTAGATTTAATGTCAGCTTCTATTTTACAAATGTAATCGTCATATAATAAGTTAGAGTAATCAGTGAAAAGTTGTTTTATAATTAAAAAAGTTCTATAATCATCGTCAGTTCTTGTCTTATTAAATCTTGTCCAAGCTTTGTTTCTTTTGTTTTTTAAGTTTTTTATATGTGTATCAAACCATGGTGGTGCATTTGAAGATAAACGAGATTTTTTCAAAGGTATAGTTTCATAAAAACAGTTAAAAAGTGTGTTATAAAAAATATTGCACATTTCATCTATATTGCAGTTACAAAATAAATGATTCCAATTAATAGTTAATAGCAATTCATAGAGATCTATAAAGTTACATTTAGGAAAGTCAAATTCAAGTTTGTTATTATAGTCAAAATGAGCAGAGGACATGTTCAAGTTAAGTGAAATATCTAATGCTGGGTGATGTCGATCCTCATCAATCAAAACTACAGCAGCAGTCAAAACAGAAATTTCGGTGTTGACTGTATCAGCAAAAAACACTAAGTCCAGAATTCTTCCAGAACTGTTACTCGTTCCATTAAACTGACTCAAGCCAAATGAAGACATACCATCTACTATTGTAAGTTCATTAAGACTGGACGCATTTATCGGAACGTGGAAAGTATCGTCATCAATTTTTATCCAATTTAGGTTTGGTAGATTGAAGTCACCTACGATTAAAAGTTCATCTTCGGGTTCCAATGCCTCATAGATTTTTTCTATGTTGTCGATCAGTTTTTCATACACATCTCTGGTTGAATTAGGAGGTATGTAGACGCAAATGATGAAAAGATGGCCAGCTTTTAGCTTGATTTTTATACATAGAGTTTCAATATCTGCGGATCTAAAGTCGTCTACTAAGTAGCAAGTGAGTGAGGCTTTGATC
Source organism: Sphaerophoria taeniata (assembly GCA_943590905.1). Classification (NCBI taxonomy): domain Eukaryota; kingdom Metazoa; phylum Arthropoda; class Insecta; order Diptera; family Syrphidae; genus Sphaerophoria; species Sphaerophoria taeniata. The sequence goes on from OX016540.1 coordinate 173,359,412, forward strand.
GCACAAAGAATTCCTCCTCCCACAACATTGTAGTCATCAGAATCATGACGGTCACGTCTAAAAATTTGGTAAGATGCATCAAAGAGCTCCGAGTCGCGTTCAAATCTCCGGCCATAATGAAGTAGTTTTCTTCCAAGCTCAGTTTTAGTACCCTGAAGAGAATCTCGAGCTCTGAAATAAAGGTAGTAGGCTGCGGAGCGTCAGCCGCGTAAGCCGCAATCATATACATCCGCTTCCCTTGAGTGAGAGAGATGCATACGACGCAAACTTCTAGCGTCCTGAGCTTTCGCAAATCATTATTGTATATGACTTTATAATTAATGCCCTTACGTATGAAGATGGCAACACCGCCTCCTTGAGTAGAGTCGGGTCGATCCCTTCTTACGATATTGTAATTGTTGTTAGTCAGTTTATGTTTCTGGTTTAGCTTGGTTTCGCTAGCCATAAACACATCAGGACTGTGGTCTTTTAACAGCTGGAACAAATTGGCTCTACGTTCGATCCTAATCAATGAATTCACATTCAAACCTAGGATCCTAAGGCGCGTCTTCGGCAGCGCGCCCTTAACCCTGAATTTGCGCTGGGCCAGCCATCATAGAGTAGAGTTTATCTACTCTTCCGGCTTGCTCCACGATCTGAATTTGCAGTCCTGCCAACTGGCCTTGAATGCTCAGCAACAAGGACAGAATGTCTGGCTGCCCCTCCGGCGCCTTAGGCTCTTGGGCCTGTGGGGCGACCGGTGGTGGAGCCTGTCTCGCTTTACCCATTTCTTTCGCAGATCTTGCGTAAGAAACACCGGGTCTCACGAGTGAATTTGTTGTCGGAGCTTGTCGTACGGGTCGACTTTCAGCGGCTTTTTGGCTGGCCTGTTTGTCCCGTATCTCTTGGACCTTAGGACAGCCCCAATAATTTGCAGGGTGCCCCTCGTTCCCGCATATAACACACTTGAGCTGGGTCATGTCTTCGACCCGCTCAGTCCCTAGCCTGCATTCACCCCTATTGTGGGTTTCGGCGCATTTCACACAGCGCAACTGCATTTCGCAATTGGCTGCAGCGTGACCGAACTTTTGGCAGCGCATGCATTGCAGCATGTCGTCGTGCCTCATTAATTTTTCCCAGTGTATGACCTGGTAGTCTAGGACAGTAATTTTCCTGAGACTCTCCAGTCTACTTTGGGGCGACAGTGTTACGATGAAGATTGGCAGTTTATGCCCCTCCCGTCTGGACCTTACCGTAGTGAAAGGCTTGACTCCGATGAATTCGAGGTCATCGCTGGCATTCTGACGGAGCTCAGCTAGGAGCTCTTCTGGTTCCGTGCAGGAACTGATGCCCTTCAAAAGGACCGTCTTCGGTTTCTCACTCCTAGGAGTGAAGCTGAAGAATTCAGCAGTGGCTCTTTTAAGACATTTTTTGACTAATTTGTATTCGGCCAATGTGAAGCATTGGACCGAATACCGCTTTTGTTTTTCATTAATTATTTTTATAATAAAATTGCTACCAGTGGCCAACTTACATACCTGTTTTACGTCCTGTAGGTCGACCTTGTATGTCCTAATTGGTGGTACTTTCTCGGACTTTTGCCGTGGTTGTTGCTGGTGTTGCTGCCTCGCTGCTGCTGAAGTTGATGCTACTGGTGGAGCTTCTGTTGGAACTGCTGCTGATGCTGTAGCTGGAGCTGGTGCTGGTGCTGTGGAGCGCTGTGTTGCTGCTGCCGCCATTGGTTTGGGGGCCCCCAATGTGTTGGGGCCTGATTGTGCCGCCCCTGTATTTGGTCTGGGCGGCTGTTGTCGTTGTTGTTGTTGGGACACCGTTTGGGGTTTGGGTGCCACCTGCTTACTTGAAGCAGCTTGGTTTTGCTGCTGCTTCTCTTCTTGTTGTTGTTTTTGCTGCTGTAGTTGTTGTTGCTTTTGTTTTTTCTCCTCTGCAATTTTTTTACGGAGCTCTGCTTCCTTTTCTCTACTGGCCTCTTGTTTTTTCTTCAGGAACTCAAGATACGGCTCCATCTTCTTCTTAATTGACGCAATTTCATCATTAAGATTGTTAATTATTGTTTGGGCCTTTTCCGCCTCAATTTCTTCTTCGTCTGAGGACGACTCTGTCAACAGGGGAGAAATTCTATTGCTGTCTCCGGACCTGTACAATACCTCACCACCATCAGACATTAATTCGATGTCGTCATCGGATGGTGAAGTATTCAATTGTCTCTGTATTTTGCTTGCTGCTATGGTCTTAGATGACCGCTCGTCGCTCCCCCCAGCTTACAGCATTGCACCAGATTTGGAATTGCTCTCACGGACCGCCTCCTTTTTTGCGTCACCTCTTCTGATGAATTTTTCTTTGCCGATGTTGTTGCTTCATTAGCTGTTTTTGTATGGTCTGATTTTACTGCAGACTCATCCGATGTCTTCGCAGAGGCATCTTTCGATGCCCCTGCCTTCCTCGCCCTTCCCATCAGCTTTTTCTCCCAAACAATAAAGTTTTCGACTTCACGGTTATGAAAAAAAGCTTCAATATTTTTTGTCGCCTCTGAGTGGGAATTGAACCCACGACCCTTGGATTGGTAAGCCACTACTCTACCACTGAGCTAACTTGAATGTTAAAATTCTAGCGACTAACTCAATACTTGTAACTTCTACTGATTTTCACACACTTGGAAAAATAACTCCGCTGCTCAAGTCTTTCTCGCTCGAAAGTCAAAGATCGACTGCGTGAACGTGCTGATCTACACCTTCTCGTGGTGCCCCTGAGAGGTTCTTGTCAATTTATTGGCATGAACTTGCGAACGTAGGCAGCTTAAGTCATGCAGTCTTCCAGAATTGTTCAACCGCCCTGACAACTGGCAAGAGGCTGCAATGATAAGGACGCCAGCGAATCCTTGTTAATCCATGATAAGAACGAAAGTTGGGAAAACTCCTATTGAAAAAGTGTAACGTAAGAGTACATATAATCAATAGAAAGACTACCATGTCTATTGAATAAACTGGTACTCTGGGGTAGTTGGGGCCCCGTTCATTGTGTCTTAGGACCTTTGAACGCCAACTACAGTAGCGGTAGGCCCCCTAGTGGGAGCTTCAGAGGGGTTGTTGGTTGTCGAGAGATTCGTTCTCGGTAACTGAGTACATTATTCTCAAGCTCAGTTATATAGATAAAAAACATTTACCATTAGGGTTTCTTCATGGAAGAAATAAACTGGTACTTGAAAACATAATTGAAATTTATTATATTAAATGCGATGAAGGGATAACATCGCGAAAGTTTGATAACGATGAGTTTCAAACTGTGTGATTAAGGGAGAGTATCAACTCTAATAAAACAGATACCAATGTGAATGGTCACACGTCGGATAAGGCATAATAGCTAGGTGCCGAAGTAAAACTGCTCACTCCATTACACGCATACTGTTTCAGCTAACCTGCTCCCTCAGCTTGTAGGCAAATGTCACTTTGACAGCAAGGTTTCCAATCTTATACTGTATCGAACATACAGCGGATCATAGAGTGAGAGGCATAGAAAATCTCTCACAAATGCTGCGCTTTTCGTGTGAAAGCAAAGGAGAATGATGAACAGAAGAGAAGTGGGATGAACACAAAAAAAAATGAAATAGGTAGGTATGTATATGTTTTGGACATTTTCGACGAGTTAAGAGATAAGTCTTTTATTGATGGTGTGAACGAAAAACAAAATGGTGAAAATTAAATCTAAATAAAAAAAAATATCGACAAATTAACAAATATTTAACGTTAATTTTAATATTGAAAAAGAAACCAAACTAGTATCAGAAAAAGAAAATTATTATATTTTAATTTTCTTTAAACACTGAAATTATTTCGAGATGTTTTTTTTTTTTGTTATTATCTTCTTAATGTTTTTAATTAGAATTCTATTGTATGTGCGTATATCATTGAACTCCTCCTAAACGGCCTCACTGATTTGACTGAATATTTTTGTATGCATTAAGCTGGCGCTCTGGATGGCTATGTTTCACAAATCAGCCATATTAGCCTACCCGCTAAACGTTGTTTTGTCATATAAGTTATTTCTTAAAAGGCTTTCTTAAAGGCTCAAAAATGTTAGAGAGGGTGCTGAGAATCAGAGGATGACTATAGGAAACCTTTTTTTTGTCTACGAACGGTTGAACCGATTAAGCTTAAAAGCGATAGGGAATTAGCTTAGAACAAGGAGACGGCTATACAAGCCGACCCGGTAAACGTTGTTTTGCCATTTAAGTAATTTCTAAGAATGGATGAACCTATTTGGCAGAAAATTAATGGAGAGATAGCTTATAACCAAGGGACGGCTTGAAGATACTTTTTATCCAACTAGCTGACCCGGTAAATGTAGTTTTGACATATTAGTTATTTCTAAGAACGGCTATCTGGCACAAAATTATCGTGGAGGTAGATTAGAACAAGTGGATTGCTATAGGACTCATACTTCCTTTCTCACTAGCTGACCCAGAGAAAGATGTCAAAGAAAATGCATGATAGTGCATCGGCTTGTCTGAATCCTTTTTTAAATCGAATGATTCCGTAAGCGCGTTGCTAACCTTGCAGTGTGAGTTCTCCATCGTCATTTTGCACAAGCATATGAGCGTGGCAGAGATGCCAAATCCTGAAACAGCTTTATACAGTTGGTCTCTGTAGATTCTGTCATACACGGCCTTGAAGTCGATAAAAAGGTAGTGGTATCGTTGTGGAGTTCCTGGAAGCCACATTGATAAGGACCAATGAGATTGCTTACGAAAGGTTTCAGTCGTTAACCTATATAATTATATAGTTGGCGCAGTTAAGAGCATCTCCCTTCTTCAGGATCGGGAAAACATTGTTGGGGTTGGATTCAACGGGCATGCTTTCTTCCGACAGATGATTTGGTGCATGAAGCATGGTCCTATCCAGATCATTGCCTGCTGCTTTGAACAGCTAGACCATCTTCCCCAGCGACTTTGTTTGATTCCAGCCGTGATATTGCCAATTTCACTTCGTCTAGGTCGGGTTTAGGAAATTGTTGGCAATCGTCGCGTCCAATGAATGGCACCTGCGGGATTCTGTTTATCATCACCGTTATACAGTCTACAGAAGTGGTCTTCCAAGCCTCAGCACCTGTTCCTGCTCTGTCAACATCCTCGATCTGACGGTTCTCATGCTCTCTCTTTTTTTCCTGAGTAGCCGGCAGATCTTATCCTTCTATGCAGGGCCGCTTTGTATGCCTCCTGCTAGCCTACATGCGCTTTCCTACATTCTTTCTCAAACCAAGGGTTTCGCTTTGATGGCTGTGTGAAACCTAGGCTACAGAGGCGGCATTTCTAACAGCTATCTGGCAATTTTGACTTTGTTTCTCAATAGTTGATGTTGGTGACATAGGACTCCTTAAGAGGTTACTTGCACTCGATCGGAAAAGGATCCGGCGATTTCTTGCGATTGTACCATCCAAAGTCGATTTTTCTTGCAGCATTTCCTTGTTTTGGTCATTGTAGGGATATTCGAAGCACTATCTCGGCTATTACGCACGAGGTAATGGTCCGGGTCGATGTAGGCTCCTCGGAAAGTTCAAACATCCAGAATGCTGGACAAATGCCTTCCGTCGATCGACATGTGATCAATCTGGTTGAAGGTTGATTGATCGGTAGATCTCCAGTGGACGTTGAGATGTGGGAACCACTTGCTGGCAACCACAATATTTCGCCCCGCAGCAAAATCGATCAGCCCGAATCCGTTGTCGGAAGTGGTGTCGTTCAGGCTGTTCTTTCCGACTGTTCCACCAAATTACACATAAAATGGTGCACGCTCCTCACGAAGCAGTACGGTAAGGCTGAACATAACTTTGGTTTTTTTCTGATAAGTCGTGCTCATCTCTATAAGTTTTTCCCGGTAGACCTTGTGCTTGCTGGCGCGGTGTCCCTCATCGAAGCATGTGTTTCGATGTGTTGATTGTATAAAATCCAGCAAACATTGAAGTGGCATCTCTGATGTCTGTCTCGCAATGTTGCACTGGTTTTCTTCCCGTGATGCAAGTGTTTAAGCGTAAAGGGCTTTCACTCAAACTATAGTCTGAAGAAAGTCACTTAGGTTTTAATTTTAACTCTTGAGTGTTGCGTCAAAGCTTTTGTGTTGTTATTATAAAAATGTTAGAATACGTATTTCTCCTTTTTACATTTTTAAGAAAGTAACAAACAATTTTTTTTTCAGTTCCAGAGTGCAAGACCGTTTGGGCCAGTCTGCGGTCATCATATGCCCGTCATCTACATAATATGGAAAATAATAAAAAAGCAAACTTAAAGAAAAAATCGCGCTGGTATCTGGCTGAGAAAATGTCATTCATTGACCAATTTATGGCAAAGCAATTGCGAGAACGAGTCGTCCACGCAAAACCAGAAGAAAGTAACGTCGCAACTAGCAGTTTCGACGAAAACTCAATATCGTATACAAATTTCAAATTTGAAAACCCAGTAGAGGTAATGGATGAAAGTTCCATTTTTGTAACAATTAAGTCTGAAGAGCCCGAAGTATATCAACAACACAATCAACAACAGCAACAGCTACAACATTTTCAACAACGGCAACAGCAACTAAAACAACAACTGCAACAAGAACTTCAACAACAGCGCATTCAGCATCAATTACTACAGGAACAACTAAGACAACAGCAAGAAAAACAAGAATTACAACTAAAAGAACAACAAGAATTACAACGACAAGAACAACAAAAGCAACAGGAATCAGTTCAACAAGCTGAAAAGGAACAAAACGAAACTGCTGATGCCACCCGAGAGACTACTGATCCGATTACCAAGAGCTTCACCTTGAAAAAATGCAGAGTTCAACTCTCTTCCGCTGATCAGTATATTATCAAACACCGGCAAATCGAACAAAACAAATTGACTCAAAAACCAGAAGCTCCACCAATCACAGTAATTCAAAATACACTGCCAATCAATCAAGTTGAAATTCAAAGAGAGGCCCCACAATTTACAGAAACAAGCGATCCCAAAGCTATGGAAGGTGATGCACCAAAAGAATTTCCAAAAATTGTTCACCAGCAAATTTTAATGCCGAAACAAATTGAGCAAGAACAGCCGACCATCATGCCTAAATCCATTGAAATGCCACCAAAGTCACGACTCACGACCATGGAAGAACCCGTCAAGCCAACTCAAAATGATACCTTGAAGCAGGCTAAGGTTGCTCCGGTCGAAAAAAGTTTGCCAGTAAGGAAGGAAGTTGATACCGAAGCGCGAGAAAAATCGATGGTTATGTTCTTTCAAAGTATTCTTTTTGATTTGCGGAAACTTACAGACAGGAATTTACGCCTCTTCAAACAAGATGTCTTGCAGGATTTAAATAAGCACTTGGACGAGTATGAGATTGAAGACTAAAGTCGGGAGTATTATAAATATTATTATATTAATCAATATTGTTGCCCAAAAACAATGTTTTTTCTCTTTGATTATTTGCCTTGTAATTCTAAATAAAAATTAAATGTGATATATATATCAGTGATTATATTCCGTTCTTGTTGGTTGTTTTTTTTTTTCAGGAAACCCAAGTTGAAGTATGTATTGAGCGGAGGTAAAATGTTGGAGAATTAAAGTAAAACTACTTAATTGAAGTGTAGACCTCTGGAGCAAGCATGAAAGAGACCGTATATTTCTCAAAAAACAAACTCCTTATGGCAAGCCTTGATCTACATTTAACAAATGCCCTTTAAATGACTGAGTAAATGAGTACGTACGCTAGTGATTGGGTTACTGGTTGAGTATGGGATTACAAGAATGAGTGGGTTAGTGTTTGAGTGAGTGCGTGAGTAGAGTGAGTGAGTAAGTGAAAGCTTGAGTGAGCGAGAGATTGAAAGTGAAAGCTTGAGTTAGTGAATAAGTGGGTAAGCATAGATGCAGGAATAAGTGATTGAGAACGTAAATGAGTGAGTTAGTTGAGATCTTGTGAGTAAGCAAGCAAGTCAGTGAATGAAAGAGAGGGTAAGGGAGTGCGTAAGTGAGTGACTGAGTAAGTGGTTGAGTGAAAGTGTAAGTCACTCACTCACAGTAGGGCGCAGAGATGAAAAATAGCTTACTATTGTACGAAAATCCGTACAATTGCATATCAGAATGTACACAAGTACATCTTTTCAATATTTCGTACAATTCATACTACTCATTTACATTTATCTAAATATTCACATATCACATTTCAAGATTTTTATGAGCAAGCAAAAATATTGAAAGCAGTCAATTTTTTCTGTTTCGAATGCATTCATTTCTTTCGTTAAATTTGTTTTCTCTTTGAAATTTGTGACTTCTAGTTTCCTCTCGGAAAACGGTTTAACGGATTTTAGTGGTTTTTTTGCCAGGCTAAGCGAAATGTTACTAACATTTCCATGTTAAATAGTACAACACAGTTAGAACGGATAAATAAGAGTCCTATCGCTTATGATTTTTAGGGTTTAGTGCTGCCAAAAATTTGCTGGCGTTGAATTAATTCAACAGTCAAAAAACTTATCGAAAATTTATCAAATTTAATTGTGAAAGGCAACAAAAATCACAAATGGTGGACAAATAATTTACAGTTTTATGAACCTTAAAATAAGAAAAATCGAATAAATTGCAATTAATTGAGTTCAAACTCAACGATTCATTTCTTCTTAAAGATGTCGCAACCAAGAATCCATTTTTTTTTAGCCTATTAAGTACTCCACAGTGGATCATTGTAAGCACATGTGCGATATAAAATCTTCTGATGAATATGCATCAATAACCTCTGCAAAGTTTGAAACTTTTATGTGGTAAAATGTCAGTTTGCGCGAATCAGATGTTGGACTAGAGCTGGAGCTTGAGGCCCCGGCATCGGCATACAAAAATCAAAAATTTCTTCCATTGCTGTATCATCATCGCTGCAACTATCTCCAGCAAACAAGTTTACTATCTTAAAACAATTTTGATCAAATAAATCAGAAATATTTATGTATTTAAATATTTGCCTGTGAGTATTCAAAATGTTCCATCTAAGTCAAGTTTAAAACACCAAAAAATTCATAAAATAAAATCAGCTGTTTGCAAATTGACAGTCGAAAGTACATGTGCCGCCAAGGCATGCATTGGTCATGCACAAGTTCATTCTATCATTTCTATCATGATCGAAAAGTTAGAACATAGGTACGTGAAATATTGGTTAGGTAATTTAATAAAAAATCTGTAACTTTATTCGATGCGGCTTTTAAGGAAGGAGCCCATCAGCGATGTTGGCACGTTAGACATGAACAGCGTTTCATTTGACCAGCCAACGACGAGCGACACGACCGACCGACAGCCAGTTGAAAAAAAAAACGTGCAACACAGAATTTTCAGAAGGAAAGACCAGTAACCGCAGTTAAAAATTTCAATCAGTTTGTAAAGAAAGATAGATATGAATGGCTGCACGAAGATCATGGGAGTATAACCAAAAAGTGGATTTTGAGTAATTCGAAAATATCCGCTTGAATATTCACATTGAAAGACACAAAAATTCGCTGAGCCACATAAATGCTGTCCGTCAAAATGGACTAAATTGTTTTGAAAACAAATAAAGTGCCCGAAAACGCAAGAGGCTATTATTTATTTCTGTAATTGAATAAAAAATTTCAATTTTCGTAATCGTTATTTTTCTTTCCGTGAGAAACCGTACAATTACGCTCGATTTCGTACACTTTTTTTCAGCTGCCAGTACAATCGGAAAATGTCGTTTTTCATCACTGGTAGGGCGATTAGGAAAGTAACTGAGAAATTGAGTGAGTGAGAGATTGAAAGTAAAGGGTTGAGTGACTGAATTAGTGGTACGTAAATGGTGATCTAGACAGTCAGTGAGTGAAAGAGTGTGTCGTTAAGGGAGCGAGTACGTGAGTGACTGAGTAAGCGATTGGGTTAGTGAGGTGAGTGCGTTAGTGAGAGATTGAGTGATTGGGTGAAGTGAGTGCGTAAGTGGAGATCTAGTGAATGATTGAGCGAGTAAGTTAAAGAGGCCGTGGGTAAGGGAGTGAGTGATTGAATAAGTGACTGAGGCAGAGAGAGATAGAATAAGAGAGTGATTGCTTGAGTGAGAACGTAAGTGATAAAGTGAGCGAGTAAGTGGTCAGGGGAGTGAGAGAGTGAAAGAGTAAGTAAAAGTAAAAGGAAGTGAATGAACGATTGGGTTAAGTGAATACGTAACGGGAGATTGTGTGTAAATGAATGTGTGTGTGTGGGTAAGGGAGTGAATAAGTGATCAAGGAATGAATACCGATCGCGAAAAGATAGCTGTAGAGAGTTACGCCGAATTCTAGGAACTACATCATGGCACCGCAGATCCATAAAAGATTTTTGCGCCGCTTACAAAACTTCTAAAGGAAGCCCAAAAGTGGGAATGGGGTGAGAAGCGAGATGACGCTTTCCACCAATTGAAAAACAAGCTAACCGAAGCACCCATCGTGTGCCCCGATTTTGAATTACCATTTATGCTGCAAACCGATGACAGTCACCATGGACTGGGGGTGGTATTGTCCCAAAATATAAAGGGATATGAACGAGTATTTGCGTATGCAAGTCGCACTATTATAGAATTCGAAACGTAATATTCAGTAACAGGCAAGGTATGTTTGGCGATATTATGGGGAATAAGAAAAATTAGACCTTACTTAGAATGCTGTCTCTTCACTGTGGAAACAAATCACCATTCAATTAAGTAAAATCCTCTGGTTCTGGACGATAAGCGAGATTGCCAATTGAACTGCAGCAATACGATTTCTAGACACAATATCGAAAACGGTTATTGAATATAGTGGCGGATATACTGTCGAGATCCTTTAACCATCAAAGAAAGTGATCTGTTAATGTTGTGTAACGAAACAGAGGACGTCCAAAAACAAATCAAACCAGTTAAGCAATACCCATGAAAATTTGCAGATTTTTAAGGTAGAAGGGAACCAGCTTTTTAAGAAATTAACGGTTCATGCATTAGCTGATCATAGTTTCGACTGGATATTATGCGTACCCGCCAAAGATCTACCCTTAACAGAACCACGATGCTTTCACCGCGACCGCAGGTCATCTAGGCGTAGCAAAAACCATAGCGAGTGCGTTTGTCCCGGTATTTTCCGGGAAATTATCAAATATGTGAGCCGATGAGTCACATGAAACCAATATATACGCCCATGTTCTGCATTTCACTTTTTGTGAATATACTTCGCGAAAGTGAATTTGGGTGTTCCACAATTCGTAATTGTGAATTGGATTTCCGAACATGAAAATGGATGTTCTGTATTTTGGTTTGTTCCATTTTTTGAACGCATTCAAATCACATTTTTTATTTTTGTGAATTGTCTGTCATTGTGTTTACTGTTTGGCATTTGCATGTTTGCTTGGTCTTCCTGCAAAATGTAAGAAAGAATTTGTGTTTTTGTCGTTTTTTTTTGGTATTATTATTGTTTTTTATTTTAGAGGAAAACATAAGAATATAAGGCAGTAGAAGGTATTCCTGAAATGGATGGAGGATCATCCGATTATAGCGAGAGGCTTCTGAAGCGGAGACAAAGCCCACTCCCAATCATTGTGGGCCAATCTGTCCACTTCCTCACACTCACATTGTGTCAAGTAAATATTTGATTTGTCTCTCAAAATTCGTCTTCTTATTTTTTTCTCTTGAATTCTGCTTCCTTTTTCCATTTTCATTTAAAATTGCCAATAAAATTGCATCCATCATCAAATCAGCAAAAATTATACTGCAGAAACAAAAGAAAAATGGATGATCCTTCAGTTCTGACAGTTCGAAACAGACAGATCGAATTGAAGAACATGCAAATTCATTTCACGTGAAATTGACAAGTGATTTCAATTCACTTTCGATCGAAATTCGGAACATGGGCGATAGTAACCCAGAAAAAGACCAGTGGGATACCGTTTGTCTTTATTTTATGGGTTCTCTAACAAGCATAAAAAAGGCAACACAATGCTGGAGTGGGGGTAGAAGCCGTACCGGTGAGGGCAGCAACTTCAGGAACACTTGTTAAAATCCGATAACGGAAATTGCTAGGCGATAACGGATCGCAATTTACTAACAATCAATTTCAAAAGTACCTTAAGGAAATAGAAATACAGAAAATGCTCTGACATGCGTATGCTTCAAAGGGTAAACCGGGTACTTAAGACCATCATAGCAAATCGCGCGAATTTTTTTATTTTCACACCCCAAATTGTTTCTCTGTTTGGCAAAAAAAATTTGGGCTCGCTTCGTTCGCTTTGCAGCGCTAAAGTATAAATTTATGTATTTCTCTTGCACAATTTGCGCTAGCTTTTTTTTATACAATGATATAAAAAAAATTTTGCCAGCACTTTCAAACAAAATTGGTAATTTGTATTTGAATTGATCAGCTTAGTTCATATTTTGTTGTAGTATAAAATGAATAATTTTTAACATTTGTACCATTTGTGATTTGAAAAGTATACATTTTGTTTATCCTTAATGTACATTATTCCGCTATAGTTAAAAAAAAATCAGAAAATCGGTCAACCGGTTCACTTGGTTAGCGAACGTACAGAAAAAAGCTTTTCATTTATATAGATTCAAAGAATAAGGTACTCAAAAATTATGACCAACTTCCAATAGTAAGCAGATTTTTCAATGCAAACATTAAAACAGAAAAACAGGCACCAGACGAAATTTTCTTTCACCACTGGAGATAAATTTGTCATTGATTTTTATGCAAAAGTAAACTAGAAAACATGATAATAATGTGTAACTCTTATAAACATAAGTGAAATTAATTCCCACCTTCTGTGGGAAATAGCTTCACATCAAAGTGAAGTTATTACCCACAGAAAAGTGAAGTAATATCCCACCATAGTTGGGATATAACTTCACCAGAAAAAAGTCAACATATTTCCCACTTGGGGTGAAGTTAATTCCCACGTGAATTTAATTCCCAGTGAAGTTAGTTCCCTGCACCATCTTTCATTAAAATAGCGTTTGACCACATAACTCAGTAACCGAACGATTTAAATTAATCTTGTGTTCAGTAACTTTTAGAAGGATTTCAAGCCTTACATATAGAATATGTATAGGTGTACATATATCAAGGATTGAATTCGTAAAAAAAGTAGAGATTTCGATGAGATATGATATGACATTACGATGATAGAGAAGTCGAAAAAAGTGGGTCTGGCGATTTCGTCCGTGCGTCTGTCTGTCTATCTGTCTGTCTGTCTATCTACACGCACCTACAGCCTTAACCACTGGTCTGATTGACTGAAAATTAGACGTTTGAGCGAATTCGCATTTGTCATTTTCTTGATATTTTTTTTAAGATAAAAATTTAGGGTAGACACTATACAATTTTTTTGGCCAGAAACCAAAAGTTTCAATTTTCTCAAAAACGGCTACTACGATTTTTTAAAAACTTCCTTGAACATTTTTTTTAACACTGATGTATTTCATTTAAACAAATATTTTTGTATTGCTCCAAAACGGTACCTTTCATAGAACCTCTTTTTTTTTAATAAGATGTTATCGAAATTTAAAAAAAAACGGCTCCAAGGATTTTTTACAAAAAAGAAAGACTGTGTTTATGCAGATAAATCTTTAACTCTTGAGTACTTAAAAACAAACATTCGTCAAGTTATGGCTGAGATACCGCCCAATATGTGTCATAAAGTGGTCGAAAATTAGCTCAAAAGAATCGATGTTTGCAACAATTTGCGTGCTGGTCATTTAAATGATGTGGTATTTCAGACATTATGTCAACGTTCAAACTTTAATAATTAAAAGAAATATCATGAAAAAAAATATTTTATATGTGTTTTATTAACGTTTACTTCTGAAACCACAAAATGGATAACCCGTTATATGATATTCCTGGGGAAATTCAGAAAAACAACGATTTGAAAAGTGAGGGAATCTTGACTTCTAAGTAAGATCAGCTCGAGAATTTGAGTCCAATTGATGAATATGATGATGATGATACACTGTGGCGTATGAGTACTTTCTTTTTATTTGTTAGTTTATCGTTGGCATAGTGAGTTTTAAAATGCCATATACTATGTTCGGCTTGGATAAAAAGTTAATTAATTCCATGATTTTCAGTTTCATATCATACACTTATTTTGTATAAGTTGTTCTCAACTACTGGGTTAAGGCCCTAAATAAAGGCTTTACTTTGATTGTAAAAATGGCTCGGTAACAATGTCAATCGATTTAAACAATATCTCTAAGTTCGGCAATGACTGTTGTTTTTTGAAGTTTATAGCGTCAACATCCATATTTTTTGCAGCTAAGGTACCTCGTAGACACTATTTATACGATAAAACAACGTTTATCGGGTCAGGTTAGGTTAGTTTAGGTTATATGGGCTAACAATTGATTTTTTTACCATCAAACTAAGATCAAAAGAGATCCCTTGTGATACCCCGTAGTTTTGTAACTTCTGTAAAATGGTCAAGCCATTTGGAGGACTTGACAAAGTTCAGTAGGCGATTGCCTGGAAGTTGAGATAGTTCTTCTAGTTTATTAAAGAAATAGTTGCCCTAAAATTTATTTCTAGTTTGGCAGAGTGCATAGGAAGTGAGTCGTGTTGTCGTGCCGCAGCCTCTACATATGTGGTCTGTGCCAAACCCCATCTTCTTTTTGTGGTAGCGAAGTAGATTATGTCCTGTTATCACGTTTATGACGATTTATCGTTTAACATTTATCATTTATTAAGGATATAAGGCATCTTCTCAAGATTTATGCACACTTGTGCATAAATTGGTGTAAATTCAATAATGTTGACATATTATTAGGAAAAATTTATAATTTTGGTATAAAAAGCACACCATTGGATTTTCTGTGCAAAATTTCAACATTTATTTTGAAATTTGGTGTAAAAAATAAGCCTGTTCTCAGTTGTTTTTATAATGTTCCATTAATGAAACATAAAATTAATCGATTCAGCATAGCATATTTTTTAGGCAGTCGTACGAAATCCCCAAAAGACAAAATCACCATGGGGACATAATCTCCAAAAAAAATAATCCAACTTGCCAATATCTCCACGACAAAATCCCCATTGACAAAATCCCCAAATAAAAAATATTTTTTGCCAAAATCTCCTTGAAATCTCCAAATCCCCAATATTTAGGTACGTCTTCTTACACCATTTCTCTCACAGCATGTGCATATAAGACCGTTATGACATGAAACCAAATTATGAATGAACTTTCAGTTTAAGTCTATCAAGTGTATTCCTAACTGAGGACTGTTGTGTTTCATTAAAAAAGTAGCCTTTTATGGATGAAATAATTATTGTTTAAACATCAAATAAAGGAAGAAAAAAGATATTTTAAATGGGACATGGCTAGGCTATCATTCCCTTAAAAAAAAAACAAAGAAAATAGAAAATTATCGACGACGTTGTGGCCAACAAAAAGTGGATTTTTTAATTCTAACGTTAGATCTCGTGCAACCTTATCTAAATAAAATACTATCTCCAAAACAAATTATGTTCAAGTATGATTCACTACTTGAACATAATTTGTTTTGGAGATTTTGGCATGGAGATTTTTGCGATGGGGATTCTCTCTTTCGAGATTTCACTGATCGAGATTTCAGTTTGGGGATTTTGGGTTTGGGGATTTTTGTTTGGGGATTTTGTCTTGGGGAAAACGTCACCAACCCTATTTTTTACACTATATGTGGTAGATAAAATTCACCGTTTTTAATGGCCAAATATGTTTTGGTGTAGGATTCACACCATATACAGGGTGATTCACGAGCGTTGTGCCAAAAAGCTAGAGCGTGTAGGTTGAGTTGAGACAAGAAAAAAATCGTATGGGAGGGGGGGGGGGGGGCGGTCTATTCCCCTCGTTTAGCCGGGAGGGGCAATTTTCTGAAAAATTTACTTATTTTGTAAAAAAAATAGTAAGAATCAACGGCTTCGTTTACAACGCCGCGCCGTGCTATACCTTACTGGAAAGCCAAAAACTTTTTCTTTCACTTTGTTTTTAAATTAAATTGTTTTAACGAATAGTTTAAAAAAAATAAATTTTCAAACTCAAAATTTTCAAAAAAAAAGCAAGAAAAAACATTTTTGAACCAAGTTTTTTCAAAATTTTATGGAGTTAAGTACTAGTTTTGTTTTAAAAATTCAATGTGTTTGTTAATTTTTAGTCGAAAACAGAAAACCGGATGCAAAAATGCCTTTTCGTTTTTGAGAAATTTAAATAAAACCAAAACCACTTTTTTCTAAGAAAATCTTTGTTTTTATTTTTACCTATCTAGACTTTTAGTTTAATTTATTAGTTTAATTTATAAATTTAATTTTTTGTAATTGGAGTTTTATGAGGACTCAATAAAGTAGAAAAGTATTGAATTTTCCCTGGATTAATCATTTTGTTCATTGATAACGTTTGAAAACTGACCTGCAATTTTTTCTTACTATACCTGGGGCCGCGGCAACTCGCCGGCGAAGGGTTCTACCTGCTAGGGACTTAAGATAATTAAACCGCTTTGTCCACAATGCCATGTTATACCTTCTTGCAAAGATAAAAAATGCTTCTTTCATTTCGCATCTAAATAAAACTATTTTCAGGAATAGTTTTCAAAAAATTCATCTTCAAAGTCAAAATATCGAAATTTTCAACATTTTTGTTAAACTTTGAACTAATTTTTTTTCGAAATTTTATGAAATTAGGTACGATTTTTTCACAATTAAAATGCTGTCAGTAGTTCTCAGTGAGATACAGAAAACGTCACGCAAAAATGTCTTTTTGTTTTCGAGAAATTAAGTAGAAACCAAAACCACTCAGAAAAAAATTCACAAAATTATTTGTTAAGTGTTATTTTTTCGAAAAAATAGAACAAATATCATCAAAATTTTCTGAGTTTTTTTTGGTTTTTTTCTTAATTTCTTAAAAACAAGAAGACATTATGGCATGCTGTTTCTGGATCGCACTGAGAACTTGTAACCGCATTTAATTGTGGAAAAAAATAGTACTTAACTTCGAAAAAAATTAGTTCGAAGTTAAAAAAAAAAGTTGAAAATTTCGATATTTTGACTTTGAAGATGATTTTTTCATAAACTATTCCTGAAAACAGTTTTATTTTAATGCCCGATTTAATAATGATTCACGAGCGTTGTGCCAAAAAGCTAGAGCGTGTAGGTTGAAATGAGACAAGAAAAAAATCGTGTGGGAGGGGGGGTCTATTCCACCCCGTTTAGCCGGGAGGGGCAATTTTCTGAAAAATTGACTTATTTTGTAAAAATAAAATATTAAAAATCAACGGCTTCGTTTACAACAACGTGTTATACCTTTTTGGAAAGCCAAAAACTTCTTCTTTTATCTTGTTCTTAAATTAAATTGTTTTAAGGAATAATTTAAAAATTATATATTTTCAAAAAAAAAACATATAAAAATAAATTAACAAAGATTTTCTTAGAAAAAAGTGGATTTCGGTTTTTTTTTTAATTTCCCAGAAACGAAAAGACATTTTTGCGTCCAGTTTTCTGTTTTCGACTAAAAATTAACAACGGCATTGAATTTTGGAAACAAAATTAGTACTTCATTACATAAAATTTTGAAAAAAATTAGTTCAAAAATGTTTTTTTTGTTTTAATTAAACACAAGATAAAAACAAGATAAAAGAAGAAGTTTTTGGCTTTCCAAAAAGGTATAACACGCTGTTGTAAACGAAGCCGTTGATTTTTAATATTTTTTTTACAAAATAAGTAAATTTTTCAGAAAATTGCGCCTCCCGGCTAAACAGGGGGGAATAGACTCCCTCCTCCCATACGATTTTTTTCTTGTCTCAACTCAAACTACAACAACGCACAACGCTCGTGAATCACCCTGTATATAGTAAAATAATTTTGTATAAAATAATATTTTATAATAAATATGAATCCTAATATGTTAGATGGATCTTCGAACAAGTAAATACACAAGAAAAATTAATTTGGAAGAATTGACCGATGACCAATTGGCTGAGTTCATTGACTCAATTGGAAGTGAAGATGATCAGTTCAATAGCAGCGATGACACTGATAGCGATCCCGACTACGTTGTCGACAACATTGAGCCGGATCACTCTCCAAATAATTCGGAAAACGATGAATTAATTCAAGAATGTGTCCAACAAATGAACGATGCTGACACAACCGATGCATTTGTGAGGGCTATGCACCTAAGCCTTAGCCAATTGGAAAATCCAGAGGCTTTGTCCACTTTCCTTGAAACAGAATTGCATCAGCCATCCACTTCATTCACCGCTCAAAAACCTCAAAAAAGGCCACGATCTCCTTTGCCATTATTTGAGGCCAATGGACCAAGAATTCAGCCTAACACGGGAGGATTCAATGGAATGCTAAGTTCAATAACAACCGACGTAAAATCGCTTGCAAAATTGGTGTGACGTAAACGATCATTTCGACTTCATGTCAATGAAGTTGCATTTTGTGGGAATGCGTAACTTCCAATGACCGTCAGAGACCTTGACACGCCAATGAAGATATTTTGTTATTTATCACTGACCAAATTATTGATCTAATCGCTGAAGAGACTAATCGGTGCGCTTTGACGGAGAACATAAGTTCCGGTTTCAAAACTTCTGCCGAAGAAGTAAGAAATTATATTGGGATATTGATGTACATATATGAATACCGCTATCCTAATATTGAAAGCTATTGGGGAAAAAATGCCTTCCCAGCTATTCAAAAATGTATGTCAGCAAAACGATTTACTACGATAATGCGGTTTTTATGTTTTCAAGATGAAACTCAGCGTAAGAGAAAAGGTTAACCTGGCTACGACCCTTTATTTCGTATTCGTGTTTTGGCCAACAAACTCAACGAGCAGTTTGATTCAATTGCAAAAACAGCTAGACTTTGTGTCGATGAGCAATTGTGTAGCACCATGCACCAAGATGAAACACCATCTGCGTCAATATATGCCAAACAAACCGGGAGTTAAATTGTTTGTTCTATGCGATTCCAACGGATTTGCCTACCGCTTTGAAGTTTATAATGGTGCAGGTGATAATGTCATTTTACCTGGCAAACCGAATCTAGGTGCAGCATCCAATGTAGTTGTTCGATTATCACAAACAATCCCTGATTTCACCAACCACATAATCTACTTCGATAATTTTTATACATCGCTTCCTCTTTTAGTATATTTTCGAGCTCGAGGAATCTTCAGTTTAGGCACGGTTAGAGGTGAGATTTGAAAACAGATTTTTGAGATTATAATTTATTTTATGTATGATTTTTGTATGATAGCTAATCGTATACCAGCGTATAAGTTGCCGACCGACAATCAAGTAAGTAAAGAAGGTAGAGGATATGCCATTGAATATATGACGTCAATCGATGGAGTGGATGGAAATACGGTTTTATGGAAGGATAACTTACAGATGTGTACGTTTGGCATCCACATACGTTGGCATTGAGTCCTTTGAAAGATGCAATCGGGAGGAAAGCAAAGCGAAAGCACCTCGGTATGATAGGAAGCAAAAAAAATTCATCGAAATCGACTGCCCTCAAATCATTCGTGAATATACATAATTCTTATATGGTTGGAGTTGACCTCATGGATGCACTTATGGGCCGGTGTCATATTCGTACTAAAAGCCGAAACATCATGACAAAGCTATTTTATCATTTTATTGACATGGCCGCAACGAATGCATACATTTTGCATAAGCGTATAAAAGCCGAGAGAGGAATTAATGATTCGGAAGAACAGCTTATAAAGCTTCCACAAAACCTATTGGTCGACCATCTTGCCTTCAAAGCGTGGAGCGACCCCTTGTATATGGATTTACCATAGTACTATCAAGAATGGTTTTCTGCTTGGTTTGACAGTAGCAAGCAGAGAACACACATTACAAACTTATGTAAAAAACTGTCAAACCAAGCAGAAAACCATTCTTGATATTACCTGGTAAATCCATATACAAAGCAGCGACCAACGTCCGTAGTTCCTGGCTCTTCCAGTTCTGGGAAAAGAGCTGTTCATCCAGTTGCTGATATTCGCTTTGATGGTCACAATCATTTGGGTTGAGAGATCAGAAAAGAAGAGGTGTAAGCACTGCAAAAAGTCAGACACACAAGTCGTTTGCTCTAAATGTAACCTACACATGTGTTGTACAAACAACAAAAATTGTTTTTGGGACTATCACCATAAAAAATAAAAAAAAATGACGCTTTATTGTTTATAAAAAAAAAAAACTATTAATCTCATCAATTTTTTTTAAATTTTTCTTAGACGTAAGCCGACATGACCGTCTTAAGACGGTCTTCATTATATCTCACCTGGTGGTCGATCTATATAGTTGACATATTTTTATGAAAATTGAAATTTATGCTAATTTCACCTATATCTGCATGAAACAAAAATATGAACTTTATCCGACCATTTTAACAAAATTGCCCGTTAAAGGGTTAACTATGCCTCGTTTTTGGTGTTTTTTACAGATCGCCTGTAAAAAATTTAAAAAGAAAAACGGAAAGCATAATTTTCGAAAAAAATATTTTTCGGATCGAATAAGATATTCTTTAATTTATCAAAATTTTCGAAGCGGTCGAATTTTAGACGGGGTAGGACCGAAAATCCATTGACAGAATGTGGTAAATAAGGTACTCAGAATCATATTTATTCATGATTTTATTGCGTCCATAATTACTTCATATAAAGGGGAACTCTTAGAATCAAAGCTATCTTCCTTAGCTACCTCCTTATCAATTTTAAGATAAATAGGTTCAGCCGTTCGTAAAAATTCTTTACATGATAAAAAAACGTTTGACGGGTCAGCTTGTAGAATAAAAAATATCCTATAGCCATCCCCTGCTTCCTAGCTACTTCCCCATCAAATTGGGCTAAATCGGTACCTACAGATGTTCTTAGATAATACATTTGTGACAAAGCAACCTTTACCGGGTAAGTTGTAAGTAATATGATTGAAATGAATTAATGAATGAATGCATACAGAAATAATTCATTCGCGTCGATCCAGTCTTGTAGTTGACGTACACATCTACAGTAGAATTTTATATGTAGGGATAAGTAAAAGAATTAAGTCTTTTGAAATAAGTTATAAAAAGTGTTAAGGTATTTCTATTGCATATTCTCCTTTACATACCTATATCCTATTTCTTATTAATAATGTTAAAATACAAAACAGAAATAGGAATTATTTTAGCAAATGCAAAAACATTGAAGCCACAAAACATTTTTGCTTTTATACTTAAAATTGTGGTAAGGAGTAAGGACCTTAAATTTAATTTTTGGTCTTTAAAATATTCAAATACATTTCATATATTTATTCACAAAAAAAATAATAAAACTAATAAAATCTCTTAAGCAAATAACCAACATTGCTATCAGCACTGTATGCTGAAGAAGAAGTAGAAGAAGAAGTAGATGATAGTGTTTCTTCTAACGATTATGGAAACATTTGATTTCTTTATGTTTGAAATGCATTTTTTCTTTTGTTTGTGTTTAAACTGTATCTGTCACTTTGATATTTGTAAATAATTGTTATTGTTTAGTTTATTTTAATATTGACTAAGTATTTTTTGTCTAAGGTATTCATTTATATTTAAAGAACAAATATTAATTTTAAAAAAGTTTAATTAAAAATAATAATAAAATTGAAACTGACAACATTAATTTGGTTTTTTAAAGGGGATTGCTCATTTTATAAGGGACACCCGGCCCGGAGTGTACACCAATAAATTTGGTATCAGATTAAATGTTATTTTAAGCCGGATATATCTGCAAAAATATTTTGTCGATAACTCATGGGAGATCCGAGATATTTGAGATTGAAGTTCAAAATGTGCAACCATTAAAAATCAGCACTTTTTCGACATAAATGCTAATATCTTTAGATTTAGAAAAGCTAGGAATATCACAGTGGTATTTAATTAAAATTACATCTATATGATTTATATATTTTGAGATATTTTCAATCAAATCTTTGAATATCAGCATTTTTTAGGCAAACTTTTAAAATTTAATGATGATATTTAGTTTTTTTGGTACCATTAAGTAGCTTATTTTCATGCCTTTATTTTCATATATAATTTATTGGGTTTTCTTTAAAAAAAATTAATTATGAGCAACAAATCTTTCAAATTATGCCTCAAATGAAAACATTATGAAGTTTCTTGTTAGTTATTCTTAAATAATATTACGTGTAAATTCACAAACGCATCACTGCAGAGATGATTTGGAATCATTTTTATAGCAAGTTCATAAACGCAAAAATTGGCATCACTTAAAATGTCAAGTGTTCATTATTGCAAAGTTGGATAAACTGATGCGCAAATTTAAAAAAAAAGCATCAAGCATTTTCTTGATTACTTCTTGATGCCGACTTGTAATTGGAGTATAAATTATATTTGATTCTGTGAATTTGTTCTCGGAGTGTGGATTGTGATCGCTGTCGTCGTTCAACGTTCATTTATTTAAGCAAAAACCCAGCAAAACAAAATAAAAACGAAGAAATTTAAAATAAAAAATTGCTCGCAAATGCAAAGCAAAATCTTAACTAAAAATGGCGCAAAAGGACAATGAAAAGTAGGTATTTAATCAAATTTTAAGTTGTTGATGAATAATTTGATGAATTTCAGGGAATATTTCACCAATGCACAAATTAAACTTTTAATTGAAACAAGACTAAAATATGAAGGCGAATTTATTGGAGGCAGAAAATCGAAGTCAGTGTTGTGGAGGAAAGTTCTGGAGGAGATACAATGTGTGGCTCCAGATTTTCATTACAACAAAGATCAAATCCATCGAAAGTTCCTAAATATCATGATTACTTATAAAAGAATAAAAAACAGAAATAAGGAAACTGGAAGGGATGCGACAACTTGGGAACATTTTGATAGATTGGATGAAATTTATGGAACCAAACATTCAATCCAGCCTCCTGTCCAGAACTTAATTTCCTCAATACTGACTCCTAGTAACATCGCAACAAATCAAACCCAGAATAGCTTGGATTCCTTGCCATCTTCATACGACCTGACCTTCACTGAGACTTCACTTTCGTCTACTCAGGAATACTTGTCGTTTTCAGAAGTCTTTTTCGAGGAGTCTTATGAAGCACACGATGCAATTACTCCCAATAAACGCCGTCGTAAGACTAAAGAAAACGAAACATTGGAATTCCTCCGTCAGGAAGCAAAGCGCGAAGATGAAAGACACGTCGAAGTTATGGAGTTGGAAAGGAAGAAACTGGACACTGAAGTACAACGAATCCAAGAAATGAGAGACTTAAAAACAGTTTTGCAACAAATGCTGCAGAATAAAAATTCAAATTAATCAACATACCTGTAGCATGTACAAACAAAAATTATTCAATGTGATGTCGTTAATAAGTTTTTGTTATTCTTTTTTTTTATTGAAGGTTTTTTGTTAGTTTTTGCAATGAAGTTTTAAACAAGTTAAGTTTATGTTCTGTTAATTTTATTTATGTAGAAATAAACATAAAGTATACATATACATAGGTATGCATTTTTAATTTAAATCAATTTGGTTTTTAAGATACAAAAAGCATTGCCAAGTTGTTGCGTTTCTCAATGCCTTCTCGAGTGTTTTCTACCGCTATGTCATTTGAATTTCTCAAAGTTGTATGCTGTTCCTGTTCGTTGTTGTTAATTGATGCACTCCAATTCAGATTGTTTACATCGTTTTCTCTGTTTAATACAAAATTATGCAAAATACAACAGACATATATTACTTTTGAAATTTCTTTTGTTGTTCTCATATCGATATAATGCAAAATTTGAAACTTCTTTTTCAAGATCCCGAAAGTTTGTTCAATGAAGACTCTCGTTGAACTAAGGCAAGTATTAAACTTTCTCTTCTCATGTGTTAGGTGTCCATTATCCTTATATGGAACCATAAGGTTTTTGGATAGTGGGTATGCACCAGTGGCGAAGGCACCATATAAGTCTATTCCTATCGACTTACCTTTTGTAAATCTCAATATCAACAAACAAACTTCATGCAACATGTATACAAGCAAATCATACAACAGCAACGCTTGCGACATTACTTTAAAATTCAATCAACATTTATTTTCTTCTTTAAAAGTAAGCCGGGTTATTATTTTTTCGCTGAATAGAACAAATTTGTTTTCTTTCCCGTTTTCGCTTCTACTTTTCGCTACGCGAGTGCCTCTTTATTCAACCAACGCTTTCTTAGGCCGTGTGCGAATTCAGTTAAAAATGCGTTAAAAATTGACGTTTGGTTAAATTTTGACACTTCGCATTATTTGACTAGCTGCTGAGCAGGTTAAAAAATGACAGTAGTGGTTAAAAATTCATCAATTTTTATTTTTTAACCACAATTCATCCAATTCGCACACGGCCTTAAGCATAGAAGTAACCCGATGTTCACCGACTTTCATCGATGAATTTGTATGTATCTGAAAATTCACTTGCTTTTGCAAAAAACAAACAAGTGTATTGGAAATGGAGAAATACACATTGCGCATGTCAGGTCGACGTTGAGTCTAAGCAAAGCAAAGCAGTACGTTGAAGCACTACACTTGTTATTCATTTTGTAAACAAAAATTCATTCATTCTGTATAGGAAAAAAGACAAACGTAACCCGTCTCTTATGGACTTATTGGACATTTTCCTTCATTCTCGGCGGATGAAATTTAAGAAGTAGTGGTTGCCACTTAAGGAAAATTGCGTAGTGGACTAATTTTTTGTCACAAAGTTACTGTAATTGTAGTTTAGTGGCACAATGCACAACTAGCCAAAATGAACTATAGGCAAATGAGATTTTCATTTTGTTCTAAAAAACAGTTTAAAAGCAGATTGCAGTGCAAGGTGTATAAATAAAAGTGTGAATAAAAAAATTATTAATTGAAGATAAAAAGTGTTTTTATTCATTTTTATTTATTCAAAACATTGCATTTGCATCATCCAGAAAGGTTTCTTTCGAAGTAAAGGTCAGTGAAACTTAAATATGCAATGACTTGAACTTGAGGTATAACAAAATGGGCTTGAATGTTCAAACTTCTAAGGCGTTATTACCAAAAAAGCACGTTATCTTGTTTTTTTTCTTTTCTCTCAGCTACTTGTAAAAAGAATATTACTTAAAGAAAACACTTTGTCCGTAAACAAAAATAAGTAAATTTCTGATATTCTTTTATTTATCTTATTCCAGTCAGTTAAGGTTTCATCTGCGGAATAGAAAAAACAATAGAGCAAATGTGAGTGCGTTCTAGTCCCTCTACTCCGAAAACGGTTATTTTAGAGAAATATGACTGTGGCATTGTTTTTAGATAATCTCAAGACGAACAATTTGTCCTTGACTTTTATCGCCCTCCGGGTAATAGGTCGCGAAATATTCACGAAAAACTGAATTTCGCGACCTTTTGACCACCATAACGGCACGATATCAATGTCGATTTTTCACATCTTCATAATAGCGCCGTAATAAAGGTGTACACAAAAATCTAGCCCACTAGGAATTTTTCCACAGATTCGGGTTTTATATTACTAAAATGACTGGATTATTTCTATTCGCTCATTTTTCTCCGACTTACCTTTAGAAATAAGTCACGCCTCGCCACTGGTATGCACTGTCTCCTAATATATGAGAACCTTCTGCTAACCCGATTGTATTGGTCAGAAGTGATTTGTATATTGGGCTATTTACCCATACATTTGCGTCGTGGCAACTTCCTGGAAACCCAATGAAGACGTCTAAGAATCGAAAGTTGCTGTCGTAGATACCCTTTAACGATATTATTATTTTGAGACATTGTCCCACAAGATGTTAATATTCAAAGTGTTTTATACCTGCATGGTAATTGTATAATTTCCCTTACGGTCATAGTAGCTGGATGGATCACTTTTGGGAGGGGGAATGTTGAAGTGCGTTCCGTCCACACATCCAATAACAAACGGGAATGGGTTTTCCCTGCTCCTTGCAAAATTATCCATTGTGATAATTTGTTCTGCAGCGGAAGGCCAGGTTATCTCCTTTTTCATTAGAGCGATTGCCGAAATGGTTTTTAACCCTCTGCGACTGACGTGGTAGTCTGACAGACACCACCAAACATAAAATCTGGTATTTTGCCGTTATTTTTTTAAATTTGACCTGTGCGTTCTCAGTACCTTCCTGTCGCATGGTAAAGCACGTGTTAGTATATATTGTGAGCTGTCGTGGCATGCGCATCATTTGTTTTGTGAAGGAAAGTGTCTACGAGACCACCACGTCAGGATTAAGGTATGTGTCTGTGAGACCACCACCTCAGTGTTATTGTTTCATTTTCATAGTCCCAATGTTCGTAGTGTCTCCTAGACCACACGTCAGTAAAATTGTTTGGTTGAGGTTAGGTTGTTGTTTGTTTTTAGATGGCTCACTCAAATAACAACAAAGAGTCCTCATAAAACTAAAAGGAACACTGTATATTGTTGCTGTGCTTGCTTGAAAGCAGTCTTTCTGCAGTGCTCAAGGTTAAACTGTGAAGACTGCCAAAAAAGTTTATTATTTTTCTTTTCAATATAATTTTTTTTTAAACCGATGAATTGATCTCTTTTTTTCATTTTTAAGTACCGTAACTTTTAATTTTGATAAATTAATAATTTTGATGAAGAAAATATTTATGTGGATTTTTTATTTATTTTTTCTAATCGTTAGTTTTTGAAGAGCTATTTATGCTGTGTCAATAAAACTTGTTAAGCCTTACATAATGTATTTGTATTTAACATATATGAGTAATTAAAAATAGTTATGGATAGTCTGAGCTGTAAAATAGAATTGTTAAGGATATCAATATGAGACAAGTTTTTGAGATACAAGCTGTCCAAATGGTGTCTGGTGGACTACCACGTCAGTGGAATTGCAACAAAAAAGTCACGTCAGTCGCAGAGGGTTAAAAATATGTTGTAGGAAGTTCCTTTTCCAATCCCAAATCTATCTGAAAGTGCTGTAAAACTAACCCTGCTATTGCAAAGCTTCCATAAAGTTATGAGTAAACATTTTTCTAAAGAAAATCCGATTCGACCAGTGCGAGATTCTTTCCAAAAATGATTTAATGCTCTGCACAGATCCTACAAATTTATTATAAATTATAATTGAAATAGTTTAGTGAATATGAAACGTGTTTGAACTTACATTGAAAGTTGAGCGATCCATCCGAAAATGGCTTTGAAAGACATCATTCGGGTATTTTTCAATTAATTTGAAAAAGTTTTTTATCTTCGGAATATTCCTTCTGGATGAAATTTTCATGAATGTATGCATTCTCTTCAGACGTTTTACCCTCGAAATTCGCATTTCTTAGATTGAAATTTACAAAATCATTTCCTGCTGATTAGAAATTAATTTACTAAAAACAGAGTTATGAAAAAGCTGAGTGATTTTGATTCAACATTCCGCCCGCTTCGTTAACTTGAAGAGTTGACGAAAAACAATATTAAAAAAAGAAAGAAAGATAAATTAACAGTACAATACAATCATTAAGTTAATGGAAAAAAAACTTATAGTTTAAATTAAAGAATTGATAGGCAAAGGGCAAAGTTTAACAATAGGTCTTTTTAAAATAGAGTTCTTTGTTTTTACGGTGACTACACGAGTTAATCCATCACGGCCTGGATGCAGTTCGATGACACGTCCGAGTCTCCGAGTGCCCATTTAGCAGGGGGATATCTTTCATCTACGATGAATACTAAAGAGTCCTTTTGGATTGGTTCAGTTTCTTTTTTCCATTTTGAAATAGATTGAAAACGTTGGATATACTCTGCGGACCATCGACTCCAAAAATTATCCAACATACGTCTTATATGCTGCCATCGAGAAAGTCTTGAAATGGGAATCGTTTCCGACAGACTTGGTTCTGGTACTAAATTGAGTGGCGATCCAATCAAGAAATGTCCAGGCGTCAGAGCTTCTAAATCATCGGGATCTTCTGAAAGTGGACATAATGGGCGTAAATTAAGAATTGCTTCGATTTGTACAAGCAGAGTGGAGAATTCTTCATAAGTTAGAATCGTCTCTCCAATGACACGTCTGAGATGATATTTGACAGCTTTGACGCCAGCTTCCCACTTTCCCCCAAAATGTGGAGCGGATGGAGGGTTGAATATCCATTGTGTTCCTTCATTCGCAAGTAGGCAAGTTGATGAGATGCAGATGAGAAAAGTCGTCGTAGTTCAGCGTCAGCTCCGATGAGATTAGTTCCACAGTCACTGTGAAGAGTAGCACAAATCCCACGCCTACCAGTAAAACGCTTAAAGGCATTAAGAAATCCGTCTGTCGAATAATCGGTTGCAATTTCTAAATGTAATGCTGAAGTTGCAAAGCAAACAAAAAGGATAATAAATCCTTTGTTAGTCCTTGATGATCGTCCTTTCCATGTTTTAAGGGTAAATGGTCCAGCATAATCTACGCCTGAATTGAGAAATGGTCTTGATGAATTGATTCTTGTAGACGGAAGCTGACCCATTAGTTGTTTCGCTACAACACCTCGGTGTCTAGCACAGATGACACAACGCAAGATATAAGATTTTACTGGTATTCTACCGCCGAGTATCCAATATGATCTTCGAATATAGGCGTTCGTAGCTTGTGTTCCGCATTGGAGTGTCTTCTCGTGAACATGTCTTATGATGAGTGTTGTGAGAGGTGAATGTTTTGGCAGGATGAGTGGATGTTTGGCTTCTGGTTCTAGAAGCGAGTTCCTTAATCGACCTCCAACACGGAGCAAGCCAGAAGAGTCTGAAAAAGGTGTTAATTTGGATAAAGGATTCTTGTTTGATAAAAAATGTCCCCGTTTGAGAACAGAAATTTCTGACACAAAATATGATTGTTGGATCGATTTAACTAAAAAGAGACGAGATTCTTCAAGTTCATCTGTACTTAAAATTGATGTGCCAAGATTAGGAGCTTCTTTTCTGATCATCTTTGCCAATCGCTTACAAGTAGCTATAATTCTAATAAGAACAGTGAATTTGGAGTACCTGTTGAAGACATCCATCACCTTTGGGATTTCGGCTTCTCGGATAGTTGTGACATGAATCTTTTCTTCCAAGTCGATATTGTGTTCCAATTTTGATATAGTTGATGGCCAAAAAGTTGAATGTTGCGAAAGCCATTTTGGACCTTTCCACCACAGCACATGATCATTTAGTTGGGAAGGAGATACTCCACGGGATGCACAATCTGCTGGATTTTCTTTTCCAGATATATGATGCCATTTAGCATGAGGAAGAGTATTTAGAATGACAACAAGCCGATTTTGTACATAATCCTTCCAACGAGATGGATGAGAGCTGATCCATGTAAGTGCAACTGAGGAATCGGTCCATAAATGAACTGGAGCATCTGTAAGATTGAGAGTCTTGCATATATGGTGAGCTAGCCTTGTGAGTATAACTGCAGCGCCCAGTTCCAGACGTGGAATTGTTAGTTTTTTCGTTTTCGTCTTGTCGATGGGAGAAACTTTTGTCTTAGCTGATATGAGAGTCACTTGGATGTCTTCCATTGTCTTGAGAACACGCAGATAAAGTACAGCTGCCATTGCATCCTGGGAGGCATCTGAGAACATAGCCGTAGCTAGGATTTGTTTTCGGGGGGGGGAGGGAGGGAGGGGGGTTAAGATAAATGATAATTTTTTTCAATTTTTGGCTAACACTGAATTATTAAGGCTTAAAGGCATTTTTCTTTCAGAATAAAAGTCTGTTAGAGCCATAGCCGTATTTAGGGGGGGGTTACGGGGTTTTCTTTTAAATAATGGGGTTTTACATTCAACCACCACGAATCGCTACTAAAATTTGATACTTTTTGGGTTCAATGTAATTTGTAAAGTCAAAAGTAGCAATCTCTTTTATGAATGTGTGTGTGAAAGCTATCTAAACAAATTTATGATTAATTATTCTTCAATTTAAAATGTGTACTACCTTTAATTTAAACACAATTCGTAAATTTACGTTCGCCAAAATAATTTTTTCAACAAATTTTGCAACAAACACCAAACGTTTTGTATATTACACAACAAGTTGTGAAGTTGTCAAGCTCTTGCTCAAAAAATTCATATCGAAAAGTTTCATTACTTTCATCTTGTTTTGTTATAGCAGACTATTTCCAAATGTCATTTTGTTTTTATTTTCACCATACACTACACATAGAAAAGACAAGAGAGAATTGAAGTAGTGTTAGGTAAAAAAAAACCTTGAGTTTTGTTATGGCATTTCTTATTGCGTTTGCATTATCTATTTTAGTAAGGCATCTTTCCGTTTAAGGCGCAACCAGTCAAAATCAACCCATAGACTTTTATAGAGATTAGAAATACAATGGATATACATATCACATTATACAATTATTATCATTAGAGAAGAGATTGCAAATTAGGTATTTTACAATAACTGTCAACTATTTTTTTATTATTGTTTTTGCTGTCATCCAGCAAATTTTGTTGTATTTTTCCTCTGTTCTTGGCATTTTGACATTTTTGCTTGTAAATTTGGGGAATGATGAAGAATCAAATATCATAACATATTTAAAAATACATTTAACATGGTAATACTAAAACTAGTAGGAGAGCAGTGACCACGGAGTCACTAGAAGTTATGGAACGATATTTAGTAGAAGATTGTTTTGTGGTATGGCGATTTTCGGCACAAGGCACGTTATATCCACGGTAGTCCAAGTGGAGCCGCAAAATCCTACCCCTCCGACGAGCAAGCCCAATTGGCCTTGCTGGCGTGCCTGCCGGCAATTCACCCCAAGCACAATCTACTCAAAATAGATCCAAATCTTTGAGATATTGTGGAACACGGTATAATGGTGTATTAGCATACGATTGTAATAGTTCAATAGAAACAGCTTAAATACTGTGAGAAGTTCTAGCCCTTAAAACTATAGGTTTAGTGAAATTTTAGAGCTCATTTGAGTTCTAACTCAATTTTTCTCCAAGTTCTTACACGTTAAAACTTCGATTTAGAACTTTGACATAGTTAGAACTTCGATAAAATTAGACCCTCGCATTCGGGGGTCTAGTGCCTTGAAACTCGGTTTATTTATAATTTCCTTTTTTCAACGTTTAAAATAACAGAGAATAATAGGTGCAAGGAGATATAGAAAATTGATCAAATATTCGATGATTTCCTATTTATGGATGTTGACTTTGAGTACGATGCGAACGTTATCCTGGAAGAACGGCGTATTTACCAAATGTCAATACGTGCCAATAATAATAAATGGGACGACACTGATTTTTTTCGGTGCTTCCGTTTATCAAAGCAACGTTTTTAGCGGTCCTTTAACTGGTGGCACAAGACCTTCAACTGAATTTACTATGCACTTTTTTTCTTGAAAGTTTTTCGAATCCCACATTCTACGTAAAAGCCAACGCACATAAGCACCACACCACGGGTATCACAAATATAAAAATAGGTACAAACATACAAGAACAAAACAAATAAGCGCAAAGTCATAAATTATTTGCATTTTGTTTCGAATTGAAGGAAATGTCTGTCAAAAAATACGCCGGGTGACTAAAACGTTTTAAAAACATGCTTGAACTAGGTTTCAAAAATAATAAGTCTAAGCGCTTGGAACTCAATGATGATTTCAGATCGAGTTCTTGAGAAGTGAAGAAATGTCGAGTTCCAAATATTCTAAAAACTAAGTTCTAACGTTAGACCACTAGATTCAATAGGTCGAGTTTTAAAGGGAATTTAGAATTTGGTGAGGAAATTGCGCATAATTTTATCAAAGTTCTAAATCGAAGTTCTAACGCATTAGAACTTGGTGAAGAATTGACTTAGAACTCAAATGAGTTCTAAAATTTCACTTAAACGCGTTTTAAGGGTTAGAATTTTGTCAAGAAACTATGTGTAAGTGTATTTGTGTATGACATTTTCAAATTCAATAGAAATCAGTATTAACAGGATAAAATTAATTATTATTACTAAATTATTAAGAAAAATTTATAAAAAATGCATGTAAATATGAATAGCTAGCGTGTAAGATAGTGACTTGAAATGTTTATAATATTTGCGTATAGCATAAATTCTACCTTTTCATCAACTTTCAATTTTTTAAGTGAGATACAAGTTCCATCTGCATAAGTTCTGCATCCAGTCTGAGAACCCATGTATCTCAACACCATACACATCTGAAGAAACACCAAGCCAGCACGGTATACTCAACAAAGTAACCTATTGAAGTTGATTGATGAAACTTGTCCAGCGCGAAGATAATGTATCTGAAAGTTTATCATCCCAACCTGTCTTTTCAAGCCAAAGATCTTGCATAATTATTTTTGCACGGATGTTTATTGGTGCCAGCCATCCAAGAGGATCAAATAATTGTGCAATCCTGGAGAGTACTTTTCTTTTTGTTGGTGAATTATCATCTTCATGCCAAGGCTTAGAGAAAACAAAACTATCTAGATTTGGCTGCCAAGAGTTTCCTAAAGTCTTAAAAAGAGCGTTTCCGTCAAGATACTTATTGATTGATGTGGCTAAACGATTATTTTCAAAGTCGGAGAGAATGTCTGAATCATTGGATATCCATTTAAGGAGGTTGAAGCCGCCCGCCTTGCAAAGGTTGTCGAGTTGATGTGCTGTTTGCTTAGCTTCTTGTAGAGAATCGGCTCCACCGAAACAGTCGTCTACATATGTTGCATGGTTGAGGATATCTGCTGCTAAAGGAAATCGATCACCCTCATCTATTGCGAGTTGCTTAACTACTCTGTTAGCAAGATATGGATCTGAGTTGAGTCCGTATGTAACTGTTTTTAATTGATATTTGTTAATAGCACTGGATTCGATCGATGGTGACCATAAGATCCTTTGACAGTCCCAATCATCTTCATGGACCAAAATTTGTCGAAACATCTTTTCCATGTCCGCTGAAAAGAAATATGGAAACTTACGCTACATGGTGACATCAGAGATATTAGTTTGTAGCTTTTTTCCAGTATGAAGAAGATCATTGAGTGAAAGTCCATTACTTGTTGAGGAAGAGCCATTGAAAACTACTCTAAGCTTCGTAGAAGTACTCGACTCTTTAAGCACTGCGTGGTGTGGTAAATAGTACGTACCTTGAGGATCTGGCATTCCGTCTGTTACCATACGCATATGTCTTAAGGATTCATATTCACTGAGAAATTCTGAGTAGAGAGATTGAAATCTTGAATTCAATTTAATCTTCGAGATCATCCTTGATAACATTCGAGAAGCAGCTGGTAGTGAATTGCCAAGTTCTTTAGGTGATTTCTTAAAGGGAAGTCGAACAATGTATCTTCCAGATGAATTTCTAGAATGGGTGGCGATAAAATGATTTTCACACTCTTCTTCGTCTTGAGAGAGAATATCCGATTTTGATTGGACTTCTTCTTGATGCCAAAATTGTTGAACAGCCTCTAAGAGATTGTCATCGGTTGAGCACTGATGACATTGTATTGGGAAATTGTCTGAAGAAACATCAGGGAGATAAGTTATTGCACCAGAGATTATCCATCCAAGGCCAGTGCGTCTGGCAAATGGTGTTCCTGGAGGTCCTTTGATAAGTTCAGGTTCTATGAGATGAGAGTAGAGATGGATTCCGATGACAAGGTCTATATGTCCAGGAGTTAGATACGCAGGGTCTGCAAGAGTAATTCCGTGAAGATGAGGCCAACTTCTATTATCCGATTCTAGTGATGGCAATTCTGAGGTAGGCTTAGATACGATATGAGCTGCTGTTTCCCATTCAAGTTCTGATCTGAAATGAGGCTTTATAATGAAATTAACATCACATTACAACACAGATAATTGGGCACCAACTCCATAAAGAGGTATACATGATCGATAACGTTTGAGATGCAGTTGTTGAATTGCGGATTCACTAATGATAGTTATTTGAGAGCCGGGATCAATTAGAGCACGAACTTGAAGTTCCATGCCTTTAGATGATACAATTCGGACTAGAGCTGTAGCTAGCAACGTTTTGACCCGTCTGATGATGATTTCTTGAGGAATTGCTTGATGTTATAGAGCTGGTTGAGATTCATTTTCAAGAACATAGTTTTGATTATTCGTTTTGTTGTTAAAATTTGTGTTCGATGTTGATTCAGTGGACTGTATTTGATTTTGATTATTAGATATTGAATGATGAATTGAAGTATAATGCTGCCTTTTGCATAAAAGACATCGCTTCGTTGAACGACAAGCTGAAACCCGATGAGGACCAAGGCAATTGAAACAAAGTCCTTTTTCTTTGATAAAGACATGACGTTGGTCAGGCTTGAGGTTTGTGTATGATGTGCAGATGGACAAATAATGAGAGTTGTTGCACATTGAGCATTTCTGATTTGATTCGGAACGATGAGTAACTTGAGGAGCCTTCGTAGAATCTTGAACGGAAGCAACATGAACTTTCGCTGAAAAGTTCCTTGATGGTTTAAATTCGGGCTTAAATGATTTGTTGACGTTTCTTTCTGAATGCCTAATTTCGACAATCTCAAGGGCACGAATTCTACCAGTCAAAAAAGTTTCCAATTCATTGAAAGTAGCAGGCAAAATCGATGAACCACGATGAACTTCCCAAGCTTCATGAGACAAAGGATCAAGACGACGCACTATGATGTATACAATTACAAAATCCCAGTGATCAGTAGGAGCGCCTAGAAGGTGCAAAGCCCGAAGAGAGTCCTTTGTTACGGCTAACAAATTCTTGAGGTCACTTGCTGCTTTGTGTTGAACGGGCTTGAGTTTGAAGATTTTGTCGAGATGCGTGTCAACTAAGAGTCGTTTATTTTCGTAGCTGGCTTCAAGAACATTCCATGCACGCGCAAAATTTTCACTTGAAACAGATATGTTTGCAATAAGGAGTGCAGCTTCGTCCCTCAAACTTGTTTTCAGATAGTGAAATTTTTCTACATTGGAAAGAGCTGAATTATCTCCAATCATTGATGTGAAGAGATCATGGAAGTTCCGCCAGTGTTGATAATCTCCCTTGAAGATAGGCAGTTGTATGTTAGGAAGATAACGTACCTGGTGAAAATGACTATTTGCATTTGAAGATGGTTGTATTGCGACTGTATTTATTTGTGGAGCAGTCAATTTATCCAACATATCCAACATAATGCTTTGAGGGTCCACAAATTTTTCTTGACATTTCTTGAAAATCTCCTCAGTAAAATATGGACGTTCTCGGATTACATCCGAAGTTCGGGAATTTGTAAGGCGATCATGTCCCAATTGAAATTTTTCCCATTTGGATTCGAGGAGCTTCAATCTTGATTGAATTTGTGTCCTGGTGATTCTATCTTCCCCAAGAGCTCTAAGATTGCCCATGGAAGAACAAATAAAATCGTAGCGTTCGTTCTGCTTCTCCACTAAAATTTCTTGAGCAGCAGCCATGTTTTATTTAATATTCGAGCAAAGATACCTTTTATATTGATAAAACCAAGAGCAGATCCGGCTCGAAGGACCAAAAATGTTTAGAGAAAAGTCTTGAGTTGAGAAAGCTTCTATTCGATTCGACTAAAAATGTTTAGAGAAAAGTCTTAAGTTGAGAAAGCTCCTATTCAATTCCAGAAGAAAAAGATATTGTTCTATTCTTTAATATTTATTTACAAAAGATGTTTATTGTTCAGTTGCTAAGGATCGAATGAATAAATAATTTTCTTAGATTTAAATTTACAAAATCATTTCCTGCTGATTAGAAATTAATTTACTAAAAACAGAGTTATGAAAAAGCTGAGTGATTTTGATTCAACAGTGTTTTATAAAATTTTTTAAAGGAGTTCCCTTCAATTGGGTATGGGGTAGAGAACAGCGCGCCACTGATTTTTAAAAAGCTCTCCCATAAGGCCTGGACCCATGTTCTGTAACTTATCACTCGCAAGAAAAAAGTGATAAACGCAAGGAATCGAAACAAATTTCAAGTTATCACGTTGTTGGGTTTCTGTAACTTTGACAATCGTTAATTTTATCACCCGGAACGAACTCAACAGAAACACTGGAAAATTATCGATAACTGGTGTTCTGTATCTTTCAACTTCGATAATTTTGACAGATAAAGATGAAAATATTACCACTTGCTTTATAGATGGTGATAAGAAGTTTTTCTGAGTAACTTGAGAGTAAAAATATATTTGGTAAGTCACATTATTGAATTTTTTGATAAAATACTTCCTAATTTTCGTTTTTGTAAGGGCAAAGGACAATTATGTTGATGATGTACTGCAAAAATTTTGACTTCAATTTGCATATGAAATCGGAGATAATTTCAATCAAGAAACATCCACTAGCCAAAGTTTGGTTACGCTCAAGAAGGTCATCAATCTTGGAACGCCTTAAACGAGAACATGAAGAAAACACCAAAGCAAGCCCAAAACAAACAGCACCACTAGCAACTATGAATTGAATCAACAATGGTATTATGAACCAATTGCAAGTGTGTGCTGAAGACACGAACGGTATCGATTATGATGAACCAACGCTAATCAAATCACCAAAAAGAGAGCAGACAATTTTATAAGAAATGGAAAGGTAAACCTTAAATGCTACCTTAGGAATCCACGAATTTTAAATAACAACATTCTTCCTGTTATCCAAAGCACCAGCTGCAGCCCGATTGCTGTTATAGGCAAAAAAAGAATACCAAACAGCTTTCAAACAAGTCCCTGCCTTGATTCTGACAAAAAGCGTAAGGAACTAGTCAACAAGAAAAAGAAGCAATACCTCCAGAAGGCGTTCATTCAAAAGGCTCTATACTTCATCCAAAACAAATCTGCAGTGCAGGGAAGATAGGACATTCATCTCTCACTCTTTCTGTAGAGGAATTCCATTACGTTGTGTGAAAGAAAAAATTGGCAAGGGCTACCGTAGGTTATATACTAAAACTGTAAAAAGCTCTCCGAAAAATCGAAAGAGTTGCCTTTTATATTTTTTTAGCAGTCTTTAACAAAGATTTCCATTCAGAAAAAATATTTAATACGAACATGAAATAAATTTGAATTTCTGGCAATGATTACCTAAGAAAAAGCTACTATTCTTGAAAGCTCCCTTACAGAATCGAAATAAAAGTAAGCATTATTATTTCCTGGCAGCGCTGATTTATATGTTTGTTTTGTCATACAGAAAGAGCTTTGCAAAAAACGAGTACAAAATCAGTATGGCGTTAGCCGTGCGAATAGCAGGTCATAGGGGGATGTACGCTTGCTTTTCAAAATAAATCAAAACAAATTGTATGAGGTTGTATGAGTGTTGTAGTATATTTTTTTTAAAGAGATTTTAGATTTTTTTCCTGGACAGGAACCCTTTGAACTAAAAAAGCTCTCCCATAAGGCCTGTACTGCAGATTTGTTTTGGACGAAGTATAGCATCTGTGGTAAGACGACTAAATGAAACCAAATTACATTCCCTTTAAAAAACAAACAAATTTTCTTCAATAGTAAAGGTCCCGTCACACACTGAAAGGAAAGTACTTTCAGAAAGCAAAAAGCTTTCTGAAAGCAAACATTTCATAGTGTGACGACCCGAAAAGTACTTTCCTGAAAGCGTTTCTCAAAATGATTAGCTTTTTTGAAAACACTTTCAGAAAAAAAACTTTCACGGTGTGACTAGCTCCTGAAATCGTTTTGAAGAAAGCAAATCACTTTCAATAAACGCTTTCTACTTTCAGAAACTGTTTGTGAAAGTTTTTTGCTTTCTTGAAAGCGAACGTATGTTTTACATAGAACCTACTCTGGTGGGCCAAAATTAAAGGAAGTAGGTGATAAGTTCACAATTGTTTTTGTGGTAAGGGTGCTATTGTGACAGTACATTCGCTAGGCAGATATCAAGGTCAACAGATTTCTTGGACAAGAGTATGGATAGCCCGCTCCGAATCAGCCAGACTTGATTTGGCGGAGAGTGAACTATTCTCCAGCACATCATCTTCTGAACCCGGTCCATTTTGGATAGCGCGTGGACCAACAGTCCAAGCGGTGCTTTCACCGCAACATGAAGATGATTAGGAGCCTCGGCAAATGGACCAGCAGGATGGTCAACAATCACAAGCAATGTTCCCGCAATATAGAACTCTATAAATCGGACACAAATAATTTTTTTTACCACTTTTTTCATTTATCCATATCTTTCATTCTCACATTTCCTGAATTCAATTAATGCAAAATAAAAATACTTACTTGCAAATATTCTGGTGCCAATGTTTGATATAAGGCACTGCAAACCTCTGGAACAATTTTGGTGATTGCTGGCCGGGAAATACGAAACACTTGAGACAGTGTATTGTAATTATCGCCATGTGCAAGGTGTTTCAGTGTCAGAGCTACTCTTTCCTCTACACTGATAGGCACACGCCATGGTGTATTTTGTTTTTTTTACAAACGGACGTACTTTGTCACACAGGAAATTAAACTGCTCCTCCGAAACGTGAGCAAAGTTGCGGAAAAACTCGTCTCCTTCTGTGCGCAAATCCCTCATGAGCTTTACGTGGTACTGATTTTCAGCACCACGTTCTCAAAATGGTCGCACCCAAATTGACCTACGATTCCTCGCCTTGTTCTCAGTAACGTGCTGTGAAACCCGTAGGATAATTTCCAATATAGTTAATTGCCTATATTCCAAAATTTCTTCAGCGGACTGCATTTTGTTGCTATTCTGGATTAACAATTAACGAAACTAGCTCAAATATCGCAACCAGTTACATAAAACACTTTCAGAAAACGTTTTCTGCTTTCAGAAACTGTTTGTGAAAGTTTTTTGCTTTTTGAAAGCAACGCTTTCGCTGTTATAGTGTGACGACCCGAAAAATGTTTTCAGAAAATTTATAGCCTATTCCCACCAACGTGATTTAGCTCAATTAACTTGATTTAGCTAAATCACATAATTAATTTCATGATTTGCCATACATTTTCAATCATTTCTAATTACGTGATTTATCTTGTTTTATTTTTAATTAGGTATAAATCAACTCGATGATTCCAGGCTGAATGATTTCATGCTCAAGTAATGAATAAAATTCATTTCAAATTCATTTCTTTTTTCTTTTTGACAGTCAAAATTCAATTTTTGTGTCATATATTGATATATTTTATTGAAAAATTCAAAAAAATGCCAAGATTGTGATAAATGTCAAGCTAAATTAAGTAAAAAGTTCAGTGGGAACGCTTTCTTGATTTATAAATCAAATAAGCTAAATCAAGTCGGTGGGAAAAGGCTATTAGTTTCTTGAAATTAAAATGTTTTCAGAAAGCACTTTCAGAAAGCACTTTCAGAAAGCACTTTCCTTTCATAGTGTGACTGCTCTCTGAAAACACTTTCAGAAAAATAACAAACTCTAAAATTTGGAAACGCTTTCTGAAAGTATTTTCCTTTCAGTGTGTGACGGCTCCTTAATGAAAAAATAGAAACACTACCACCGCCGACATCATCTGCAAATGGCAAGCAACTATTTGAGGATGAATCGGACGACGAGAATAACTCGATCTCAAAAGACTGCCGTGATACCTACGAGGGTGCCCTTGGATCCATGTTTCAAAGTCGACAGTAAGTTTGTGGACGAATTTCTAGAAACGAACCTGAGACCAAACACGAGACTGGCAGTATAGAATTTTGGAACAAGTAATTGGAAACAAAGTTTCAAATTTTATTTTATTTTGTTATATTATTTTCAACATTATTTGAATAAAATAAACTTTGAAGAACAAGAAGCAGGGAAGATGTTTTGACTTTTCTGCGGGACTAGTGCTGAACCGAACGCCTAATTTCGCAGAGCCATATGTAAATGATGTATTGGCCATCGCCGCAGACTACAACGAAGCGTCCATTCGGATTGTGTTATGGTCTGAGGATAGATTTCTTAGGCGCCCATGTCCTTGACGGCCACTTGCAACCACTCGCCATCTTTGACTTCTGTTTCTTCGGACAGTGTTTTCAGATTGACTTGTTGCATTTCCGAGTGCTTGGCCGAGATGATTTTGGCACTGATGACGTTTATCAACATGGCTGGTTCCTCCTGTCCAACTTTTATAATGATCGAACCTTCGTCATAGCTCAGGGCAACATTGTGCAGGATTCTCATGGTTCCGTCCTCTGATCGGGCCAACACAATAGCCAATTCAAGGTGGAAACCGACAGCGGAAATGTTTTGAACTTGACAATCGAGTGTTTGGATCTATATCAACACATTTAAAACAATCGGAACGCGATGTAATGCAATTTTTTAATGTTTTTAATTTGGTTAGCATATTGTAGGTACGGTTTTTCTTTGTTTTGCAATTTACCCAATTCCGGAGTTGTATCAAACTGTCATCTACATAAACAATTCCAATTCAATTAAGCATTAGCAGGATTTCATCTGCAATACTTACCACAATTGGTCAGAACGAAGGGATGAGTTGGATGCACGGCAATGCATCAAGTATAATCCGAATGCGCTTCAAAAGAATGCACCTTCTCCAGTGTTACAGTTGAATATCCTGATTTGCACATCATCGGAACCGGTGATAAGCCAATTTTTGCGAGCCTCAAATCGTCCCGAACGCAAACGATACGATACATCACAAACTTCGAAATATTTGACCAATTGTTGGTTTTCATAATTCATGATGTGTTCGTGGTCATTGTATAGGCACACAACATCCATGGTTCGGCTGGATGTATGTACATAATATCAAATCAACACATTTAACAAGATCGGAACGCGATGTAAAGCGTCTAATGTCTTATTTGAGTGGCATATTGTAATATAGTAGTTACGGTTTGTTTTGCAATTGAACTTATAATGAATTTTGTCGGATTTTATATGAAATCTTGCACTTTAAATAACCGAGACAACAAAAAGAAAAATATCCATGTAGAAAAAGATGTTTGACTCGACTTTCGGGCGGGTTGTAAAATTAAAATGGAAATGTCAAACAGACGCAACAAATAAAATAAATACAAAACAAAGTTTTGATAAAAGAGAAATTGCCTGCTTCGATTTGTAAAATGCACAGTTGATTGAAATTATCAAAAACAAAAAAATACTGAAAAATAAACAAAATGATGAAGTAAACAAATTTCCAATGTCAAAATTATCACATTCCACTGGACTTTCCATTGGAATTTTTAAGTCATCACTCTCAGTTACAGAAACCCTATTTTAAGGAAATGTGATTTTTTTGTTTCATTTTTATCACTTCGATAAGTTATCACCTAAGTTACAGAACATGGGTCCTGTACTGCCAATTTTTATCGGACAGAGTATAGGCCCCTATCCGGCGACAACATCTGATGCCAACATCATGTGTCATGTCATGAATTTAGAGATGATTCAAACGCAGATCAGTTACTATTTGCAGATGGGTGGTTGAAGTGGTAAATGGAATTTTCAAGAATTCTTTCAAAATATTTCGTCATGAATTTTTAGTTTAGCGTCCAGACATGTCATGATTGACTTTAAAATAGCTGCCGCCTTGATTAATAAATTCCACGTAAGGGTAACAGATAGAGAAGATGCAGTTCAAATTCTGAATATAGTGAATGAAAGAATGTATATGAATAATATTCTAGCAGATTTTGTAACAGAAAACAATCTAAACAGAAGACGAATTCAATTTACTAATATAAATATAAACCCAAATAATGTTTCTTTCCCATAATGATGACCTTATTTTGTTTAGTTGTGGAACCTATCAATTGAAACAAGCGCGATTTCATTACGGTGAGCATATCCGAATTTTTTTTAT
Source organism: Sphaerophoria taeniata (assembly GCA_943590905.1). Classification (NCBI taxonomy): domain Eukaryota; kingdom Metazoa; phylum Arthropoda; class Insecta; order Diptera; family Syrphidae; genus Sphaerophoria; species Sphaerophoria taeniata. The sequence goes on from OX016540.1 coordinate 173,401,084, forward strand.
TTTAATATTTCCACCACTTTAATAAGAATTATTTATTTTTTGTTTTAATTTTTCCACCATTACTAGGTACATATACATTCTTATCATACTAAATACTTAAATTTTTATAAAGGTTTTGACATTTTATTATTTTTTTTACATACGAAAGGCTTCTTCTCCTATACATAACATAAAAATTGATAAGAAAAAAATAATCGAGTTATTAACCTTTAAGTGAAAACTTGTATCGTGCACTTTTTCATTGTAGTAGGGCTGCCGAGTGTTTTGCCCCGGTTTAGACAAGGCAACCCTATATATAAGGAATACATTTAGACCTAGATTTTGGTACCTTTAGCCATTAACCTGATGGGTTAAGTGATGGTTAAAAATCAGTGGCTTCCGTGGCGGTTGCCGACCGCTTCGCTCGGTTTGAACAAGGCAACCCATAATATTTTGTTTCGTCTCGTTGAGCTCTATAGTTGGGCACTAATTTTATCCATTTACCTGATGGGTTAATTTTTGGCCAAAAAAACGCATCATCAGTGTCCCGTTTTACCCCCTTTGCCCCGGACTTTGATAGGCAACCCTGTTCCGCTGTTTTTGTCTCCAAAAACTCTATCTAATAATGGGTACAAAATCCATTTACCAAAGTAATCTGACGGTTGCCTCTTGGACTAAATACTTTGTTAGTTACATATCACAAATATGTTAATTACAATCATTGCATGTTATCTATGTTAACGTATGTGAGATCTTATTATCCTAACGATGTTAAAGTTTATTTGGGGGCCACGATAGATTTAATAATTGTGTTTCCAAATAATTGAGGTTTCAAAATGATTTTTTCCCTATATGGCTGCATTGCTTGAGTGGATTTTTATATTTATTTTAACATAAATATGGTGTTTTGTTTACCTCCCATCTTCATTTTCTACTTAAAAGGAAATTGGTTAAACAGGGAACATAACTTAAAATTGTATTATTTTTAGTAGAAGCATTTTTGTTTTGTTTTTATATCCATTCTTTTCTTCCGCGAAATAACATTGAAATAAAAAGTTATTTTTATTTTCAAGCTATTAAATCAGTCCTTCTAAGGGTTGTTTCTATTTCTGTATTCGATTTTGTACTTGATCTCACAGATGAGTTTGAAGCAAGTATTCCCAAAACTGTATTCTGCAACTGAGAGCATTTCATTGTATGTGTTTTCGCTCTGCAATTACACTGCACCAAGGTGAATAAAGAAATCAAAAAGAAAAGTGAAAAAAATATCTACACCTATGGATGTGTGTTTTTGAGACCGATTGTGATAAGAACTTTTATAAGTTTATATAAAATTGCCACAGGAACATGGCAATTTCATTTGCCGTTGAGTTAGCGGGCTAGCACAATTAGCCTTAATTGCATTTCGAAGGTGATAACAAAAGGACTTAGAACAATATCTTATATTAATGTTTACTTACATTATAATTATTTATTTAATTTAATTTAATTTTTTATTTTTTATTTAAGCTGTCAGTAGTAAAACCTTCTTGTTAAGATGTGTGATGATGATGCAGGTGCTCTTGTCATAGACAATGGATCCGGTATGTGTAAGGCTGGTTTTGCTGGAGATGACGCTCCTAGGGCTGTTTTTCCATCTATTGTCGGTAGACCAAGACACCAAGGTGTGATGGTCGGCATGGGTCAAAAAGATTCATATGTTGGAGATGAAGCTCAAAGTAAAAGAGGTATCCTGACTTTGAAGTACCCCATTGAGCACGGAATTATCACTAATTGGGATGATATGGAAAAAATATGGCATCACACATTCTATAATGAACTTCGTGTTGCCCCTGAAGAACATCCAGTTTTACTGACTGAAGCCCCTCTCAATCCAAAGGCAAATCGGGAAAAAATGACTCAGATAATGTTTGAGACATTCAACTCCCCTGCAATGTACGTAGCGATCCAGGCTGTGCTATCTCTATATGCCTCTGGAAGAACAACTGGTATAGTTCTGGATTCAGGAGATGGAGTTTCACATACCGTACCCATATACGAAGGATTTGCCTTACCACATGCAATTCTTCGCTTAGATTTGGCTGGTCGAGACTTAACTGATTATTTAATGAAAATTCTCACAGAAAGAGGTTATTCGTTTACCACTACTGCAGAGCGTGAAATCGTGAGGGATATCAAAGAAAAATTGTGTTATGTGGCGTTGGACTTTGAACAGGAAATGGCAACAGCTGCTGCTTCAACTTCACTAGAAAAATCATATGAATTACCCGATGGCCAAGTAATTACAATTGGAAATGAAAGATTTCGCTGTCCAGAAGCTCTTTTCCAACCATCATTCTTGGGAATGGAATCCTGTGGTATTCATGAAACTGTGTACAATTCTATAATGAAATGTGACGTTGATATTCGCAAGGACCTTTATGCCAATTCCGTATTATCTGGTGGAACTACAATGTACCCCGGTAAAAAAATACACTTATATTTAAACGAATTTGGTTAATCGAAAATCTTATTTGAAACCTAACAAACTCATATAGTTATAGAAATTACAGACTACTTTAGCAAAGTAGCTGGCTTAACACTTATAATTTTGTCTCATTAAACTAATATTTGTAGCATTCAATATAATTGGTCTCTTCTCAACAGGTATTGCTGATCGCATGCAAAAAGAAATAACAGCACTGGCACCATCAACAATTAAGATCAAGATTATTGCACCACCAGAAAGGAAGTATTCCGTATGGATTGGTGGCTCAATCCTAGCATCACTCTCAACTTTCCAACAGATGTGGATTTCGAAGCAGGAATATGACGAATCAGGCCCAGGAATTGTTCACCGTAAATGCTTCTAATTTGTTTGGTTTGTAACAGAAACAACAATTATGTGCTTATATTGATGGCAACATTATGAAAATATATTAAGCTTCATAGTTTTTATTAAAACGCTTTTTACAAATGAAACATTTCTACTACGGATCACAGAATGTGAGAGCTATTTTACGCATGTACATGTCGTGTTTTTTTTTTCGAAATTTAGTACTTACAATTTTATCGAGTAGAGAAGATGATAAAAAAAAAGTAAAACCAATTTTTAACTTTTCAATCCGGTCGAAATCTGAACGACACGAGGAAGACTGTAGAACGAGGAAACCAAAAAGTTCCAAATCTTCTCTTTATAAAATCAAATAACAATGCTTTTAAACTGTTTTTATTCAAATAAAACAACACTTATCTCCAGAAAACGGATAACGACTTTATCGACTCAAAGAACAATGTCCAAGGCAATAAATCAGTATTTTTCAACACTGATGAATAGAAAGCTTCTTTTGTACTTCAGAAATTATCAAGTGTCAGATCCAAATCGAAATTCGATTAGTTTTATGATAATCGGAGATTCAACAAAGTTTTCTTTCGGCTTCTGAACAGTCGAAAAGAGCTTAACATCGAACGACCATGAATGTAATAGGATTAGACAACACGCAACGAATTTCTGGAATATATGTATCATTATTCATGACAATTTTACCACCTGCTTTAGATGAAATACTCAATACAATATTCTGTTACTGCAAGAGTTGCTGTTACTCAAGATGTGGATGCAGGGGTTACAGTCAGAGATTAAGCAGTTCCACCTAAAAACATCTCTCTGAGAACTAAGATTTTTTCCTGAGATTGAGATTCTGAGATGAAATTATTTTGGATTCGATTTCTCACTCAACTATTTAGACGTGACTGATATATGTACAACAACAATTTGTAAGCATATATCTCAATGAAAACTGAGAATTATGTTCCACCAAATGACTTTGCCTCAGTCAAAGTGACATAGAAATCTCAGTGAGATATTTTTAGGTGGAACTGGCCTATTAAAATGAGTACGTTCAAATAAATTTAAACACAACAAAAACTACTCAATGATCGCTTAGACTTGATCGTTTTCCACTCCTATGCTAACAAGCATTTTTGCTCACAAATACAAATGCTTTCGAGCAAGAAAAATGAACATACATACTATGTTCATAAGATCACAAGTCATTTTTGTGTTTTGCCACTCACAAGCAAAGTGACTTGTGAGCAGATGATTTGTTGGAACTAAATTGAACATATTCAAACAGTTTGAGTACTGACACCGACTCGACTGAGATACTCAAACTGACTGAGTACCTATACTCACAGTCACACTGACTGAGTACTCAATCTGATCGAATGTTCAAACAGACCAAATGTTCAGACGGATTGAATAATTGTAAACTTTGATGAATATTTTTAAACTTTTAGAAAAAAAATTAGGTTGACTATGAATGACAAAAAGTTTATTGTTAGTTTTTTTTTTTGTTACGATGTACAGTACATAAAACATAATAACATAAAGGTTTTATCGAAGGTATATAATGTAATGGTATAAAAATGAATATGAACATAAATATGCACATAAAGAAATTATATACTGAATGTTTAAGATTGGCATGAACTATTTAAGGAGAATTTGTTTAATTGTTTGAAAAATAATTCCAGCCGTACAAAAATTAAATAAATTACATTTATAAAAGTATAACCGACACAATATGCAGTTATGTTAGTTAGTTAGGTTAAGTTAGGTAAGGTTAGGTTAAAGTGGCTGTCATGGATGGTAAAAGACACACTTAGGCCAATTGAAGGCCCATTGTGATAACACATGAATCGAAAGCTCATTGAAACCAATTAGAGTTCCTTACGAAACGTCGAAGATTAATTATATGAATATGTTCGAGATCGTTTAAATCATTACAAAGTATTCTCCTAAGTGAATCATACGTTTATGAGCCAGAGTAGGACAGGTGGAGAGGAGTTGAAGGACTGTTTCCTCCTCCTCCTCATCCATACAGCTTATACAGAAGTTATTAGAAAATACACCCAGTCACGCAGCGTGTCTCCCTATTAGACAGTGTTCAGTAATGACATTAATTAACGAGCTTATATGCAACCTGCTTAGAGATATCAGGCAACTAGATCTCTTTTAATCTAGATTAGGCCAAATGTTTTTGGTCGTCTGATAGGTGGTTATGTTATTCTACCTGGTGTTAGTTCTCTCAATAGCATCGTGTTGTAGCAAAAGTTTGCATGAAGCGATTGGTATACCAACATTAGCTATTTGGCGTGTTCATAGGCTTTACAGTTTCCTGGAATGTCTCTATGGCCTGGCACCCAGTGAAGGTGATTGTTAAACTGTTGTGCCATCTCCATTAGAGACGATCGAAAGTTTTATACCGTAATTGAGTTTGTAGAGACAGAGTCCAGGGATTTTATAGCTGCCTGACTGTCGGAGAAAATACGGATATCAGATGCGGATACCACGTTTTCTCTGAGCCAAGATAGGGCCTCGCTCTGTAATTGATTGGGTAAGTTCTTAAATACTGTGTCTAGTAGGAACGCATTATGCCGATCACAGAGTTGTCAAACAAAAAATTTGTTTCTTTTTTGGCCCACATAAATCGGAGCTAAAAATTTTCATGCTCTGAGCTTAATCTATTTGCTCTATTCAATCGGAGCTTTGACACATTCGTAAAAAAGAAAAACGCCAATATGCAGTTCTTGTACCCATCATATTATTAGCAACGATGCGCTTTATTAAATAAATAATTTAAAGATTTTCAATGAAGAAGCAGGAGGTACAAATGCATTTGAGTTGTTTGTGGATGCGAATTTGAAAACTTGTGTTTTTTTTTTTATTCGTGGCAAATCTTATGCAAATCTTAAGATTAACAAAATTTAAGTTTTATAATGTAGGTACATATCTTTTTATCTAACATTTTAGTTTTTTCTCATTTGCTGTGGTTTTATTTCAACTTCAGGTATGTAGCAATGTGTAAATCTCAAGAAAAAAAAATTGTGTAAATTAGAAGTGAAGTACAGGTGATCAGTTTTAATATACATGTTTTTTGTTGAGTTCTAAGGACCCGTAGACTTATTGCAGACCATTGAAAATTGAATACACTAACTAATGTTTCAAAATCCAAAAAAGCTCGAGTGGATGCAGAGATCCAAAATCTTCAAGCAAACAAGGCTCGAATTCAAAGAGAATTCCCAGAACGTTGAGGTTTAGTTGTGGATAAACCAAAGTCGGGATATGGTAACACAAATGACGTTAACACAGCTAGGCGATTTTTCCAAAACCCTGAACGCCTGAACTTTCAGCCGAAATAACAAAATTAGACAAAGCATTTGTTAAAAATATGCACGCCATTATATGAACATTGTTGCCAGTGGATACGAGATTGATGTTGAGAAGTACAGGGACTTTGCGCATGACACAACGAGATGCTTCGTGTTTAATTGTTTAATATCCCTGGTATCATATGCCTTCAACTCTACATAAATATAATCGCACTAGTATTACAATACTGTCGTAACTCAAAAAATGCCGTTTTTGAGATAAAAATGCAGTTCAACGTGAAATTAAATTCCTCACAGTTCAATAAAATCGGTGTTTTTAAAGTGCTAGAAATAAGGTAGTTATGACTAAAAGAATCATTGTTCTTGATTGGCTGACGATCTTAACCCTCAATTCAATATAGTGTCATTTTTAGTTGCAACTGAAACTTGCGGAGATATGAATTATATGTTTGTTTTTAAAGCGTATTATTTTGAGTTGATACGTTTTTGATGAATCAAGCATTGCAAATTTCGTATATTATTTCGAGTTAAAACTCTTTAGTTGATTCAAAGGTAAACAAATTTTGGGATAATTCAAATTACTACACTATTGCTGATTTACAAAAAATACGATTGAAATTATTATTTTGAGTCATGACGTTCTTGTTGATTTATTTGAAAATTTTTGACTTATTTCAGTTTTGTTGACGAAATTTTACTTTCCAATTTTTTCTTATAATTTGTAATCATTTAAACAAATACTAAGTTGGTAATCATGGAATTAGAAATCGCGCATTCAATAATGTAAATGAATAAATATTCAAGCCGTTAATTTCTCTGTTTGAAAGAAATTTTGAGTTACAACGTTGTTGTTGACTTAATATTTATGGTCTATAATTAAGAATGCATGGTGCTCAATTGCTGATAGAAATGGCAACAAAACCCGAAGCAAATTATTGCCAGAAGTAGGAAATGTCCAAAAACTTAACTTTCCCTAGTTCTTCAAATATTAAACAGTTACATTTTGACCAAATAACTCTTTCGAATAATTTTTTCTTGTAAAAAGACCTTAAAATTTCCAATCATTGAATAATATTCATATTCTAAATAGGTACAAAATAGAGATATATTCTAACATTAATCAGTGGACCAGATTTGGTTTTATATTTAAGCAAAATAAGACGTGTTAAAAATTCATTCCTTAAAATGCAGCCATTAAAACAAAAGCCGTCTGTCGAAATCTCATGTATAAAAACCCATGCTAACTTCCCACATCTAAACGGTGGCGAAAAAAATTAAAATATGTATGGGATGACATGCTGCCCTCCTAAAACTCCAATGCTAAGCCTTCCTTAGAATTTGGAGGTGTGACGCTTTTAAAAGAAACATTTGCACATTTTCCACAACGTCTTAAGTAAATATGGCCACATGATGCTTAAAAGAGTACCAAATGACCATTATGTTTGAATATTGACACTTTCATAATAGGTCCGTTCTTTTACTTTTGGGCAGTTTGTGTAAAAACTGTCAAAAATCATCCCCACTCCTCGAAATTTTGTGATTCACCCAAAAAGTAAACGAACGCTTCACACTAAAAATCTGCCGAATGCACAAAATCATGTCAAACGTCAACAAAATTCAATGTACTTCTTATGGTTTGATAGAACTTACACAAACTGCCACAAGTAATTTTTGTGTCTAAAATCGGCAGATAGGGGAAATATTTTTCTCCTTCAAAAGTGACAGATTTTAATTTAAGTGGCAGTAAACGAACGAAAAAGTGGGAGAATATGGCACTTTTGGGCAGTTTTGGGCAGTTTTATGGGGTAAACGAACGGACCTAATGTGTCACATGGCTATATTTAAAAAAACAGCCATATCACACATGGCCACAATGGTCAAAGTGGATAAGGCACTTTTCAACGTTTGTCAACTATAACGAAATAACTCAAAATAATACATCTTTCCGTTAAAGTAACTTAGTGCAAGACAGTAGTAACTCAAAATTTCTAAATATTTCAACAACCTGCTATTTTAAAAATTAATGAATAATAGAAAATAACTTCAATTTAAGACATCTAACCCATAAGATACCATTTTTCTAATTATCTCTAACAGAAAGTTTATAATCAGTTTTTCGTCGATTCTGAAGAATGGCGAATTTTGAGTTACTACAGTATTGTAATACTAGTGCGATATCATTCATGAGTCCAGTAATAATATCATCTGCACTTTTGCCGGTCGGACAAATTTCGGAGGAAACGCAAGAGTCATGTAATATACTTTGATTTCAATTTATATTAGTGGGAAATTTTAGAGATAACGTAGCCATGAAAAAAAGAACGAAGATATATTTAATTTCTAAATATAAAGCTCGGACCCAATTCTTACTTCCAAGCAAAAATGGCAAAAAAAAAAGAAATTCCAATCTTTTCCCAAAGGACCCCTCTGCTTGCTTAAACTTCCAACTTTACGATGAATAGAACTTTGTTTTTGAGCTCCATAGTGATGAGGATGATAGTGAAGATGGCAGCGATGACGCTTGATTATGCATTGCAAGCATTTCTTTGTTTTAGTTTGTATTTAATGTTTTTTTTTTCAATTTTCTAATTTGCATTATGTACACATGGTGAGTCTGAACAATACAAATTAAAACATTTTTATTACTTTGCTTTTTTTTTAGAGGGATGAAAATTGGTGACTAAGGTAAGTCTACATAACAAAAGATGGGTCAAGACTCAAGAGTCAAGACACAAATTCTTGAAGTAAAAAAATACAAATTAGCACATTGAAGAAGGGTCATAAAATATCTTTTGCTTGGGCTCAGGAGTCATCGGGCAAGATTTTGGCTTTCTGGTTCTAAGGGTTGATTTGATTCCATGTTTAGGTTATTCTGCTTCACTGTGTGTCGTTCGTTCATAGAGGCAATTGTGTTCAAAGTTCAAATCAGTTTTGAAAGATTAAAGTTTTTACTGTTTGAATAAATTGAATGAAGGAAATTAGCATTGCACTGGGTTTTGTTTTCATGTTAAAGCTATAAGAATAATAGGTGGAGAGCCCCTATACAAGAAACTTCCGTCATAGCCCCCACTAAAAATTTTGATATAAAACAAAAGCGTCCTCGTCCTTATGTTTGATTTATAAATACCTTGGTACGCGCAAGCCAGATTTTATTATGAACTACAGTACTGTATTGTATTATTAACTACAGTACTAAGTTCATATTTCATTTCAAGAAACTGTGTATTCTTTTTATTTTTAAAAAATAATAAAATTTAAAAAAGAATCGGTTTATGTAACAGATATATTTTATTTTGCTTAGTTTAGTCTTAAGCTCGCTGATGATGACAAATAAGCAAAATAAAATATAACAGTTTTATAAATCGATTTTTGTATTTTAATGTTGCATGTACATATGTGATGTAAAGAAGTTAAGACCAAAATAAAAATATTTCAAATTTTTTATTTCATTTTTACCTCGAACTTTTTATATACAGGGTGATTCACGAGCGTTGTGCCAAAAAGCTAGAGCGTGTAGGTTGAGTTGAGACAAGAAAAAAATCGTATGGGAGGGGGGGGGTCTATTCCCCCCCGTTTAGCCGGGAGGGGCAATTTTCTGAAAAATTGACTTATTTTGTTTAAAAAAATATTAAAAATCAACGGCTTCGTTTACAACACCGTGCTATACCTTACTGAAAAGCCAAAAACTTCGTCTTTCACTTTGTTTTTAAATTAAATTGTTTTAACGAATAGTTTAAAAAAAATAAATTTTCAAACTCAAAATTTTCAAAAAAAAAGCAAAAAAAACATTTTTGAACTAATTTTCTTCAAAATTTTATGTAATTAAGTACTAATTTTGTTTTTTAAATTCGATGTGTTTGTTAATTTTTAGTCGAAAACAGAAAACCGGATGCAAAAATGTCTTTTCGTTTTTGAGAAATTAAGAAAAAACCGAAACCACTTTTTTCTAAAAAAAATCTTTGTTTTTATTTCTACCTATCTGGACTTTTAGTTTAATTTATTAGTTTAATTTATAAATTTAATTTTTTGTAATTGGAGTTTTATGAGGACTCAATAAAGTAGAAAAGTGTTACATTATCCCTGGATTAACCATTTTGTTCATTGATAACGTTTGAAAACTGACCTGTAATTTTTTCTTACTATACCTGGGGCCGCGGCCACTCACTGGCGAAGAGTTCTACTTGCTAGGGGCTTAAGATAATTAAACCGCATTTTTTCTTGAATGAAAAAACAATAAACAACCTATAGGTAAATAAAAGCCATCGCATATTTACTAAACAACCATTTACAATTAAAATATTAACTCATCAACACATAACAATAACAAACCCATACGCTCGAGAAGAGTTAGCGGACAGGAACTTCTGCTGCGGTTTAACTTATTGTCGAGATCGGGAAGCTGAAAGACTCTACGCTGAAAGATATCCCAATAGATGGCGCCCAAATCGTAGCATGTTTTCAAGAATCCGCCGACGAGAGCACTGAGAGCTAGAAGTGAAAGGTCAATGGCAGACGTTATCAATGAAAAAAATGATTAATCCATGGAAAATCCAATACTTTTCTACTTTATTGAGTCCTCATAAGACTCCAATCACAAAAAATTAAATTTATAAATTAAACTAATAAATTAAACTAAAAGTCCAGATAGGTAAAAATAAAAACAAAGATTTTTTTTAGAAAAAAGTGGTTTTGATTTTTTCTTAATTTCTCAAAAACAAAAAGACATTTTTGCATCCGGTTTTCTGTTTTTGACTAAAAATTAACAAACACACTGAATTTTTAAAACAAAATTAGTACTTAATTACATAAAATTTTGAAAAAAATTAGTTCAAAAATGTTTTTTTTTGCTTTTTTTTTTGAAAATTTTGAGTTTGAAATTTTTTTTTTTAAACTGTTCGTTAAAACAATTTTATTTAAAAACAAAGTGAAAGACGAAGTTTTTGGCTTTTCAGAAAGGTATAGCACGGTGTTGTAAACGAAGCCGTTGATTTTTAATATTTTTTTTAAACAAAATAAGTCAATTTTTCAGAAAATTGCCCCTCCCGGCTAAACGGGGGGGAATAGAGCCCCCCCTCCTATACGATTTTTTTCTTGTCTCAACTCAACCTACACGCTCTAGCTTTTTGGCACAACGCTCGTGAATCACCCTGTATAAATCTTTTGTAAAAAAATACTACATATATGTTTTTCACAGTTCACTGCTGTCACTCATTTTCAGTCAGATCCAGAATTCCCTCAATTCTTCACACGCACCCAGAGAATTGTTGATGAGAGTACGCACGGGCGGTCTTTGCTATCTTGGCGCCCCAGGCGAGTCAAATATTTGGCGCCTCTTTTTTTAATTACAAATTATATAACCTCCTCCTTCAGAATTAAAAAAAGATGAAACTTGTATCTCACTTTAAAAATTGCAGGTTGATGAAAAAGTAGAATTTATGCTTCAAAGAATAACTGTGTATAATTCTCCTAAACGCAAATATTATAAACATTTCAAGTCACTATGTTACACGCTAGCTATTTATATTTACATGCATTTTTCATTAATTTTTTTTAATACTTTAGTAATAATAATTAATTTTATCCTGTTAATATTGATTTCCTTTGAGTTTGAAAATGCCAAACACAAATACACTTAGTCACTTACGTCTAGTTTCTTGACAAAGTTCTAGCCCTTAAAACTCGTTAAAAATAAATTTTAGAACTCATTTGAGTTCTATGTCAATTCTTCACCAAGTTCTAATGCGTTAGAACTTCGATTTAAAACTTTTTTATAACTAGAACTTCTAAATTGCCTTTAAAACTCGACCTAGTGCATCTCAGTCTAACGTTAGAACTTGGTTTTTAGAATATTTAGTACTTGAAATTTCTTCACTTTTCAAGAACTCGATCTAAAATCATCATTGAATTATGAGCGCTTAGAATTTGTTATTTTTGAAACCTAGTTCAAGCATGTTTTTGAAACTTTTTAGTCACCTGGCAGTAAGTATTTTTTGACAGATATTTCCTTCAATTCATTGTATTTCTATTTAGCTAGTACCCGCGAGATGAAAATCGATTGTAGTGCCATCTTGAGATCTGGCGCAATGCTATTTTTTTTTACATAAGTTTGGTATTGGGAAAAAAATAGCTTTGCGCCAGATCTCAAGATGGCACCACAATCGATTGCCATCTTGCACATACTAGCTAGATAGAAATACAATGCTTCAATTCGAAACAAAATACAAATAATTTATGACTGCGCTCGTTTTTGTATTTTTCTTGTATGTGTGTATGTGTACCTATTTTTATTTTTGTGATGCTGATGCCCGTGGTGTGGTGCTTGTGTGCGTTGGCTGTTACGTAGAATGTGGGATTCGAAAAACTGTCAAGAAAAAAAGTGCATATAACATTCATTCCAATTTTTACCGAGGTTGTGGATGTTGAGGTCTTCTGCCACCAGTTAAAGCACGGCTAAAAACATTTGCTTTGTTAAACGGAAGCGCCGAAAAAAATCAGTGTCGTCCCATGTATTAATAGTGGCACGTATTGGCATTCGATAAATACGCCGTTCTTCCAGAATAACGTTCCCATCGTACTCAAAACCATAGAGAATATATAATACCTAGAGTCGCGACCTTTTCCTCCCTTGCCGAAAACACCCTCAACATTTTTCTGAGGTGAACTCTCACAATCCTCTCTTTTTTTCGTGTCCGTGAATCTGTGTAAGAGGTGAAAACAAAAAGTGAGTACTCTGCCGTGGGTAACTTTTTTTTCCTGTTGCCCAAAGTGACAGATAAAATTTGTAAATAAAAAAAATTACAAGCAAAAAAAAAAATTTCAAAGAGCAGCCAAAATCTGATGAAATGAAATTAATTATTAAATTAATTGGTAAGTCACATCACTTAAATTCTTTTAAAAAGGCAAAAGAAAGTTTCTTGTGCTTGATTCCTTCCTTATATTTCAGTCTACACTATGGAATGTTTGTCCAATTCTGGACGACTGGACGCGAATAGACCTTGTTTCACCAGGAATGTCTGTCTGACATGTTTGGATCGCAATGCGACGGATAATCAAGGATGAGGACGTCACCGTCAATGTGTACATGGAAGATAAATACGATCCTGCGTTATTTTCAAAGGAACAAGGAATCGTTGCAAGGTTGGACAAATAAGTAGGGTAAATGAGATTTTCATTGAATGTGTTTTTTTTTCTTTATAGATTCGTTAAACTTACGAAATCCGAGGATCCCGACGTGCAATACAAGATTTTGCACGTCCTACCGCCGCTCATCTTTTCCGCCTAACAATTGGCCTACTAATAATATAGAAATATCGCTGACAAAGACGATATGTCGTAGTGTTCAGCATCAGCATCCATTGCGTGGACTCTTCCTGCGCAACTAACTACTACAATGCACTCGCAACATCTTGCCCGATGTTGTTGCTGCCGAAGATGAAAACGAAGGCAATGTATTCGATGCCATCGAATTTGTTCCAGTGAATTTGGCCGAAATGAATAAATTGTGGGTGCGAATGCAACATCGGGGTCATTCAAGGTAGAAGACACGTCGCGAGAAGAAACGTGAGGAACTGAAATTTCTGGTGGGTACGAATTTGTTGCGATTGTCGCAGTTGGAATCGGCTTCGCTGGAAACATATCAGCGCTTGATAATGCCGGGCATTCTCGAGCAGGTGGTCAGTTAAAATCAGTCGGGATGCAATTGCCGAAGAAAACTTGATGGAGGGCATAATTCAGGTGTTCCCCGATAAATTCCATATGCAGTCTCCGGATCTCTTCTTGCAGTCGTGCGCCAAGCTGGAGATCGGTGAGAATGTGAAGAACATAATAATTTCACTGATTGATCGACTTGCTGCGTATAATCAGAGAAATGCTAAGGTTTGTCTTCATTCCTCCTTCGAGACTATTTTGAAATAAATTTTCTTGTTTTCAGCCGAGGAAAGCTGGTTCAGCGATCCCTCCAGAAGTCGACATATTCGAAGTTTTCAGCCAGGTGGCCAATAGTCCAGACGCGCTGATATGCCATGGAAGACACTATCTCGTTGCAAGTCGCTCTGCTGAGTCTCGCCCAAAAGGTCTATCAGGATCGTGTGGATTATGTTGAGAAGGTCCTGGAAACAACAATCGACAACTTTTGTCCATTGCTCGAGAAATTTGATTACACTTCTCGCGAGTCTCTGGCTCTGTACTTCATCATGAACATCGAACGAGACACTCGTTCTGACGGCCGATGTGGGCGACAAAGTCCTAACCATGATCACACCGCTAGTGAAGAAACATGAAAGATAAATTAAATCCCGAGGAATTTGCCCAGGGACAAGGAATCGTTGCAAGGTTCGAAAAAAAGAAACAAACGAGAAGAGCTCACCAGCAGAAAACACTGAAAGAACGAACATTCACTTGGAAACTAATCATCAACGGTACTTATCAAGCTCTAGTCCATGCTGTGTGTCAAAGTGCCAATGAATACGCTGTGATATCGAGTATTTTCAAAGAGTTACCACAAACAACATCGAAATCTAATTGCATCTTCGATTTAATCTTCGAAGACAATTTGCAACAGCAGCAAGCACAGACGCAACATAAACGGGGTGATAGCGAAAAGGACTACGTTGATTTCCAGAACCTCACCTGCCTGCTGTTCAAGAGAGCCTTCCAATCACTGGAGATCGGTGATAAAGCATTTGAAAATGTTCAACTTGCACAAAGAGAATCTGCAGTAGAACAACATGACAAGAGGGGTATCGGATTCCGATGAACAAAATGCTTTATCGTGAGTATTTTTTGTTTGTGATTTCCTTACGCTCCTCTTTAACTTAATAATTCTTTGAAGGTGCCGTGGCCGAGCCAAACGGTTGAAATACGGCGAAAGTGACACACCACTACCGAATCGCAGCAAAGAGCGTTTCGAGAAGGGAGGCTTCATTTTGAAGTGGAAGCTTTTCTTTAAACTTGGTCACAGACTGTAAGCGAAAATGAGGAGAAAAGAGAAATATTTAAATATAATTAAAAAGGGTACCAAGTCACTTGAAGGTCTGTCATCCGAGATATTCGCAAATATTTTCCCGCAATTTCAAAGCGATATTTCTCACAATTTCGCTCTACAATCGATTGTTAAATTTAGACCCTAAACAGAATAGAACCATTGTTTTCTTCGAAAATAAACAGTAAAGTTTAATATTAAAAATATTTGTTTACTTTATTTATACGAAATGGATGTTTATAAATATAGTATCCTTTTACAATAATTATGCAAACCTACAGTTGTATTTTATACTTACAAACATTTACGATTTTGTCAATACACACATACATTCACTTTAAATAACTCAATTTAATCTATTACAGATACATAACAAATATGTACATTCATTTAAATTATTTAAACAATAAACAAAAGTGTACGATTTGTTTATTTCCAAACCCTAAAGCATTCACCGTGCTTTTTGTCTAAGAATCTAACAATTTCGTCCAGCTATCCCTGGGAAAAAAAATGAGAAACCATGAAACAAAGAACTCATTGGTCTTCTGCAATTTACCTTTTCGAAGCGCCTATGACAATTCAAAACCAGTATTACTAGAAACAGCGTAACGTAGCTTGCCTCGAAGCGTCGATTTCTTTTGGGAATTTGGTAACTTAAGTAAATTGAAACAAGTCGACGAGGTTGGAAGTCTATTGAGAGGATCCTTCTTGCGGATTGTGAAAAAGCCACGAATAACACTGCCGATGGTATCGCCAGTGTCTTCGTCGCCACCCACCTCAACACAACGTATTGAAACTGGGGGTTCCAAGTGAGCGAAGCCTAGCAAAGGCCGTTTCGAGTAACTAGTCACAAACTAAAATAAAATAACATTGAGAGACTAGGTTTGAGAAATAAAAAGCCAACCCGCACCTTGAGGAATGACTTCCTTTCCTCCTCGTTAAAGTCCTTGGTCAGAATGTCCCACAGCCAACCGACAACCCGATGTGAATCGTGGAAACCTCAGTAGTATTGCGTATGCTTGCGCAGGTCCCTTAAATCCAGTGGAACTGTATCGCCAGAGATGACTCTCTGAAATTCAGGTGCAGAGAACAATGACAGCCATTCCGGGTTCACAATACTCCGAAATCCACGATTGAAAGCGGCCGTCTGCTCACGAATCTAGGTGTGCATGTGAAAGTAGGCCATGTAGTGAATGTAGATGATTCTGCAAAATCAATGTCCATTAATTTGTTTAACCAGTCGAAATCGCTTACCACCAGGATGCAGCTCATGAGTAACAATTTTACCCATGACATCCTGGTCGACCGAGAATGTCAAATTCAAATCGGCCACATCCTGTTTGTAGTGTTTTATGAATGTCAAACTTCTGTACAACTCATTGTCCAGCGACGGCAACTCATCCATGCAGGAGTAAAGAGCCTGCTGGGTCTGACCCAGCAATTGTGACAAAAAGAACGATGCAAATGGAACATCGACTACAATATCCTCATAGACGACTTTTCCCAGCATTCGTCCGACGAATTCAAACAATTAGCAAATGATTGTCCTGTCCTGGACAAATGAGATTGGCGACGGGTAAAGTCGTTCGTCTGAAGTTGTCTTGAACAAATTCAGCGACGGATCAAACACCCTCTTGATGGTCTCTTGATGAGCCAGTGGTTGGGCAAGGCAAACGGATCACGACAATCGCGACCGACGCCGACGGTACAAACAGAGGAGCAGCGTGTACAGTGGTACAAAGAGGGGTAAAGTCGTTAGGTTCTTACGGTCTGGAAATGGAGTCTTTTAGGATTACGCTTTGCATTTTGAAGTGATTGGAATTACCAAAAGTGTTGTCCTGGATTATTTTGTATAAAAAGTTGTTCAGGAAGTGAGAGAGTCCAACGAAGTCGTTCAATTAAAATGGTTTCTGTTCGGTGCACATTTCGTACTCGTCTAAAATGCTAAAGAGGACTTGATAGCAACTTGAAAGACGTTCAAATTACTTTTACTTACGTCACGTAGTGCGTCATACAATCCGCAAACAACATCAGCATATAAACCTGCGGCTGAATCCCGGTGGGATCGGATCTCAAGAGTTCAGCGAATTCCTTTATTCCACAATAATGTCCAACCGATGTTATCAATTGCCACAAATCATACAAAATTGAGTCATTATAACAGATTCCTAAAAGAAAAGTCAAAATCAGTTCTCCAAAACACTCCTACTGCGACAAGGTCGTCAAAGCGGCAAAAAACATGGAACAAACTTTAGCAACCATTAGAAGCTCTGGAGAATCCAATTACCTCCATTGTTTGCTATTTTTATTCAAGCTTCCTTTCGTGGAACTCCTTTCGAGTGCTCGTCGCAATAAGTTGCCACTCGAATTAGAAATAAGCATCGATGCGATGATTGCGATCTACATTATCCGTAAATTTGGTAAATTCTTCAAAACGATCCGCACAGCGAAGAGCATTCGAGTTTTTTGATAAATTTTATTAAATTTTCTTATTAAAATTCAAATTGTCAAATATTGTTGACATAAGCTGTCAAAAATTTCACCACAGCAAATGCGAGACTAAATGCACGATTACATTTTCCTTGTATGCTCCTAAGATGTAAGCATACCATTTCGACTTTTTCTTGTGTTCTTTTTAAGATTTTTTAAGTTTTTTGATACAAATATTGGTAAATAATATTACAATTATATATAAAAAGTGCAGAGAAACAATACAATGTATCTATTTTTTATATTATATGCATTTTTTTGTATGTTTAAGTTTTTTTGAAAATTTTGAGCTCAACGGAATCTTATTTTTGAAATCTGAGCCCAGGACACCCACCTCGACTCAAACCTGAGCACTGTACCTAGGTCAGTGCGAATGTATTGGTGCAGTCTCCCTTTTAAAAAGCATTGGAAAACTAACACATTCTCACTGAGTTAGTATAAAACGAACAAATTTTAGCTTGTAGGCAAAAAGAGAGCGAACACCCGAAGTCGCGACTCTAGGTATTATATATTCTCTATGCTCAAAACCAACGTCCATAAATAGGAAATCATCGAAAATTTGATCAATTTTCTATATCTCCCTCCACCTATTATTGTCTGTTATTTTAAACGTTGAAAAACACGAAATTATAAATAAACCGACTTTCAAGGCACTAGACACCCGAATGCGAAGGCCTAATTTTATCGAAGTTCTAATTATAAAAATATTCTAAATCGATGTTTTAACGTGTAAGAACTTGGAGAAGAATACAGTAAAAACTCAAATGAGCTCTAAAATTTCACTAAAACTAGTTTTTAAGGCTAGATCTTCTAACGGTATTTAAGCTGTTCCTATTTAACTATTGCAATCGTATGCTAATACACCATTATACCCAGTGGCGATTCCTGGTCTTCATCCTTGGTTTACCTACGACCCTCGGGAAAGTTAAGACAATAATTTAAAAAAAACTCAAAACTGTTGTTGTTCAAAAGTTTTTTTTTAATTTATGATAAAATGTTTAGTAAGGAAAAATGTTAATTTTATATAGTGAAAAATTATGAGTTAAATGAAAACTAAAATACGAAAATAAATAATAATAAAAAAAGTCGTATTAAGCGATTTATGTTTGCAAAACAAACAAAAATAATTTTACACAACAAAACAGGAATACAAAATTCACACATTGCACGTTAATTTTATTATTAATAAAATTTATGACTTAAAGTAAAAAAAAAAAAAAATAATAAAAGTACACAAAGAAATAATAATTAAATAAATAATAACACAATTATTACAATGACATTAATTCGACGAGTGATGTATATAGGATCACATAACAAATTAAAAAAATAAATTACAAAACAAAACAAACGGAACACAGAATTCATTTAATTGCACGTATATTTTTACAATTGTAAAAGAGATGAATTAAATGAAAAAAAATAGTAATGAAATGAATAAGTACTAAAAATACACAAATATACTGTAGTACCTAAAAAAATATTTACAATAATAATAAATAATAATGAAATCAGTAGTAAAAAAATCAACGATAAGTAAAGTCTGCACGTCTCTCAAATTTTGTAAAGTTTTCGATAACTCTATCGTGAAAATTTTGGCTATCCTTCAGTTCTTTTAATATTTCTTTTTCTATTGAAAGAAGTGATAAATTTGTACGGCGTTCTTGATCTTGCGTACTTCGAAGGTACGTTTTTATTCTTTTTAAGGCCGAAAAGGAGCGCTCTACGGATGCCGTTGAAGCAGGTATCGTACAAGCTTTGCCAGCTTTTAAATTTGTTCAAAACTCTGCGCAACATTTTCTTCTACCCAGAGCAAGATATCCAAAGGTGTAATTGTTCTTGATGTTTCATTAGAGTGGTTCAGATTCGAGTTCGCTGGCAGAACAAAGTCTTTGTTTTCATAAAACACCGATAGTTAATTTTTTAACAAGGAAAATTCAAACATATTTGGGTAGCTTTCGATGAGATTTTTTATCAACGGATCAAGTAAATTATTTTTTTTGGAAAAATTATTTATAGTACGGGAGGCAGCGTGAGTTTTTTTTAGGAATTTTCTCAAGGCTGAAATTAATATATATTGTTGTTTTCGACCCATCTTTGACAAAAGTGAGCGTCAGTCGCCGCGCCAGTGGTGGAATCAGAAATGGCAGCTCGTCAAAGTGGCAAAAAAATCCTAAAAAAAAGTCATTTGCTCAAGGCCCAAAACTTGTGTGACGGTTATTTGGATAAATACAAACACAAAAACGACCGTCAGCCGCTTGGACAGTGGTGGATTGACCGTCAGTCGGGCCCATGAACATGCCAAAAAAAAAATGTTTACAAAGTCATTTGCTCAAGCATGAAATCCATACAGTCGAATATTTATTCTATTTAAGTAATAAAAGTGACCGTCAGTCGCTCGTTTACTGGTGGAAAGACCGTCAGTCGGCGTCATGAAAATTTTGCCTTTTTAGTGAATCTGTACAAAAAACTTAGTTTTTTGCTGGGAAGACGTTACGAGGAAAGGTCTGGATCCAAAAATTAAAAAACTATCAAACGAGAAGAAAAACCACCATTTTACAAACCCGAAACCTTATAACCTTGGCCGCCATTTTGTTTAAAACGCTTTTTTTATTTTTGCTTGTAACTCCGCCAGTTTTCACTTTAGAGAAAAATGCCCGATAACAAAGGTATAGGAAATTTGATTTACTAAAAAAAATATTAAGTAACTTTTTTCTCCAAACCTTACCGTTTAGGAGCTACAGCTGATTTTTTGGTTTTAGTGCCCTATTTTCTTTAACCGACCATATTTTTAATAACAAAAGGAAAGAAACTATTTCCTATTTATATTCTTTTCACACAATGCCTTATAACTTTTTTTTTTTTTGGAGGTATTACTTTAGGTAAAAAAAAATATACGATCCTATTCTGAAAAAAAAAATCTTTTTTATACCTTAGAGCTTAGAGTTTCAATGCAAAATTGGGCAAGAAGTTTCCAGTTCTGCCCATTTGATTGATTTTTCAAAGTATACGAATCTTAGTTCTTTTAAAATCGGGCACACGGAGAGAAAGTGGTAAGATGTTTCTTGTTCTTGTAAGTTACAAAGTGAAGTATTCCAGTCGTTAAAATATGGTCTATAATTTAAATCAAGGAGCTCTCCCTTAATGCGGAAAATGTTAGAGATTTCAAACACGCTAAAATTGTCAGAGAAATAATTAAGTTCATTTAAATTATATTCAAGTTTTGAATACAGTGATCGACGCGATGAGTCTTTGGCTTCTTCTATAAGATCTACTCTTATCCGTGCATCCATTGATTCAAGGATGTTTGTTAATGTTTCCCTTAGATATGCATCCTGGATATCTACAGAGTGCAATGTAGCCCCACACAGCTAATATTTTTGTATACGCTGTGTTTTGCTAGTATTTTCGGAAGTCGATTATCATCATAGGCTAGTGCTTTTATGATATATTCAAAATGAATTCTTAAAGTGAAAAGATATGTAGGTGAAAGGCCCGTTTCAAGAAGAAGCATGTAATTTGGAGTTGACTGTGGTAAGCCAAATGTTTATAAATACAAATTATATTTTTTTTCGAGTTTCAAGAAGTGTTTTTCACTTTTCCTTGGCACTTAAAGTAAATAAATGAAGCGGTTCATTTTTTTTAAACAAAAAACAGAAAAAGCCTTCGTTTGGGCAGACATCTTAAGCACTTTGTTTTGGCAGAACATTAAAACACAAATACTTCATTTAGACAAAGCGCGCCTTATATAAAGCATGTAATTAAATAGTTATTTTTTCATTTAACGTACCGCCTTTAAAATTTATACGATAGTTATGGGATACCGGCCACTTTAGAAACTTAATTGCGGCTTGCTCTTGCATTTATCTCACAAACCATTGGAGAAGTGCATTGTGTGAAAAGAATATAAATAGGAAATAGTTCCTTTCCTTTTGTTATTAAAAATATGGCCGGTTAAAGAAAATAGGGCACTAAAACCAAAAAATCAGCTGTAGCTCCTAAACGGTAAGGTTTAGAGAAAAAAGTTACTTAATATTTTTTTTAGTAAATCAAATTTCCTATAACTTTGTTATCGGGCATTTTTCTCTAAAGTAAAAACTGGCGGAGTTACAAGCAAAAATAAAAAAAAGCGTTTAAACAAAATGGCGGCCAAGGTTATAAGGTTTCGGGTTTGTAAAATGGTGGTTTTTCTTCTCGTTTGATAGTTTTTTAATTTTTGGATCCAGACCTTTCCTCGAAACGTCTTCCCAGCAAAAAACTAAGTTTTTTGTACAGATTCACTAAAAAGGCAAAATTTTCATGACGCCGACTGACGGTCTTTCCACCACTAAACGAGCGACTGACGGTCACTTTTATTACTTAAATAGAATAAATATTCGACTGTATGGATTTCATGCTTGAGCAAATGACTTTGTAAACTTTTTTTTTTTGGCATGTTCATGGGCCCGACTGACGGTCAATCCACCACTGTCCAAGCGGCTGACGGTCGTTTTTGTGTTTGTATTGATCCAAATAACCGTCACACAAGTTTTGGGCCTTGAGCAAATGACTTTTTTTTTAGGATTTTTTTGCCACTTTGACGAGCTGCCATTTCTGATTCCACCACTAGCTAGGCGACTGACGCTCACTTTTGTCAAAGATGGGTCGAAAACAACATTATGTATTAATTTCAGCCTTGAGCAAATGACTTTAAAAATTAAGCGCTGCCTCCCGTACTATTAATTTATTTCCGTTCAATAAGTCAAAATATTGAATCTTTTCAAAAGATGCAAATCTTTCATTTATGTCAATCACTTCGAAAAATATTTTCTTATACTTCACTTCCGTTGAAGCAAATTGCTCATTTTTTTTGTCTCTTCTCTACTGATGACACAACGAGCACTGTTGATTCCCACATTTCCGGAAATCCTTGGTTTCTTTGCAATTCCAAGAATTGCTTCATTTTTTTAACCTGGTTGGTACAAAAGACAATATCTATGTTTGCATTTTGCAAAGAATTGAAGAGGATGTCCGAATGAGCAAAAAGTTTTGAAAACACATTAAAAAAAAAATACAGTTTCAAATTTTTTCAAAAATTTGCTGTAACCTAATGCAGCCATTCGGTCATTGCTTTCCCAAATATTTTTTTCGTCGTCTTGGATGCTTTGGAAATATTCTTGAAATTTCTCGATATACGAATGAACTATGTTCACAAGTCGAGAACTGAAGCTCCATCTTGTCGTAGCTATAGCGGGAATTTTTCTTTTTAACACTTCTTTCAAAGCGTAGGTTCTTTTGCTTGAATAGGATGCGAACCTTGCAATGCCATTCAAAGTGCTAAAAAAAATCCTGCACTCTCTGATATTATTTAATCCTTGAGACATCACCAAATTCAGGAAGTGAGCGTAACAATGGACGAACACAGCATTTGGACAAATAATCTTCACTTTCATCTGAAGTCCATTCAAATGCCCACTCATTACGGAAGCCCCGTCGTAAGTTTGTGCTACAAGTTTATTTTGAATTTCATATTTT
This sequence comes from Sphaerophoria taeniata, assembly GCA_943590905.1. NCBI lineage: Eukaryota > Metazoa > Arthropoda > Insecta > Diptera > Syrphidae > Sphaerophoria > Sphaerophoria taeniata. The sequence continues at coordinate 173,424,200 of OX016540.1, forward strand.
TCTAAAAGAGATTTCACGATTTCGAACAAATCTTCTCAAGTCCGTCCAGAGCTTACGTCGATGAACCCAACAAAAGTTTCATGGATTTTTTTTATTAAAATAGTATCGGAATACTACAGAAAGTTGTGATTTCATTTGAATGTCAGAAGTCTCGTCAAGCATAATTGCGACAAACTCTGACTTCCTGATTCTTTCGGAAATTTCACCGTGTAACAGGTCAGCTTTGATTAAGTCGTTTTGGATAGCCATTGAGATTCCTTTGAAAACTGTTGCCGTTTCAAAGTGTTGTGATAAAACTGGGTCATACTGCTTCAGTACATTGAGGAGCTCAATATAGTTGCCTCGATTTAATGATGATTTCGATTCGTTGTGGCCTCTGAAAGATAACTCCTGGTTTGCAAGAAAGCAGGTTACATCTATGAGACGTTTCAACACCTCACGATTTTTTTTAACTTGAATGTTGTGTTGTGTATTCGAGTTTCTTAGCTGGGAACTTAACGCTTCGTCTATTCTTGTCTGACCAAATGAAGCTAACTTAATAACAGATTGCAAATGGGAAGCGCTTTGCGTGTGTTTTTTTTTGAAGATGGGAGAGGTTGTTGAGATTGTTCACACCCAATGAATTCCACGGAGAAGAGCAACAAGAAAAAAGCAAACAAGGCCAACAAAACAGTTTTTTTTATTATCGCAACCGGCTAGCCATTGGTAAAGGGAATATTGGTTTTCGGTAAAGCTTCGAGTATACTCTCTATTACGGTCTTTGGTTGTTGATTTTAATCTGACAGCTTCGGACATGGACGACCATTTTGAACAGTTGAAAGCTTCTCGGAAAACGATCTGGTTCCAAATCCAAATGGTTTTTCTAATAATTATTGTTCAATTATGGTTTTAGTGTGAATAGCATTGGATTCCATTTCAATTTCTATCGGAAAAAATTACTATAATTATATAAGGTATCTATCTATTGCAGCAGAGTCCACAAACATCAATTTCAGTCATAATTTAATATGAAATATTAAGAGTAATCTGCCTGAGAAGGTAGTTTATGGTGATTCGAGACAAGAAAAAAATCGTTTTCGTTGAGACTTGAGAGGAGCAATTCAAAAAGTTAAACTCAAAATGAGAAAGAAAATTATTAATTATTTATTAATAAAAAACTGCAAGAATTACAGAGTTTTGTTATATTGTTCGAGTGAATACAATAGAGAATGGATAAATTACATCATACAATATAATTTGATTCATTGGTCCAGTTGATGCCACAAAACAAAAGTTACATATTTAAAAAAAAATAACAACACATAATGTCCAACAGTTATGAATTAAAACAAATATTAAAATACAAAAATCAAAATAATTAAAATAACTCGAAAAATATTTTTAGTGAAAATTTAAATATAGGTAAAGTAAAAACTGCTTTCACAATTGAAATTACTACAATTTATATTCAAATTTAAATATTAAATTGAAGTTATAAAAAGAAAAAGATTTGAAAATCCTTAGAGCTATTTTTTTGTAAAGAATATTTTTTGCTTCTTCTAAATAAAATGTTTAAAAAATTCTTAAAAGAAGAAGTTAGTGTTTTTAGCGAATTCATGACGGATGTTTTTTTTTATTATTATTTTTTTTTTAAGTCAAAATTAACCGTAGTAGCCATTCAATTTCGTGGAGCAAAAATCGACAATGTTTGTTTTTTGTCCTCTATGTTCTTCTTGATTGATCAACGAAAAAAAATATTTTTTTTTATTTCACAATACCTACCGTATTCTTCATATAAAACTTTTTTTATTTTTCAATTTTTTCAAAAATTTTCGATGAAAAAAAATACGAGTACTCACGATACATTTTTTTACGGATTTAAAATTTGTTTGTTGCTTTTTTTGCAAAATTCCAGATTTCACATGTAGGTATCTTTATAAAACCTACAGACTGACATACCAAATTTATTTTTCAAGAATTTTCAAAAAATTTGATTAAAACTAAATTATTAAAAAAAAAACGAAATCGCTCTAACGATTTTCAAAACAAAATTTTTTCATAAATTTAAATTTTGTACGAGAAAACTCTTTTTCAATTGAAATTTTCAGTTTAAGAACAAAACCTTTTTTGAGTTTCTTAATATTTTATATTAATACCCCGCTATTGAAGACATGGGCAAGTACGTGCGACCCGAATTAGAATATCTAATTAGAATGTACATAACCCCCCTTATTTATTATCAAATCTTAAAGGTATCTTTAATATTTGGTTTGTTTACCGCTTTGTTTTAACGGTAAGTTTTCATTTTATGACTATTCTTAAGTTTACTTAAAATACATAGTTCAAGGTCTTAAAAATTTTTAAACATAAAAAACGTCAAAAACTGAAAATTTGTCATCTAAATAAAGCCGTAAACAACCGGCTTTAATATATTATTTAAGATTTGATTATACATAAATAAGAGGAATTATGTACTAAATACTCAAAATGAAGAAATTGATGTAAGTACATAAAAAAAATAAATAAATAGAGTGGCGCGACAGCTCTTGAAGAGCCAAGGCCTAAGTGGCTTACTCTCATCAACAATTCTCTGAGTGCGTGTGAAGAATTGAGGGGACCTACAATTTAACGCCGATTCCGAACGGCAGAGTTGAGAAGAGAAGCACTTTTTCATGACAGATTGATACTCTTGAAAGATTTGTCAGGTCTTCGCAAGAGGCAGTGCCCGTGAAAGATGAAAAAAAAACTTGGCCTGAGTAGGACTCGAACCAACGACGCACTTACCAACTAAGCTACTGGCAAATGTACTGTAAGTACATAATTATTTTGTATTCTAAACTCACTTTTATTATGGTTTTGCACTGCCTAACAATTAAAGATAAACAATTATAACAATAAATAACAACCACAATTATTTGGTCCACTACAAAACACGTATAATTCACGAACAAAACGGTCATCACCATCACGAAACGTCGGTATCGCATTTCGCATATTGCCTTGCTTTCCCGTTTCCCCTCCTCCACTCTCACCGTGACCAAAACAGGAAAATGCAGCTATACATAGTTCAAATTTGACTGTCATAATTTTCATTATAATAGATACAGAAAAATCAAAATAGCGACTATGAGCATAATCGTTTCGTGTTGGCGAACACGTGCGTCGTCGTCGTACGTCGTCGACTCGTCGTGCTAATTGATATAGAAACACTACGACTACGAGAGTACGAGCACAAAAGTTGCTTAAGAGTTAAAAATGTGTATCTGTTGCTGTTTCTGTATTCTCCTTCCAAGTTGTCGTCGCCTTCTCATTAGCGTTGTGCAAAAGTGCCCAACTGGGCCATTTGGCCCTAAAATTTGCTGTTTGGCCCCATGCTCCGGGCCAACGGGAAATGGCCCCAATTTTGTGAAATTCAAGTATTGGGTAAGGTAAAAAAATATTAATGATTGATTTTTGATTGATTGATTGAAATTTGAAAATAAATGGTTCCGCCGATGCTAGCCCTCGAAATTGCAAGCGGAGAGCAGAATCCGTACCAACAGAACTCATTTTATTGACTTCTGGTCGACCTTCATTTTTTATTCGGGCGAGTTCATTTAAACGCTAAGCATGTGGTTGTTTCATTTTTCTTTTTAAAGAAACTCTGAAGCAGCTATTTACGACAATAACTCCAAGTTACTTAATAGAAAAGCTTCATTTATTAATGCTGTTGAGGTAATTTTCGGTTTTAGGAGGAGATATTTGTTCAAGCCGCTTATTTCAATCAAAAATTGAACATGCCATTAAGATTGTATTTATGTATTTCAACAACGATAACAGCTTAGAGGTGCTTCCACCATTGTCTTTTTTTCCGTCAATTCCTTTGAGGAGCTTGTCAAAATGCATGTCTGTTCATAGCAGTTGATAAACAATAAAAAGTCTGCAATGGGAAACCAAAAATCAGTGGAGTTGTTAGCGCAATGCGTAGTGCATTGGCTTCCCAACTAGCTGGTCTAGGTTCAAATCCCATGATATGAACTCAAAAGATTTTCGATTAAAATGAAAAATAACTAGACAAGAACCACTAAAAGGAGTCTAATGATCGGCTTGGCACCAGTGAAATAGCTATAACTCCAGCCAAACGAAGGAATTGACAGAAAAAAGACATTGGTGGAAGCACCTCTAAGTTGTTATCGTTGTTCAAATACATAAATGGAACTGACGGACGCAGCCCTACTGCAGTGTTAAATAACACAAAAACAAATTATAACTTTAAGGTAGTGTTGTGCGTGCCTTAGTGGTTATGTGCATTGGCTGCTAAGCAGAACGTCGGTGGTTCGAGTCCTACTCGTGCCCATACATGTTTTTTCATCTTTCACGGGCACTGCTTTTTGCGAAGATCTGACAAAACTTCCAAGAGTATCAATCTGTCATGAAAAAGTTCTTCTCAACTTTGCCGTTCGTAATCGGCGTTAAACTGTGGGTCTCCTCAATTCTTCACTCGCACCCAGAGAATTGTTGATAAGCCTTCAAGAGCTGTCGCGTCACTCTATTTATTATTAATATTACAAACTAGGGAAAGATTTGACGAGTTAGGTTATATAGTTTCTAGTCGAAGCTTGCAAATTTCGAGAGCTGGTTTCTTGTCCGTTAGAAGTGGAATCATCGTGATTCCACTACTGAGTTGGCTACTGGCAATAGCAGTCCATCAATGAGTACCACAAATAACAATAAACGAATAAGTGCTATTTTATGTTATATTTTTAAGATAACTCTTTTCGGCTGTTTTGGTCTCAAACAAAAAATCATATCAGAATAAGTGCTATGGCTATATGTCTTCTTCTGGTTTGAATTCGTTTTCAAGAAATTCAACTACTTTTATGCTTTACTTCTAGCAAACCATCCATTTTTGTTGTCAACAACACAACTAAGCATTGAACATTTTTTGAAAGTAAAAAATAAAATCTTTAATAATATACAAATCCCAATCTCTCGCAGCCAAAACTGTAGTTTCTTATTGTTTATTGGTAGCAAATTCATTGACCAAGCTTTTTCAAGAACTTACTTATAAATTTTTCCTACTATTTTTAAGTGCCTGTATTTTAGTTTATAATTAAAACTAGATATTTTGATTTTTTTGAATTAATGAAAAAATTGTTCTTATTTCAAAACAAAACAAATGTGCACGACTGAGTCATACGAACTTGCTCCTGTATTCCAAAACTGAACTCACAAGAAATTTAAAATTTAAATTGAAAAATGTACCTCAAAAACACATTTTATGATAAAAAATTTAATATAATTTCTTAAAATTTTTTTGATTTTTTAAATTTTTTTGAAAAAATTCTGCTGTACGTTTTTTTTTAATTAATTTTTTAGGCCGTGTGCGAATTGGATGCATTCTGGTTAAAAATGAATGAATTTTTACCACTACTGTCATATTTTAACCTGCTCCGTAGCTAGTCTAATTTTAACACATTTTATTCTATGCGGAGTGTCAAAATTTAACCAAACGTCAAGTTTTAACCACGGACTTCACTTTATATATAAAATTTTCCAAAGATGTCTTTAAATTAATCTGGGTATGCAGTATTCAAGAACACGTAAATATACATATTTTCTTTGAATTTCTATTTTCAATACCGTTCCATTTTCGAGATATAGAATTTTCAAAAAAAGTTTAAAAATCAAATTTAAGAATCAAAAAAAAAATTTGAAATTAAAATATTATTTTATATTTATTATTATATGTATTTTCAAAAAAAAAATTACGCTAATCTGGCTTTCATTTTTCGAAAAAAATCTTATAACAAAAAAACGGTGCTATGGGAGGTTCCGTTTTGGAGCAATACAAAAATATTTTTTGTACATAAAATACATGAATGTTTAAAAAAAAATCGAGGAAGTTTTAAAAAAATCGTAGAAGCCGTTTTAGAGAAAATTGAAACTTTTGGTTTTTGATCAAAAGAATTGTGTCTGTGTGGTGGCTACCATAAATTTGTTCAAACCTCTAATTTTCAAGTTTGAAGTCAATCGGACTAGTGGTTAAGGCTGTAGGTAAGTTTACAGACAAACAGGCAGACGGACGGAATCGCCGCACCCACTTTATTCGACTTCTCTATCATAGTAATGTAATATATTCTAGATATTGCAAGTAAAAATAAGTGGCCCCAAAAATGTGTAAATGGCCCAAAAATGGCCCCAAGATTTTTTTTCTGAGAACAGCGCTGCTTCTCATTCTCAGTCGAAGGGAATCGCTTTTTTTTGCCTTCTCTTTATTTTTATTGGCGTTTAGTGGAATGTATGTGTCTATCTCTCTCTGAAGATTGTATGCAAATAGTTACCGCTAATTTTTACGGGATCAGAGATTTTTTGTGTATGCCAAATTCTCATCAAAGGGAAGAGAATCACTTTTTTTGCGGTGACCATTCTTTTTATTTTTACAGGCGTTTATTGGAATGTTTATGTCTACTGTTTTTGAAGATTGTATGAAAATAGTAACCGCAATTGTTTACGGTAGCAAAACGGTGTATCAAATAGATTTTCTGCACAAGTTATTTCTTGTGTATGCCACGTTCTGGTTCTGGGTCAAAGGGAATCGCTTTCTTTTGCGGTAAACTTTGTTTTTTTTGTGTTCAGGCATTTATTAAAGTGTTTGAAACTATGGGGCATATTCATAGAGATTTTTAAACCGCTGTTAAGCTGTGATTAACTTAAACTGGAGTTTAAGCTATTCATAAACACATTTAGTCCTGGGATTAAGAGCTAAACTGGGGTCTAACTTTTAACATGAGTGATGCTATGATTAAGTTGTTACTTTTCTTTTAAATGTCAAAATATCATTCACTTTAATTAATAGATTAAATAAATTAATTAATATTAAATTTATTAAAATTAATAAATGTCGTCTTTTGTGGGGACTAATCGACTTTGCTGCAGCTTGTAATACGGTGATAAGTAGCACTAGGATTCCAAGACGGAAGATCTACACAGACACCTGGCGATCTCCGGATGGTCGAACCACCAACCAAATCGACCATGTGCTAATCGGCGCAAGGCACGCATCCAACATCCTGAACGTGCGCACTTTCCGAGGAGCAAATGTCGACTCTGACCACTTTCTGGTAGTGGCTAAGTTTAGAGCTCGAATATCTAACGACAAAAAAATACGTGCGGCCCAAAGAAAGAAGTTCAACATCGGTTGCCTTAGCACATTGGAGAATGCCAGAGACTACAGTGAGCGCCTGAGCGAGCGACTCTCCGCCGTCCTACACTACTACTACGGACGTCAACACATTGTGGAACCAATATCGCGAAATAATAAAAAATGTAGCCGAGACCACCATAGGTTACCAGCCACCCCCGAAAAAGAACCCGTGGTATGATGATGAGTGCGTGATATTGAAAAGAGAGACGGAAAATGCACATATGCAGATGCTGCAACGGAAAACAAGAGCAGCAAGGGAAGAGTACCGCACGAAAAGGAGAAATGAGAAAAGACCCTGCGAAGGAAGAAAAGAGCATCCGCAGTTTCTCAGCTCAAAGATCTAGAAGAGTCTCGGGCCAAGAACAACACCCGGCGTTTCTTTAAAAGGTCGAAGCAATTAGCTTCTGGTTTCAGAACCGGGACACAAGCTCTTCGAAACAGTGAAGGAATACTAGTCACCGAAGCACAGGGAATTGTAGATGTTTTCAAGCAGCACTTCCAGCAGCTGCTGAATGCACAAAATGTCGAGCAAGATAATGACGAAAGAGAAGCAAGACCAGTCAATGAAGACCCAGTCCCAGCCCACAGCAGAGAAGAGGTAGAAAGAGCCATCCAAAAGCTAAAAAATAACAAGTCGGATGGCATACCCGCGGAACTCTTTAAACATGGAGGAGGTGTTTTGATGAACCGCATGCACCAGGTCATCACCAAAGTGTGGGAGGAAGAATGCATGCCCACTGACTGGTCGATAAGCTCCATATGCCCCATCTACAAAAAAGGCGATCCGATGTTACCTATGCAAAAACTACCGTGGCATATCCCTGCTTAATGTTGCATACAAAATCCTATCCAACGTACTGTGTGAGCGTCTTTAACCTTTCTGCAACACAATAATCGGCACGTACGAGTGATGATTTAGGCCAGGCAGAACAACGATAGACCAAATATTCACACTGAAACAGATCCTGGAAAAGACCAACGAATTTCAAGTCGAAACCCACCATCTTTTCATCGACTTTAAAGCTGCTTATGATAGCATCCACCGCCAAGAACTTATGATGGCGATGTCTGAATTCGGGATCCCGAACAAACTGATCCAGCTGTGCTGCATGACGCTAAACAATACGCAGTGCAGTGTGCAAATGGGTAACAGCTCATCCGAGTTATTCCAAACTTGCGCAGGGTTTAGACAAGGAGATGCGTTGTCATGTGACTTCTTCAACATAGTCCTGGAGCAGATAGTGCGCAAGGCAGGTGTGAGCACGGAGGGCACTATCTTCAACAAATCCACCCAGCTCCTAGGCTATGCGGACGACATAGACATCATCGGTCGATCCAAGAGAGCTGTGCTTGAGGCCTTCACAGCGATTGAAGAACAGGCGAAACTAGTTGGTCTTGAAGTGAATGAGGACAAAACAAAGTACATGTTATCAACAAACAAAGCAACATCTGTCCACCACCTAGGACAAAACGTCACTGTTGGTAGCAGCAATTTCGAGGTAGTTAAGGAGTTCACCTACCTTGGAACAAACATCAATCCCACGAACGACACCTTAGTGGAGATCCGAAGAAGAATTACCCTAGCGAACCGCTGCTGCTTCGGTTTGGCCAAACAACTGGGTTCAAAACTTCTCACTCGAAAGACAAAGTGTCTGCTATACAAAATTTTGATTTTACCAGTCCTATTTTACGGCGCCGATTGCTGGACGATAAGTAAAAAAGGGGAATTGATACTGGGCACTTTCGAAAGAAAAATTCTTCGACGGATTTTTGGTCCCGTATGCGACGATGGCGAATGGAGAAGAAGATACAACCGAGAACTGTATGAGCTGTACTAAGATGTGGATGTAGTCCAGAAGGCCAAGAAAAGACGACTACATTGGCTCGGCCACATCGAGCGAATGGACGACAACGCTCCAGCCAAGAGAGTCTTCTCATCCCAGCCCCCAGGTTCAAGACGACAAGGAAGACCGAACCTACGGTACAAGGACCAAGTGACTGCGGATTCCAGAGCGCTTGGTCTTGGTGACTGGAGAGTGCATGCGAGGGATCGTTCACGATGGAAGACTGCAGTATCTCAGGCTGAGATCCTTCATGGACTGTGAGCCGGATAAGTAAGTAAGTAAGTCTTTTGTGGGGACCAAAATACATGGATGCGCCTTTAACCGAAAATTGGGTATAAATATAATTGAATTTGTGTCCTCTATTTTCTGGGGTTTTCTCAAAGTGACACGATGAATTTTATCCTGGAACTAAAGAAATGGTGGATTGATTGTTCTGATATTGAGCATATTCCTATTCATTTCGGCATGCTATTCAAGACATCTATAACCATGTTGAACGAATTTGTCGCATGATGATACAGATCGTCAGTGTAATCATCATCAGAAACCTAAAATTCGAAGAAACGAAACACAGCAACAATATTACACTACAGCTACACAAACAACTTCATAAAAACGAAAAAGTGTCCAAATTCTCTTGCCGCAAACGTTATCATAGTAATAAATAAGTTTCTTGATTAAAAATTAAAAATTGGAATTTTGAATATTTTAATTTTTTTGACATTCTTGCTGTTTGATGTGTTCATTTGAAGGAAAGTTGTTGTAGATTTCTTTAATAAACTCTAGTTTAGGTAGTTAAACACAGCTAGAAATTCGTCTATGAATAAAAGCTGTGTTTTCCTAAACTGTTTAGCTTAAACTGTGGACTAGCAAATTACGACTTAAATAATTCTCTATGAATATGGCCCTATAAATTTTTGAACTGTTGATTTGCGGAAGAATATTAAATATCTGAAAATACATTTATTTTTTGAAACTCTTGGCACAATATCTCTAAGATTTTGATCTATTTTGAGTAGGTTGTCCTTGAGTCATGTTCCAACAGTTTTGTATCTTGCATACAAGCTTGTGCACCAGAACTGTTGCTATGTATCAAAACACAAGCCAAGCTGATGCTACAGAACTGTTGCTGTTAGTTATATGTAAAAACACTTTAACTTAAACTACTTTTCACAACTTATTTTCATCTATAAGCTTTTTTTCATTTTCTAATTAATATTGACATAGATATACTTCACTTTAATTTTGATAGCAGAAGCGAAAGTTTGTAAAATAAAGAAAAGCATAAAATAAAATAAATTTGTGATTGTTTTGAATTTCTTGGAGCTCGGATTCGACAGATAAAACTGGCGCAGTCGGTTAAAGAAAAAAAGTGAAACACCAAATCAAATTTTTTTTTCTTCTCAATTTCTTCGTTTTCATTCATTGATTATCATTTAAAAATTCAAAAAAAGTTTTCCGATGCATATTCCCTAAAAAATGACTATTCCTTAGTGTATATCAAAAAGACCCAATAAAAAAAAAAAAATAATAATTTGATGCACAAAAAAGAAGTATCTAAATAAACTAAATAACAAAACTTTAAACTACATTCTTGCATATGAATATTATAAACTGAAATGAAATTGTTATAATGTACATGATATTTGAAGTGGATAACAAGCAGTGAATATTGTGGCCTATTTCTACGTTACAAAAGTATTAAGAAAAATAAAACATTATTATACTGGAGCCAGAAGCAAATTCATTCACACTCAAGTACACGAAAGGCAGCAAACAAGAGGTATGGCAAATTTAGAAGTCCTGAATCTAATTAATGATTAACCGGAATATACTGGGTTACCGGAGGAACTTGAACTATTTATAAGACATGTGGAATGCTTACATACACATATAGTGGGATTAAGTATTATATCTCAACAACTTCTTGATTTAAAAATAAGGCAAAAAATAAAGGGACCAGCTAATTTAATTTTAATAAATAATAATAATCTTATGAATTGGAAAGACATAAAAAATATTTTATTATTAAATTGTTCTATAAAAGAAAGCGTAGAAAACATAACTAATCAAATTAAATTACTCAAATTTCGAGGTTCAGTGCAGGTACTTTTTGATGAATGCGTAAGGCTTCTTACAAAATTAAATATAAAAACAAACCTTTCAACTGCAACTCCTTCTTGGTTTAACCCCAATCAAAATGAAGAGATAACTCTTAAACTTTTTATAAGCAAATTGCCTAGTCACGCTAAATTTATTCTTCAGGCAAAGAATCCTCCCACTTTAATGGAAGCTAGGAACATTCTAATTGATACAGACAATTTTTACTGTCTTAGTGTTAATAGTCAAAATGACAATGGTCCACATAATAGAACGTTTTATCCAAATAGAAATTTTACACAGACTCCAAATTATACAGGAACCTCTCAACTAAACATTCCATCACAGTTTGTACACAATAGGCAAAATACTTTTTCAGGAAATTCGCGCAGAAATTTCGAAAATTATAGCCCAAATAACTCTCAATCGCAACACTTGAATTCGCATTACACAAATAATTCTCAACACAGAAATAGAAGGAATAATTCAGGATATTTAAGAAACTCTTATAATGCTACTGGTTCTCAACAAACTAGTAGAAATTCGACAAATACACGACCTTATCAAAATTCAGGTAATTTAAATAATCATAACAACTGTATGGACATTGATTATTTGCAAGCCGAAAATAATCCCAATCGAACAAACACACATCAAGATCACAATGATGTACAATACCAAAATTTTTCCGTTAGCCACCTCAGAACACTTCCCTGTATAATTGTTAGAAATGATCCCATACCAATGAAGTTGCTTATTGATTCCGGAGCCAGTACATCACTTATTCAAAGCGGTCTTTTTAAACAGTCCTTCAAAACGGAACTAAAAAATCCAGTCACACTTAAGTCTGTGAACGGAAATATGTCTGTAAACTCGAAAATAAGTATTTCCTTATTCGAGGAGTTTAACAGACCGCTTACTACAATCGAAATGTTGGAAGTTAAATTAAATGGTGATTTCGATGGCATTATCGGTTGTTATGTTTTAAAGCCATTACAAGCAAAAATTGATTTTGAAAACTCAAAGCTCATTACGAAAAATGCTATCTTACCGTTAATTTTTAGTCACTCTACAACTCAACTCTCTCAAACAGATATTATTACATTAAGTAAAGACGTAATGGACATTAATTTTAATGAGCCCGATATTGAAAGTATTATAAATAAACTTCAGATCAATAACAGAAACCCGGAAGAAATTAAATATCTAACCACACTAATCCGTAAGTTCAGTAAAGTTTTTTATATGGAAGGCGAAAATTTGTCATGCGTTTTAGCATATAATCACAAAATTCCAACAAAAAACGATATCCCTATATTTTCGAAAGCATATAGATATCCGGAGGCACACAAGGATGAGGTTGAAAAACAGATTTCCGAAATGCTAAGATCTGGTATCATTGTAAAATCGAAAAGCCCATATAATGCACCGATTTGGGTTGTCGAAAAAAAACCTGATAATTCCGGTCTAAAAAAATGGCGCATCGTGATTGACTTTCGAAAATTAAACGAAGTCACAATAGAAGACAGGTTCCCAATACCCAATATTGAGGATATATTTTCAAAATTAGGAAACGCACTGTATTTCTCAACCCTCGACCTTGCGAAAGGCTTCCACCAAATTCCGTTTGATAAGAAAGACAGGCACAAAACAGCATTTTCAACCGCTCACGGACACTACGAGTTTACTCGAATGCCGTTTGGTTTGAAAAATGCTCCTTCATCATTTCAACGTATGATGAACGAAGTCCTGTCCGACTACATAAATAAAATATTTGTGGTGTATTTGGACGACATATTGATATTTTCGACTTCCTTACAAGAACACATAGATTCTCTCGATCAAATTTTCAAACGCCTTCAAAAGTTTAATCTTAAGGTACAAGTTGACAAACCGACAAATGCAATTTTTTCAAGCGTGAAACTTAATATTTAGGACATATAATTTCAAGCGATGGTATAAAACCGAATCCAAACAAAATCGAAGTCATAAAAAAGATTGAACTACCTCATACAGCAAAACAAATAAAGTCCTTTCTTGGAGTAACAGGTTTTTATAGGAAGTTCATTAAGGACTACTCAAAAGTAGCCCTTCCAATGACAAACTGTTTAAAAAAAGGATCTAAGAGAAATATTAAAGACAGACAATATATTGAGTCCTTTAGTAAACTTAAAGCTCTTATATGTACTTGTACAGTCTTGGCGTATCCAAACTTTACGCAACTATTTACCCTAACAACAGACGCCAGTAAAGGGGCTTTAGGCGCTGGTCTTTCGCAGAATCAACGTCCTACAGCTTTTGCCTCTCGCACTTTAAATCGTCACGAAGCAAATTACAGCACGACCGAAAAAGAACTCTTAGCGATAGTATGGGCTACCAAATATTTCAGACCATACTTGTTTGGGCGTAAATTTAGAATTCTCACTGACCATCGACCATTGATTTGGCTTAATTCCTTAAAAGAACCCAATTTCAAGTTGCAACGCTGGAAAATTAGATTAAACGAGTATGATTTCGACATAGATTACATAAAAGGTAGAGAAAATATTGTTGCCGATTTTCTTAGTCGTTTCGAAACAAATGTCATGGAGCAAATTCAGGATGATGTAAGGTCAGATATAGCAACAATACATAGCGGAATTGAAAATTTGAATGACCACATATCTATAACAGAGAATCCAGTTAATATTTATAAACACCAGTTAATTATTGAAAAAACTAATGCAAAATCGAGCAAAACTAAATTAATGTTCAGGACGAAAAGAAGGTCGATTATAAGCCTTCCAATATACGATGAAGAATATGTCTTGAATATTCTGAAAGGCCTTTAGCCTATCAAGGGAACGATCGGGGTCTTCTGTAAAGATGACGATATATTTATAAAATTTCAAGAAACAATAGTAAAGTATTTCTCGAACTCGCCCTGTATGAAAATTCTGCGATGCACAAAATTTGTGAGTGATATAACGAGCAAAGACACTTTGCTTGAAATTATAGAGAAAACTCATCAAGAAAAAAAATCATGGCGGAATAGAAGAAACATACTTGGAGTTAAAAAATGTTTACTACTATCCAAATTTAAGACTTGAGGTCCATAAATGTATAAACAACTGTATTTTGTGCAATATGTTCAAATACGATAGAAATCCATTGAGACCAATGCTTATGATTTCCGAAACCCCCAATAATCCAAATGAGATAATTCACATCGATATCTGGTTTTGCAACAAAAATAACATGTTCTTGACATGTATAGATAAACTTACGAAACATGTCTCAATCCATGAGCTAACAGACAGAAATTCCGTTACTATAGTCGAGAAACTGAGACAAAGGTTCGCAAATTTAGGAAAACCTTTGAAGATCGTGGCAGACAATGAATTCAACAATGCTTTTATAAAGAATTTCCTTAATGGTGAAAAAATAGCCTTTCACTTCACATCTCCAAATACCCATACAGGTAACGCGGTTATAGAACGATTCCACCTAACGCTCAACGAACACATGCGTCTTCTCAAATTAAACAAAGACAATAAGGACATAGATGATAGTCAATTGGTTTATAAAGCAGTTCAATTATACAATGACACAATACATTCAGTAACTAAATATCAACCGAATGACCTCTTACATAGTTCGTTAACGGAGTCGGAATGGAAAGACCTTAAAAATCGTATGTTTGGCAACAAAGAAAAACAAATAAATAAAATAAACAAAATGCGCGACAAAAGTGTTGATTACAAGGATAAGGAACTAGTTAAAAATTTAGGTTTTCACAACATAAAGCATCTACCAAGATATATAATAAAAGACGTTAAAGAAAAGGCTAAAACATATTTTAAAGACCAAACTGATAGACATATAATTAAAAGGAAATATAAATATCAACATTCCTTAGGTAACATACACTTTGATAGAAAACTAACTGGGAGAGACTATTCAAAAAGAAAGAGAAATATGAACCAAGAAGGAAACTAAGTTATAAGCCCAACTAAACATAAAATTTTGTACACTCTATTGAACCTCTCCTACTTTAATTTAATATCTGAACATATTTTCTAATGCAGTGATTTATTTTAAATATGTACAAAAAAAAACACACATCATAAGAAGCATTTATGTCGAATATAAGAAAAAAGAAAATGTAAAAAAAAAATAGTACGTATACGCCACAGTAAACTATTATATGAAAATTCAAAATAAAATAACTAAATGTATGTAATGTTATGTTTGGAATGCTCAAATTTATACGGACTATACAAATATATGTACATTCACACGCATTGAGCAAAATCTGTCCATACATCGGCGGTAGGAGTCATGTTCCAACAGTTTTGTATCTTGCATACAAGCTTGTGCATCAGAACTGTTGCTATGTATCAAAGCACAAGCCAAGCTGATGCTACAGAACTGTTGCTGTTAGTTATATGTAAAAACACTTTAACTTAAACTACTTTTCACAAATTATTTTCATCTACAAGCTTTTTTTCATTTTCTAATTAATATTGTCATAGATATACTTCACTTTAATTTTGATAGCAGAAGCGAAAGTTTGTAAAATAAAGAAAAGCATAAAATAAAATAAATTTGTGATTGTTTTGAATTTCTTGGAGCTCGGATTCGACAGATAAAACTCTTGGGGTGAGTTGCCGACAGGCACGCTAGTGTGGCAATTGGGCTTGCTCCCCTTGGACTACCATGGAAATAACGTGCCTTGAGCCGAAAATCGCCATACCACAAAATAATCTAAATATAGTTCCATAACTTCTAATTTTCCTCATACTAACGGCAACATTAGCTTTTTCATCGGGGCTCATAGGTGTTCTTAGCCCTGGAGTGTTCCCTTAAGTCCTGAATGTATTTCTAAAGATGTTATGATATATGATTCTTCATCATTACGCAAATTTACAACAAAAATCAAAATGCCAAGAACAGAGGAAAATTACAACAAAATTTGTTGGATGACAGCAAAAAAAAAATAATAATAAAATAGTTGACAGTAATAATTGTAAAATACCTAATTTGCAATCTCTTTTTTAATGTTAATAATTGTATAATATGATATGTATATCCATTGTTTTTCTAATCTCTATAAAAGTCCATTGGTTGATTTTGACTGGTTGCGCTTCAAACGGAAAGATTCCTTACTAAAATAGATAATACGAACGCAATAAGAAATTAACAGCGCCAACTGGTGAGAAGCTATAGCGATTACAGATACAATGCCATAAAAAAACTCAAGGTTTTTTTTTTACCAAATACCACAATCCACTCTTGTGTTTTCTATGTGTAGTATATGGTGAAAATATACTTTTCGATATACATTTTTTTTTGTTTCTTGCCTATGTTGAAGTTATGCCTTCTATTTCGGCGCCCCTGAAGCGTGGCGCCCCCCGCCTGGGTCGCCATATCCTAAAGCCGGCACTGAGAGTACGTCACTTAGGCCTTGGCTCTTCAAGAGCTGTCTAGCCACTCTATTTATTTTTTTTAAATAAAAGAAAAAATCCAATTCGGAGCTACATATTTCTGAGGTCATTCTACCCTTAGTTTTGTCTATCTCTATAAAAAAGCGAAGGAGTGTGATACAATGATGCTGGTAAAACAGAACTACTGTCCTTTAGAATGGCAATAAGATTCTACAAAGCTTTTAGCATTTCCATCGAGAATTTGTTTTTGCCTAATATGAGCTTAGAGAATTCCACCATGATTGGGGTGCCAACGATGCAATACAAAAAAAAATAACATAAATCTTGATTTTAAGAGCGTCTCTGTGATTTAATTCCAAAGACGAATACATCTCCATTTTAAAAGTAGAACTAGCTATTCGGAATTACCAACTACAAACATAACATCACAGCGATCTCTATCATCGATACTTGAAAAATAACGGTTAGGGTCTTAAGAAAAACCTGAAACATAAATAAGTACATATATATTTGTTAAAGAAAACAAGCTCTATTTTTTCGATAACTTTTTTCACACACTGTAGATACATTTTGTTTTTGAGTACGTTGCATTTCATTCTTTTTAGACACAATGTGTTGTTCAATGCATAAACAATTGCTACCGTTAATTTAAAAGTTTACAACTTTGTAGAAGGATGAACATTTGAATAATCGTGCATTAGGTTAACTAAATCTTTTTATGTTATTTAATTTCTTTTTTAAGGAAAAGCTTAAACATTATCCTCTTTGCTGCTACCCCAAAAGCGGTCGAAACGGTCACGCGCCTTGTCTAAAACAGCTGTTGCATTACTATTTCCCGCTAACTTCATTTTATCTGAATCTAAGGTCTGATCTGGACTACGAAGAGTTGATGATGCCACTCTTTTTTCAAGGTGGTTAATATCTCCATTCGAACCACACGTTAACAATGATTTTGGATCGCCCATTTTCCAAGCTTAGAAAGTTAATAAATAAATAATTAGTATAAAAACAATATAATAATAACTGTTTAACGTACATTCCAATCCAATTTGCTCTGTCAATTCCGGAGGAGCAGATTGGGGAGCTGCATGCGTCGTTTCGACCGGGGTCGAAGCTTTGATTTCACTCTGTGGTCGAGTATAAAATTCGCCTAGAAATAAAAAAACAATATTCAAAATAAGAATCGACATGATTAAAGTTTCGGAATTAGTAAGCTCAAATTAAGCAATTAATAACACATATATCAAACCTTTTTACAATTCCTTGAGCGTGCGTCAACAATTAGTCGAGTTCGAAGGTCCAAATACCTGCTTATCAGCCAAAGGCAATAACTAATTTGTTCTTAATAATTTTAATTTGAGTAAAAATTTAACTACTTACTTTAAGCCAAAATAATGCTTAAAGTGGACTATTTAACTTAACCTCATCTATATTATAAAAATGTGCACGACTGGGTCGTACGAACTTGCTCCTGCATTTCAAAACTAAACTCAACATTAAAAATCATAAATAAAAACTAAAATGGAAGTATGTAGGTACGGTAAGGTCGGGATGATTTGACACGGTGAAAAACTTTTTGAAATATCTCAAAATCCAAATTGATAATATAAAAGCATCATTTAAGTAGGTATCGATTTAAATATTTTTGTCTGAGTTATAGATTTTTTTCTGAACCCTTCCAAATTGTCATTCCTCCTTCGTTTAAGGATGATTTGAGAAGCATTTAAAAAATCCCTTTTCCGCAATTACCTATAGAAGTTATGAAAGTTTCTTAGAGAAATAAAAGTTGTCCCACCTTTGGAGCATCTCAAACAATCTTCTGAGGCTTTGAAAAAAAAGTTGCTTTATATATCTTTTTAAGCATTATTGCTCTTTTTAAGCAATAAACCGGCTAAACTCGTTTTTATTTTGGCTAGCTCAAGCTTAGACAACTGTTTCGTCTCATAAGATCCGCAAGCCAAGCTTTTCCAGAAAGTTTCTTTAAATGCCATGGCTTTGGATATGTCAAATTCTCCTACAAAAATATTGTCAAGAACTCCTTTTAATCAACTTTTGGACAAAATTCTAAGAGACACTTAAAAAATAAAACTTTCCTCAAAGTTGAAAAAAAGTTATTGATCGAAACAGAGAAACAGAGAAATTTTATGTGTTTTAATAACTAAGCCTCAGATTAGTTGTATCGCTGAAAACCACAAAATAACGGTAGTTTCTATGAAAATGTTGAAAAATGCGTATTTTGGACCTATTTTTTAAATTGATGGAAAAGATTGAAAAAGCAATATTTTTATTTTTTCAAAATGTTTTTGTGATCTTAAACAAACAGGGATTTAATGCCAACAAAGTTTTTAAATCGGTTGGATTGGAACAAAATTTTCGCTTACTTTATGTTATGACAAACCAAATTTATTTTTTTTTTTTAATTTTGAAATTGAGTGAACATTTTTACACTAAAGCGAAAACGACTAACGGCATTTTCTTAACTCAAAATAATTTGAAAAGAAAAAAATTATAACCTTTGAAAAACTTTTTATTTCACTTCAATCTGACTTTTTTCTACTGAGATACAGCCTTATAAAAAACCACTAATTTTTGAGTTTTTTCAAGTGTTCCTTTAATTGTTTTGACTAGTGTAGTTTTTGTGCCTATACGTTTAAGTCGAATGCAGATGCCCCCCAATATTGCAATTGAAGTATCGAAAGCTTAGAATTAGAGAAATTGCACTTGGATTACTAACCACCAAAAAATAGATCGACCGACTAAAAAAAAACCTCCACTTCTCACAGCTTCAAAGACACACCGATCAGTTATTTACCACTTAAACCCATCATAACCTACTTAATTTTTTCATCACTTAAAAATTTGCTGCAAAATGAATAGTTTTCAAGAAAAGGTCTAATGCCAATTCTTCCTCCATGTCAAAACATCAAAACCTTACCCTACCTCAAAAACACATTTTATGTGAAAAAATTGATGCCATAACATTTGTTTAGAAATTCTTGATTGCCCAAATTTAAAAATAAAAAAATTCTGGAATGCATTGTTTTTTTTTTTAAATTAATTTTGTATGTATAAAATTATTCAAACATATAACAATTATAAGTCTTACAGTTGAATTTCAATTTTCAATATTGATCCTTTTTAGAGATACAGAATTTTGAAAAAAAAACAGTTTAATTTTTTTAAGCAAAATATTATTTGGGAATTATAAAGGTACAACTTACTCCTCAAATAATGAGTACGCTGATTTGCCTACAATTTTTCAAGAAAATCTTACAACAAAATAACGGTTCTATGAGAGGTACCGCTTTGAAGCAATATAAAAATAATTGTCTTGCATTGAAAACACCAATGTTCCGAAAAAATGTGTGGTGGCTATCCTAAATTTTAATCTTAAAAAAAAAATCAAAGAACCAACCCCGCAAATTCACTCAAACCTCTAATTTTCAAGTTTGAAGTCAGTCGAACCAGTGGTTAAGGCTGTAGACAGACAGACAGACAGACGCACGGACGGAATCGCCGGACCCACCTTTTTCGACTTCTCTATCATCGTTATGTCATATTTGATCAAAATTTCAACTTTTTTTTAAGGAATCCAAAACTTGCCAGAATACCGCATTCACTAGGCGTGTATTTTTGGCATCGCTATCTGCAGCCAAATTCAATTTCCCAAAAAAACGTATCCGCAGTTGCCCATCCGCAGCTGTTTTATTTTATTTTTAAGTTGGTAGACTTGTCTAGCTGTCAGATAATTTGTTATTTTGGTTTTGCTATTGGATAAGTGTTTGACATATTGGGGTATGTTCGTAGAGTGTGAATTTTGATAAAAATCGAGATTCAGATTTTTTAATCTCGAATCCATTTTTTTGAATCTCAAGTCTCAAATAGATCATGAAATCTGAGATTTTTCTACTTTTTCCTCACTTCACCAACTCGTTTAGCTGCCAGATTCACAAATTTGACTCGACTCTAAGGATATGACTACAACGAGCACTTCTTGTAAAAAGCCAAAAAGTGAAAATTTTCAAACTCATTTTGTGACAGCTTGACAAAATTTAAAGTAAAGGGGCCGACCCATAGAATCCGTTAATATGGCAGCGTCGACGTATACGTTGTTGCCAACGTATTTGCCGGAGGGAACCGTCCCATAGGATACGTTGTATAATTTGACAGTTTCATTTGCTTGGTGTAAAACTTATTCACAAAACCTCAAATCCAAACAAAAAAAATTAAAGTAAAACATTAAAATTGTGTCAAAATGATACGTTTGCACAAAGTTTTTATCATTCATTGCTTTTCCTTGTTGCTGTGGAAACACATTGAGTTGACTGTTCATCAAATTTATTTGTCAACGGATCAACGGACGCAAAAAGTAGAAAGTTAACCAACTCTATCCGTCGTATCCATCACATGCGTTGCTTATGGGGCGAGTTCCATAAGAACATGTATATTCTATTGTGCTGTCAGATGAAAACGTCAACGCTAACTGACTGACGGATTCTATGGGTCGGCCCCTTAATGATGCAGAAAGATTGTTTTTTGATGTCAAAAACAATTTTTGTAGTTTTTGGCGCTACAAAGAAACAAAAATTTTACTTTTGTAAATTTCCCACTTTTTGCAAAAAGTGGCCGTTGTAGTTATACCTTAAATCTCACAAATAGAAAAAGACATTACAGAAGAAAAATATTAAACACCATAGAGCAACTATGTGTGACTCGTTTTTGACAACACTGGTTACCACCAGGTATGGTGAACATACCAAGGAGGGTGTTGACAAACATCAAACATGTAAACCCCACTTAAAGTTCTTTCTTATAATTATAAGTATATGTCCACTAGGGTGGTTCTAATTTGCTTTTTTTTCGAAAATCAATGAAGACATCTGCTCAATCGTCTCCAAATAAATAAAAAAATCCTCTAATTTTTTTCAGATTTTTATCTAAACTTACTTGCCCTGTAGCGAAGTGAAATTCTAATACCCCTAATTTGTGGTTGATTTTTTGATTATTTCCGTATATCTCCATTTCGGCTTTATCGATTTTGTTAAAATTCTGCACAATTATACTTTACATTGCCCTTAGTAATATTGCATTCCAAGATATTTTTTTAAATATATTCTTGAATAACAAAAAAATAGGAAAAGAAGTCCATTTTTGTAATACCTTTTGGGTTTATAACACTCTTTTTTAGATTTCTCAAAAACTGATCAACCAATTTTTCGGAAATTTCGTCAACACGTTTATATGTAATGTCTAAATAATGTGCATAACAAAAAATTTCATAAGTGCTTTAATTTCCTTGTAAAAAAATTAGGGAAATTAGAGTGTAATACACCCAAAAGGTACTACAAAAATGGACTTCTTTTCCGATTTTTTTTGTTATTTAAGAATATATTTTTAAAAATATCTTGGAATGCAATATTACTAAGGGTGATGTTAAGTATAATTGTGCAAAATTTAAACAATATCGGTAAAGCCAAAATGGAAATATACGGAAATAATCAAAAAATCAGCCGCAAAGTCCCTTGTATTAGAATTGCACTACACTACAGGGCCATTAAGGGGTATAGACAAAACTCTGAAAAATATGAGAGGTTTTTTTTTATTTATTTGGAGACGGTTGAGCGGATGTTTTCAATAACTTTATCTTAAGGTCCACCCCAATGTCCACCCTGTACTTAATATTTTTAGAACACCTCCTTACTTTGTAAATGTCCAACAAAAGAAAGAGAAACACTACATGAAAAGCTTACATCCGCTCTAAGAAGCTATTTTGTAAAAGCATTGCTCACATTTCAATCATATTTTTACTTATGAATTGCATAGGTACTGGAGACAGATGTAAGTAATTATTACTTAATTATGTTAAGCTATTAAAATTGTATAATTTCAAATAAACGTTACTATCAAAAAATAAAACTTATTGCTTTTGAGTTTATCTACCAAAATGTGGATGTTGGACCTCTGTGCCAACAAATATCAACAATGTTTATTCCAATTTTAGCTTTCTTAATAATTTAATTTTTAGGCTATTTGAGCTTACATTAACTTTTTTGTGTGCTAGCTTACCGTCTTTAACATTTTGTGTTACGGTGAATGTCTTTCCTGTGTCTAAGGGTACTGTCCAATTAACTGGGTCCGGTGATCGCATTATGATCTGTTCAGGCGACTTTACTCTTGTAGGTTCTGGCGGTGATTTTATAATGGGCTCATATGAAAAGTCAGGAGCTTTTTGGTGATTTAATGATGAATCGGTTATTTCAGGTTCTTTTTCGACCAGTTCTACATCACCTTCAAATAAAAAATATAAAAAAAATAGTTTAATTTCTCAAATGTTATTTTCATGCCTATATTTAAATAAGGTTTGACGAATAACATATTACGTATGTATCATGACAAACTTAACTACCACTAACAATGGAGCTAGAAAGATGTCGCATGCGGTGTGGGGAATAATTCATTTTTTTACCATTTTTTTGCTACCGTCCATCAACAAACCAACATTCAACCTTCCGAAAAAACATCGTTTAAGAGGGTTTTATTCAGCTGCTTGTTTGTTCTTTTATTAATTTGGGTTAAATCTACATGCTTGACCACTTTTCTATTGACTGTCTTATCTGAAATTTGGAAGACAACTTTATACTATGTTCCCACTGAACGAAATTGCGCAATGTTGAAATTTGTTTCAAATTATTTTCAAAATTGTGCTATTTCCTACACGATGACCCAATTTCACCTCGAATTGCCTCAATTTCAATAAAATTGCCTTCGAAATTGGGATATATATCAGTTAATACGAGTTTTTCGATAAAGTTAACAAACAGAGTTCGAAACTGACAGCAAAGGACTACGCACTAAATGTATGAAAAAAGTGTACCGGTCAAATTCGATGAAATTTTGGTAGAATATATATGACATCATCCTGATTCAAAATGTATATGGGCCCAACTCTCTAGCTTCAACGGATTCCAAGTTATAGTGAAAAATGTGAAAAAAATTAAACATGGATTTTGTTAAGTGTATTACAATATCGCGTTCAATTAAACAGGTATTTACCGATTTACCGTTTTCATCTATACTACTATGTATTCCAAATCCCATAAAAGTCGAGATTTGTTCTATATCTGCTTCGGTAAATCGTAGATTAGGGTCCTTAGAGGAAACATCACATTAAATAAAAGCGTTCATAAAAGGAAGTAGCATGCACTTATTTGTTCTTCTTTTTTCAACGTTATTGTAAAATGTTTTATTTTATTGATTTGTATTACTTCCTTCCGTAATCCTTTTTTGCAAAAACTATTTCTTAAATATAGTTCGCTGATGCGCACGTTTTTCATTTTTATTTTAAATTCAGTATGTCAAGTCGAAACTATTTGCGTTGCTATGTTTGTATGCAAAGGTTTCCTCTCAGATCAATGTCCCGTATTGATGGTGAAGAAAACAACATAATGCGAGAAATCGCAATTCAAAAGCGTGATCAACTAAATGGATCTTCTTTGATAATCTAATCAGTATCGTTTCCTCGTCTCACAATAGAATGCTTGAAAGACATGACTATTGGAGTTTTCAAATTAGACTTGCGCCAAGAAGAGTTTCTCAATTAGACGCTTAGAGGCAATAACAATATTCCTGAACGTGGCTTAGTGAGATTAAGAACTTGTTCTCGATTTAGAAACGCTACCAAACAACATCTTTGGATATCTTTAATAAAAGAAGAAGAAGAGCTATTATTGCATAGTCAGGGGTCAGAACAGTCGGAACATGTTGTCAAGTTACAAGATAATGTTCATTACCTTTCCAACAATTCGTTTAGTTTGTAATAATTGATGAAGGAATCGTTCTAGATATAAACGATTTATATTTTCATTCCCCTGATATAATCGTCCATTTTAAGGGTCAAATTCAAGATCCACCTATGAAAGTTGTAAACCTTAACTCAAACGGCAAACCGTACCATCATTTCAACTACGTTAAATCCCTACTGTAAATGTAAATGGAATATGTAAATGTTACGCTATCACGCAAGAGCTACTTAACCGATCATCATGGAACTTTGTGCATATTTTTTTGGAGATATAACATAAGCTACTTTTTATCCCGATTAAATGTCCGACATAGGATTGACATAATTCTCTGCATAAGTAGTTGTAGTTTAGGGGTCAGAAAATGACAAATGCTACTTTTTATCCTGGTTATCGCAGGTTACACCACGTGCACAGCTAATAAACAAAAACATGTACGATTGTACATGCTTCTCCATAGGTTAGGTTAGGTTACAGTGGCTGCGGATTCAGAATCCACACACTTAGGCCAAAAGGAAAGGCCCATTGTGATACCATGAATCTAGAGAATTACTTCTTACTAGTCGAACCATTTTGAGCTTTTTATAAAGCGAAGAAGATATTTGATATCCTTATTAGCTAGTTCACTGGGGTTATCATAAAAGTACTCTCCCAGATGAAGTTTGCGTCTTAGTGAAAGAGCAGGGCAAGTGCAGAGAAGGTGAGAGATTGTTTCCTCTTCTTCCTCATCCATACAGCTCCTGCAGAAGTCATTTGAGGCTACACCAAGTCGTATTGCGTGTCTGCCTATAAGACAGTGTCCCGTAAGGACACCTATCAGGGAGCTAATGTGAAGTCTGCTTTGAGATAACAAGTCTTTAGAGCGCTTTAAGTCCAGTGAAGGCCATATGAGTTTCGTAGCTGCGCACGTTGGTAAGTTGTGCCACCTATAGTTTGTTCTCGTTAAAGCTGCTTCTTTTAGCAAAAGTTTACATGTAGCTATCGGTATACCTATCTTCTCCCTTTCAGGTGAAATAGGTATGACGGTTCCATTTTTAGCGAGTTCATCGGCTCTACAATTTCCTTCGATGTCTCTGTGACCCGGCACCCAACAGTGGTGAATGTTAAATTGCTGCGCCATCTCCATCAGAGACGATCGGCAATCGAGGGCCGTTTGAGATTTGGTTGAGACACCATCGAGAGATTTAATAGCAGCCTGACTGTCAGAGAAGATGCGGATATCAGAAGTTGATATCACGTTTTCTCTTAGCCAGGAGAGAACCTCTTTAATCGCTAAGATTTCCGCTTGGAAGACGCTACAATGATTGGGAAGGCGGAATGAGATGCTTAGATTAAGCTTTTCTGAGTACACACCACTACCAACTCCATCACTTGTCTTGGATCCATCTGTATAAAAATGAATGCCTTTGTCATCCAGAAGTTTTTTGTCTTCCCATTCTTCTCTGGATGGAATGGATATCTGGAAGTTTTTACCAAATTGTGGTTTTGGAATGGTGTAGTCTATGTACTTTGGTATAGAACCGAAAGAGTTCAAAATGATGGAGTGTCCCACATTATTGTTGGTCCATTGAGATGAGGCGTTGAGTCTTATAGCGGTACTCGCTGCCACTTGTTTGCTAAAAATGTCGAGGGGTGCCAGATGGAGGAGAATGTCTAACGCTGCTGAGGGTGTGGTTCTCAAAGCCCCGCTTATGCAGAGACAAGCAGTGCGTTGGACTCTGCTGAGTTTGTCACAGTAGGTGACTTTCTCCAGTGCAGTCCACCATACTGCAACCCCGTACATGAGAATTGGTCGAATGACCGATGTGTATAGCCAATAGGTTATGCGAGGTTGAAAACCCCATTTGCTTCCTATGGCTTTCTTGCAAGAGAAAAGAGCTACTGTGGCTTTCTTAACTCTTTCCTGAATATTAGGTTTCCATGTTAATTTTTTGTCTAATATCAGACCAAGATATTTGGCTTCATTGGTAAAAATTAGTGGTACACCTTTTATTGAAGGGGGTACAATTACTGGTATCTTGTTTTTCCGTGTAAAAAGGACAAGGTCCGTTTTTTGAGGATTAATACTAAGTCCACAGCGATCAGCCCATCTAGTGAGCATATTAAGTGCGTTTTGGAGGAGGTCTCTAAGTGTACTAGGATGCTTTCCTGTGACGGCGATAGCACCATCATCGGCATACGCAATCACTCTGTAGCCTTCCCTCTCGAGGGATATTAGCAATTCGTTAACTACTATGTTCCACAGGAGAGGGGACAGAACACCACCTTGCGGAGTGCCTCTACCGACAGACCTTTTCCTACAAAAATCCCCCATCTCAGAGTTGATGATCCTGCTTTTAAGCATTAGATTGATCAGCTCACAGAGTGAGTATTCGACGTTTAGGGTCGTCATAGCAGAAGTGATAGCAGATGTGTCAACGTTGTTGAAAGCACCTTCAATATCCAGGAAGGCAACCATAGTATACTCCTTTTGCTCTAGGGAGTATTCGATAGTTCTTACCAGAGTATGCAAGGCTGTTTCTACCGATTTCCCTTTGCAGTAAGCATGCTGAGACATCGATAGTCCCTTATCAATGCTATTACGTATATGGATATCAATCAATCGTTCCAGCGTTTTGAGAATGAAAGATGATAGACTAATAGGTCTTAGATCTTTAGGGTTGACATGCGAGCATTTGCCCGCCTTGGGAATGAAAACTACTTTTACCTCTCTCCATCGCTGAGGTATATAGGCCAGATCTAGACAACTTTTGAACATCATCTCAATGATGGGCAGAGTTGTGTCGATGGTGTGTTGTA
Organism: Sphaerophoria taeniata; assembly: GCA_943590905.1. Lineage (NCBI taxonomy): Eukaryota > Metazoa > Arthropoda > Insecta > Diptera > Syrphidae > Sphaerophoria > Sphaerophoria taeniata. The sequence goes on from OX016540.1 coordinate 173,451,333, forward strand.
GCTCAGCTGGTAAGATTTGATCTGGACCTGGAGATTTATAAGGTTTGAAGCTATTCAGAGCCCATGTTAATTTTTCTTTTGTGACAAGACCTTGAGGAAAAGTTAAGTTAATACCCGATCCAGGACGGTTTATTGTATTGACGGATTTGGAGCTATCTGGGAAGTGGGTATCTAATAGCAAGTTTAGCGTTTCTTCGCAAGAGTTAGTCCATGTACCATCTGAGTTTTTGAGACAACTAGGCATGGTTGGATTTGTCGAGAGAATCTTCCTTAGCCGCGATGCCTCCGAGGACTCTTCTATTGAGCTACAGAAGGATCTCCATGAGGATCTTTTGGCTATTCTCAATTCTTGTTTATACTTTTTGAGGGATTCCTTATAGGACTCCCAATCTTGGAGGTTTCTAGACTTTTTTGCACGGTTAAAAAGCCTTCTACAACCTTTCCTGAGTATTTCTAGTTCTGCAGCCCACCAATGTGGTTTTCTCTTTCCTCGCACTGTAGTGAGGGGACAGGCAGTTTCCATAGCTTTATTGAGGGCTGCTGTAAGCTCATCAACTTTTTTATCGAGTTCAAGAGCGCATAAGGGAGGATCATTAAGTTCTGGTTTAATCAGACTTTTCAGAGTTGTCCTATATTTTGGCCAATCTGTTTTCCTATAGTTCCGGAAAGGGATCGGTTTTGGGGACTCTTCACTAAGAGTGAATTGGATGTACCTATGATCGGAGAACGAGTGCTCCTTTGATACTCTCCAATTCAATACTTTATTCGAGAGATGCAACGAGACAAGAGTGATATCTAAAACTTCTTGACGATTTTTAGTAACAAAGGTTGGTTCATTGCCAACGTTACTTACTACCAGATTAGTTGTTAAGATGTAATCAAAAAGAGACTCACCTCTGTCATTTATATCGGTACTACCCCACGTAGTATGGTGCGCATTGGCGTCACAACCGATGATTATGCTGGTTTTGAGTCTTGTTGATTCAGCGACCGTCTTCTCCAGAGTGGTACCAGGCAGTGGGCCTTGGTGGTCGTGGCCCAAATACGCTGATACCAGCCAGTAGGTATGGTTGTCTATTACCATACTGGCTGTGGTGACGTCGTTATCACTGAAATTAGGGAGTAAAAATACATTTAGACTACGTTTTACTAGTATGCAGGACCTTGGGTTACCTTTTCCCGTTACATGTAAGACGCAGTAGCCAGGAGTTTTCAATCCTCGAACCCGGGATTTCCCAATCCAGGGTTCTTGGATGAAAACGACATCTTCCCCAGTTTTTGACAGGCGGAGAAGAAGGGAGGCCGAAGCCTTAATAGAGTGTTGGAGATTAATCTGTGCTATTTGCAGCATTTTGGCTACAATTAGGCAGATCAACCTCCACCACTGTTAAATCCAGTTCATCCAGATCGGACGAAGGGGAACCTAGCAGTTCATCTTCTTCCTCACTGGAGAGAACTTTGTTGGATGAGTCATCAGTCTCCATTAGGGATAAACTTTTGACGTTTTCGGAAGAAGACTGTGCCGCGACAGAAGAGGGCCCTGGTACAACATCATCCCCATCCAAGGATGGGAAAGTGATGATAGCACTGGGACCCCCCCACGTCTGGCGACACAGCTTCTGAGTGTAGGGAAGAAGATTGCGCCGCGACAGAAGAGGGCCCAGGTACACCATCGTCCTCATCCATGGATGGAAAGGTGATAGTAGCACCAAGATCCCCTACGTCTTGCGACACAGCTTCTAAAGTGGGTTGTGGAGGCTCGCATAAAGCGTCTACCTCATCTTTTTTGTATATTCGGAGAGTAATCGTCTCGAACCCGTATCTTATCACTCCCTTGTCTCGCACCAGAGAGGCCGCAGAGTCCTTATTGATAACGATAATCGCACTTCGATAAAGACCCTTCGGCTCCTCCAGTTTCGCGATCTTCCAGTCGTGACAGGAGAGGTCCGGGTTGCTAAGCCTGATCATCTCATGGATGTCTTCAGGACATGCAGGCTCAATCGGGATCCAAGCTCGAGCTCTCGGCCTGCAAGGAATATCTTCCTTTGCAACAACCTCGAGTTTTGCGCCTGGCCAAACTTCGCCCAGCATGCCGACAGCAAGCGTATATAGATCGCGTGACCTCTGATCGTTACAAACGATGAGTTTGACATGACCTTGATGCCAACCCCCATCGCTTGTTACAGGTGGTGGACCCGGATGCTCTCGCATGACTTTGAGAAAGCCAGCCGAGAGCTTCAGTTTCACCATCTGCCAACGGTCAGAGGAGATCGCGCCATCAATATTGCTTCTGTCAATGACCGCAACCACGATTTTGTTGTGTTCCTTAAGCACATCACTAAAAGGTTTAGTGAGAGGTACTTTAGGAATTTTGGGAGTGCTGGTGTTCTGCACTTTGGGTTTCTTAGGGATGGGAGTGGACTCCTCCAGAGACCTTTGTCGCTTTGACGTGGAGTCGCAGCTGGTCCTAGATTTGGCTAAGATGGATTTAGCCCACTCAATCTTCTTGCTATGAATGGGACTACTACCATCCCCCACTGTTGCACCAGAGGATTTTAGCAGTCTCATCGCATAGCGACGCTGTTTATAAAGGTCCCTAGGTTGGATGGTCGTCTTCGTAGTGGAGGCAGGGTCGTTATTCACGACGCTGCTAACACCACGGAGACTACCACTAGGACCATCCTGGAGAGGTTTACTCTCTTTGGTAGTGGAACTACCGACATGAGGAGGCGCTTTCGCCAGGGATACCTTCTGTACCTCCCTAGAAGCTGGGCAATGACTTGGCACAGACCCCTCTCCTATGTTTGGCACAGGATTTACGACAGCCGACATTATCGCCGAACTGTCGCCCGGTGTAGATACAACCTGTACCACACTCGAAGTTGGGCAGTGACATGTCACAATCCCTTCTCCTGTGTACGGCACAGGTGTAACGACATCCGACGTTGCCGCCGAACTGCCGCCCGGTATAGATGGAATACCGGCACCGGTTTGAGTTTTTGTTTTTTGTTTTTGTTTTTGTTTTGGTTTTTGTTTTGGCATAAAGGTCCCACGAGTAAGCGAAGTAAAGGGGGGGTCCATCTGCGCAGAGATTCGCATACACAGATAAGGCTAGTTAATCCGGAGGTCGCCTGGTATCCGGATACTCCGTTAGTGACTGAGCTATTTTTAGAAATTGGGCCCTCAGCCTGGCTGATCATCGGCACGGGTCGTATAACACCTTGAATCCAGCCCAATTGGGAAGTTGAAGGGGAGGATATGATTTGGAAAAGGAGAGACGAACAGCAATTAAGCCATAAGCGTCCCAGGAAGGAAACAAGGTACTGACAGAAGTGATACACTATACAGTCAGGGGATAAGGAGACATCAGCCAGTGTAATGCACAAAGCCGATGGAGGAGAGGATAGGGATCGGGAAGGGGAGGGGCGAGCGACCTTTAGTTTCAGGACTCTTCTGGAGAAATAATTCCCGAGAATCATTGACCTTACTCAGCTTCTACAACTCGACAAGTTCGACGCTCAGGTAGAAGATGCTTCTCCATAAACCTTAACCAGATACCTATGTAAAACACATAAAATCGGGTTAGTTTCTTTTTAAATAAAAGCGAAATGCTCGACTAAACCAATAAATTAAGCAAAACCCGATGTTTCACTTTTTTCACTATAACTTGGAATCCGTTGAAGCTAGAGGGTTGGACCCATATACATTTTCAGTCAGGATGATGTCATGTACATTTTACCAAAATTTCATCGAATTTGACCGGGACACTTTTTTCATACATTTAGTGCGTGGTCCTCTTAATTTTAAGGTCGTGTGTGAATTGCGTTAAAATGTGTATTAAAACTTGACATTAGCGTGGTGAATAAAATGGGTAAAAATTTATCATGCTGTGGAGCAGGTTAAATGGGTTAAAATTTTGACGTCCCTTTATTTTCTCACTAGCAGTTGCCTGCGACTTCGTCCGCCTGTCCCTTGTCCACCGGCCAGATGTGCGCCTTGAGTTGTGCATCAGGCACCCGTCGGAATTTTATTTTGAAGTTATTTGAAAATTGTATAACAGTCGACTCTCCCTAAGTCGAATTTCTACTTAACTCGAAGCCTAATGTATAATTTTCCACGTTCTAGCAACGCTTTTCACTCATGCTTTGCACCGTAACGTGCGTTGTATAGCTTAAAAATTGATATAGTCCGTATATATGTATATTCAACACAAAAAGAATTTTTAAATTTGATTTAGCAGTTCCTGAGACCAGTGCGTTCAAGCAAACAATAGAAGCCTTCAAAAATTAATATTTTTGCCATTTTTCTCCTAGCAGTTGCAGCGTACTATTGTATAGCTTCAAGCCTTCCTCGATAAATGGACCATTCAACACAAAAAAATTGCTCAATTTGACTAAACACTTCCTGAGATAAGCGCGTTAAAACAAAGAAAAATGAATATTTTTTGCCGTTTTTTTCACATTTTCCACAGATTCTTCGCTCCTTTGGTCGCAATCTATTGTTAAGTAGCCTTAAGCCTTCCTCGATTAATGGACTATCCAACGCAAAAAGAATTTTACAATTCAAACCAGTAGTTCCTGAGATTACCGCGTTCAAACGAACAAACTCTTCAGCTTTATATATTAGTATAGAAATATAGATGAATGATTAAGTAGTTTGCTTCTGTTTTGTTGTTTTTTCTGGTCTTTTCCGTTTTATTTAGTTCTTTGTTATAGTGCATTGATATTTTAAAGGAATAAAATAAAACTGTTTAAATTGATCATATTATTTATAAGTCGTAGAACGAAATTATTGTTTTTCTTTGGAGAATGCTAACAGATATCAGCTGTGAAAACAACTTTTCCAGTGATACTACAGGGAATAATCCAACGATCCAAAGTGGGATTTTTTTTGAAGTTTTCTTACTGTTGTTTCAAAATATCGTATTACCACTGCAAAATCGACCAAAATAAATAAAACATAGTTTATTCATTGCTTCTAGTGACTTTTTATTGTTCTAAATTTTGGTATCTTACGTGAAATAATTTTACTTGGAAAAAGTAAAACATTTTTTGTTGAGGGAAATTTTTAAGATCATGAGGGAAATTTCTTAGTTTTTTTTCAATTCAATTTGTGTTTTATTCAGAGTACATATTTACATGGTATAGATACTTAATGTATAGAGATGAGAATATAATATAAATTAACAAAGGAGAGAAATTTAGGAAAAATTTAATTTGTTTTGAGAAAACTTTATTTGCAAAAACTCATTGGACTTATTACTAAAACTTAAATCTAACATAAAAAAAAAATTACAAGAATGTACACATTAAATTGATGTATTTTACATGTTAATAGTTTGTAGTATAGGATTTTCATTTGTTATACATTTATCTATGAAGTTCGTATAAACTATGGAACATCTATCTTTAATTGTTGGAATTTTAGCAATTTCGTGCAGTCCTATTGTTGAAAAATGCCAAGGTAGATTTAAAATAGTTTTAAGGATTTTGTTTTGACCGATTTGTAATTTTTTGTAGTGACAATCTGAACATCTATACCAACACGGTGAAGCATAAAGCATAGCAGGGAGAAAAACGACTTTATAAAAAAGTAATTTATTTTCAAGGCTGAGGTGAGGACTTTTATTTAAGAGTGGATACAAAATTTTGATTAAAAACTGGGCCTTTTTGATGCTTTCGGAAATACGGCACGAAAAAGTCAATCTTTTATCCAGTGTTACACCCAGATATTTAATAGTTTTTTGCAATTGAATAGGAGCGTTGCACACTAGGAGATTGGTTTGAGGTAAATGACATTGTAAAAAAGCAAGCTTGAGTCTTTGCAGGGTTAATTTTAATTTTCCATTTGTAGAAGTAAAGTTCAATTTCATTGAGTGCATTTTGAAGATTTGATAAAATTTGATGACAATTTTCGGAAGCGCTAAAAATGCGTATCGTCTGCGAAAAATGATCTTTTACAGAAGTTAAACATTGGGAAATCAGATATGTATACATTATATACAGAGGAGACAGGGTTGATCCCTGGGGAACGCCGGCCTTAATACAATATAATGGAGATTTGCTTGAAGAAATTTCAACAAAAAACTTTCTTTCGTGAAGAAAACTTTGAATTAGTTTGATGAGATAAGTGGGAAACCCATTTACTAAGAGCTTATAAACGATTCCGTCATGCCAGACGCAATCAAAAGCCTTTTCAATGTCAAATGATACAATCCCGACAGATTTCTTGTTTGTAAGTGCAGTTTTAATCTCTTTGGTTAGTCGCATAACTTGATGTGTGGAAGAGTATTCTTTTCTAAAGCCGAATTGTTCTGGTGGAAGAATATTATAAGTTGAAACGATTTTTGTCATTTTGAGACAGATTATTTTTTCGAATAGCTTGCCTAGGCAGCTAAGCAAACTGATGGGGCGGTATGAAGATATTTCAGTTAGTACCTTATTAGGTTTTGGAATTGGCACAATCCTTGCAATTTTCCATCTTTTGGGAAAGTATCCAAGCAAACAACAGCTGAGAAAAAGATGTTTCAAAAACGATATACAATTTTTGGGGAGTTTTTTCAATATTAGTTTGGATATTTTATCATAACCTGGAGATTTCTTTGTTTTGAGATCTCTTTTTAATAATAGATTTACTCAACTTACATGAAATTTTGGGAAGGTTCTGAGGATCTACAACAAGGATCTATAATAAGGTGATTTAATTCAGTGATGCTTTTATTTACATTTTCTGTTGTTACACTATCATTAAAGGAATGTGTGATTAAGTGGTTACTTTCAAAAAAATTTCCTAACTCTATAGCTTTCTCAAGACTTGTGTTTATTTTATTGCCATTTACTGTTAAATGGGGTATTTTCCCATTTTGTCTTTTAAATAGGTATTCTTGAAAGTTTCCATGTAAGCTTGTCATGTTTCTTTATCTGGGATAAGGTCTTGTTCCAATGCTTGTTTCGAATAATTTGAAGTTTTTTGAGTATAAGTCATTGAGGTAATTGAGTTGAAATTTCAGAAAGCTTGTTCTTTGCCTCTGATATCTTCGTCTTACTGTGTTCCTAAACGTAATAGTTTTCTTAAGATCCTCAGTAAGTATGGGATCATAGTGTCTGTTAACATTTGAAGCAAGTGGAACAGAGATGTTAACCGATTCATTAACAGCAAGTTCAAATTTATTAATATTTTCATCGATGTCCTCTATACTATTTATAGAGCCATGAGAAACGGTGTTAAGTTTATGAGACAAACTTGTATTAAACTTTTTCCAATTGGCTTTGTGAAAGTTAAAATTTTCCCTTAGGCCAGAATAGTTTGCTGCTGAATTCATTTCAAAAATCACCGGTAAGTGATCTGAACTGAGGTCATTAACAACATATGGATCTGATAATAAATCATGTCGGTTTGTAAGAATAATATCCAAAGTTGACGGAAGTCCTCTACCATTTGATGGTATATAGGTTGGGTCTTTACTACACAAAATGTCAAATCTATCAAAATTTTTCAAATCGAATAGAGTTTTACCCCATTTGTTATCCCGAGGGCATCCCCATGATGAATGTCTACTGTTTAAGTCCCCACAGATGAACAAGTTTCGATGTGTATCACATCTTAATAATTTCAAGATATCTGATTTGTACTTTGTAATGTTTTCCTTTTTTATTCTCGCACCCGGAAAATATGTAGCTATGAATTTAACACATCCGATTCCCTCCATTTCAACTTCAATTGAAAGTGTTTCAAATAAAACCGTTTTATCAATCTTAAGTAAACTATGCTTTATAGTTTTCTTGATAAAAATGCATACACCTCCTCCTTTTTCGATTTCTCTGTCTAACCTATAGCAAACAAAATCCTTAAAGTGCAAATTAATTTTTTCTTTCAACCAAGTTTCTGTAACAATCGCTAATTCAATATTGTTTTTAATAAGAAAATCGAGAAATTCAGTTTGTGTATTCTTTAAACTTTTGGCATTCCACAAACAAATTTTTAATTTGCTTGCCATTTTTATTATTAAAAAGATATTTGATGCTTAAATCAGCAATAACATTAAATTGTTCTTGCTTTTATGTACATTTTGATAATTTATCTAACATTTCATTTTTTAAGGAAATTAATTCTTCAAAAGAGAAGAGATCAATATTATCATTTTTATTGCTAATTTTAGGGTTTGGAACATTTGGAATTGGATTTGCAAAACTTTGATTTGATAATGGCATATTGTTTTTAATGGGAACGGGATGGGTATTGGGAGTATTAGTATTTTCTGGTCGAACTGTTGCAGATTGAGGTGGATTAATCACTGGAAAATCGGATGATCGGTAAACAAAATTGTTTTGCCTCTGTTGATACGGATTTGAAGAGTCATGGGGACTGAAACTGCTTTTGTTTCGGCTTCTATTTCGTTCTCGCAAACGAGCTTGGATTTCAATATATTCCAGTCTTTTCTTGCAGTTTGCATCGGTGGCTGCATGTCTTTCGCCACAGTTTACACATTTGAGAGTCTGTTTATTTGGACAAGCAATTGAGTAATGTTGTTCTGAGCAAAGAGAGCAGGCTATTTTGACATGGCAAAAACTGGATCCATGGCCAAACATTAAGCACTTGTGGCATTGAAGGACGAAGTGAGGGCTTTTTCTGTAGTAATCCCAATAAACGCTCACATGAAAGACTCGTTTTGAGTTCTTTCGCAAATCGTTAAGCTTTGCACTTTTGTTTTTTAAGTACACAAGGTAATTACTTTGGTCTTTAAATTTGGGATTTTTAACGTTCATGACATTAACTTTAAGCACATCTAGTTTTAAATTCTGAACTAGTTCATTTAGAAGATCTTCTTCTTTCACTTTATGAAGTCCATACAGAACAACTTTAAATGGTTTATTTTCTTTTGTGTTATGAGTAAAGAACGGCATATTTTTTTTTTTGAGTGAATTTGAGACTTTTTGAGTGTCATCTTTGTTCGAAAAATTTACTCGACAGCCAAGTGATGTATTTTTACACATAAAATTATTGATTTCTAAGTCACTTATGTATTTTGATACAAATTCACTATTTTGTCCAATAATATGAAGTGGGGGGAAATCAATTTGGTTTGATTTTGGCAGTTGCCATTTTATACAGTTTTGCCGTAGCTGAGTTTTGGCTCTCGGAGTCCGATGAGCCTCTCGCTCTTTTTAATTTCGGTGGTATTTTAACTGTTTTTTAATTACTTTGAATCAACGATGAGAGTGGACCGATCGTACTACGTCTGTTATCGACAACGTTTCGAAGTAAAACTGAAATTTCTTAGTTCTCCGCAGAAATGTTGGTTAAAAAAATCTTTTTTAACGCAATTCACACAGCAAATGGCTTAATTTGTTCCCTTTTTTAACCAAACGTCAAATTTTAACCAAACGTCAAGTTTATACACATTTTAACGCAATTCACACACGGCCTAAATTTAAATTTCTATCGTGAGTTGCCTTCCGCAAAGTACTCATTTCTATAAGAAATTGATTTTTTTTGTTTGATGAAGCAATTTGCTAGTGTTAAAACGGTTGCACCCATTTGTTTTTATTTTTAATCAGTCGCAAAGAGTATTTCAATTTCAATATCTAAAATAATTGTTTTAAAAGTGTCATGCGGATTCTAACAGTGCTATTATTTTAAGCATTGTATATACATATATTCGAGACTAGTAGCTTCGACTTGGCAATCGACTGTGGTACCATCTTGAAACCTGACGCAAAGCCGGTTTTTTACATAAGTTTGTTATTGGGATTTTTTTTTGTACTGTACTTGAACTCAGTTTCATCTTATTGCAACTTTTTGCCTTACTCTCACCTTACCGAACACCAAAGTTCAGAAGAACGTTTGCATTGGAAAAAGTTTCCTTAACGTCACATTGACTTAGAGCATGCGGAATATTTCAACCGTTTTGCACTGAAAAAACATGGAAAATATTAAAAACTGCCCACTTGATTTATTATTTTACATTTAAAGCTAATCGCGAAGTTCAGGAACACCGAATTTTATTTCTGGACTTGGACTTATGACCCATCATAGTGGGTTATTGGTATCAAAATAAAATTCGTCACTTATAACCCACAATAGTGGGTCATTTGGGACTTTTGACTTCAGGACCAGATTCCCTGCACAGTGAATGACTAAATAGGTGGGAAATAATTTCACCAACATTTTAGGTGAAATTATTGCTCACCTAAGGTAGGAAACAATTTCACCCGAAAAAGTGAAATTATAACTCACTAGTAGTGAAATTAGGACCCATGTGGAGTTATGACCTGTGAAGTTATGCACCCGCACCAAAAATCTTTGTAGTAGATGATAACCTATGAAATTATTAAAAATGATTCCGGCTAAATAAATTTACACCGACCACGCAAATCGTATACGTCTTGGGTTTATCTTTTATTTTTTATTAAACATTTTAGTGCGCGTGATGACGGAACTTTCTTGTATAGGGGCTCCCAGCCTTGCCTATAAAAAGGAAAACTTAAAATTAACTAAAACTGCCTATTCTACTCAACAGCTGCTTACAAACTAGAACAACCACAACAGCATATCTCTATGTTTTTTTTTTTATTCAACTCTTTTTTATATATTTTTTTTTTCTTTTTGTTCGTATATATATCTACATACATATATAAAAATTATAATATACATAAATATATACATATTTTTTGTTTAATGTATTCTTTTTTATGTATTTTATATAATGTTGGCTTTGTCAATGTACATATGTGCCACCATGCCTACTCTACTTAAACCTAAACCCAAAACCCTGAACAAGTATGTAAGCCGGCCAAGGCTCAAAACACCACCCCGACTACTCATTGTCAAGTGCTGGTTGAAGCCACAAGAACTGGTTCCCCTGCTTCACCCTATCGATTCGGTCCCGTTCGGACACAGCCTTACTGAACCAAAGGAGCTCTGCTCCGTCTTGGGCGAGGAAGTCTCGACTGTAAAGGGGCCGCCTGACGGGGTAGATTAGCGGCACCGCCAGCCTGTCCTTATCAAACCGCTTCTATCTTAATAGAGGAATGCGTCTGGTGGAATGAAGCCACTCAAGCGTGTACTATCAAAATATTCGTCATTTGGATAGAACGCCTCTAAGATCAAATTATTCGTCGAAATCATAGCTCTCGCAACGTGACAAGTGCGCAATATTTTATCGGTTTTAGAACGAACAGTTTATAGCGTCCTCTAAGAAAGCAAGACCAAAGGCCAAGTCACCCCCCAAAAATTAAAAAAAAATCGCAATGTCGACAACGTTGACAAATGCGGTATAAGGCAGATAACCCATACGCTTTTCTCAAAAAATGTGTTCGCTACATTGGATAAGGTCTTAAGTGAAATTAAGCTTAACGAAAACATCACTCAAATGAGCAGATCAACCCTTCATTACATCTTTAGGACGGATCTTGGTTTCAATTTCACCAAACGTCAACGTAAGAGCGTCCTGATTGAAAGAGAAGTCTAAATAACATGGAGAATGAAACCAGGCAATAGGAGGGTTTGGGATAGGACTGGGAGGTATAGGGAAGGACGAAACTAGGAAGGGTGCCAAGGCAAGAAAGGGAAGAGAGAGAATGTCCGTTACGGCAGCTGTGGCATGCTAGCAACGCTCGGTCTAGATCGTCGGATTTGGGGGGTCTTGCCACCGCAACTGAACCTCACCTGTTTCAAAACATAGAAAACATGCCTCTGAGATAGGAGATGACCCAAAACTAACCAAAAATCAACAACACCGCCACCACTTGGTCTACCATCCCCGGACGCCGCTGCTGACGACGCGGCTTGGCCTTGTCCCACCCCACCTGGAATCCAGTCGGCCTGAGTATCGGATTCCCCAATCGACTTCGGAACTCAAGTCTCCATCATCCTTCTGCTTGTGTGTTCATGTCCGGCTTACCCTTCCACACTCCCTGAAACTTTCCTTAATCGGCCATAGTGGATAGCCACTAGGCTAAAAAAAAAAAATAACCGAGAATTCAAACACAAAACAAACGAAGTGTTACGATTCACATTTGATACAATTTATTGAATAAACTCTAACTTCAAAGAATGATAATAACAAGTATCGTAATTTTATATTTGAATCCTAAGTCTGAACATGAATTTTGAGATTAGCTCATATTCGTTATTAATTAGGTATATGAAACAATATTAAAAAAAAAAAAAATAAGAACTGCCTGAACATCCACAATTCCGAGCTTCAAATGAGGCTCCTCTCACGCTTTCTAAAAAAAAGAACCTTAAATGCCTTCAATCGGCCTACTAGTCGCGTCCCCCCTTTCCCTACCTACAGAGAGCTATTTGTTGGTGGTTTGCTGGGTGAATTGCAAAATATTGCCGTTTCGGTCTTCACGATCCTAGCAAGAGGAACTCTCTCCTTCTCCCGAAATCCAATGGATTATCAGCACAGAAAACAAATGAATTACATACAGAAAGAAAAAAAAACATCTAAGCCTAAGGTTATACAATTGAAAGGAATAGTTAAAAAAAAAACATGCATGGACCCTAAGATATATACAAATAGATACTATTGAAATGGAAATATGTGAATATAAAGCGATTTTATAAATAAATAGAAGAATAAATAAATAGCAAAAAAAATAAATAAATGAATCAATATAAATAAATAAATAGTCGATAAAAAAAGCAAACAGTATCATGCAGTCATCCGCGCCTTGGAATTTCTCTCCGTCTTCAGAGTCTGTCTTCAGAGTTTATATGATTATGATTCGGACTTAATTTTGGCGCTCTAGTTTGATTCCCACACGAGGGGTGGATTTTGGGTTAGGTATGCGCACTTTTCTTTAGCATGGGACCACAATTCGGATTGTGAAAGGATCGGCTTGCTCCGACGTCTTACTTTACGTATAAATATTAATATTTTAATGTTTACTTGGGGAGCCTGGGACTTCTACAGGCTCGGTTACTAAGTCCACAAAGGACCCGATTCCGTTCGAGCGTTGCCGTCGGTCTTCGGTTCTCTGACCGGCCGTCGGTCGTTGATTTGTCTGCTGCCACGTTTTCGCGCCCTGGTTGCCTCGTTCTTCTCTCACTAGCACATACCACAAAAAAAACGATCCACCTAACATACAAAACTAAATAAGCCTTTCACAATTTCTTCACAAAAACAAGTTCGATAACGTACCCCTCTTTCTTTGATTCTGGAGAATCGTAAAAATACTTCCACTGAATTCATGATGCTTCAAAAAGGTTTAATTTCTTAGTGTCGGACAGCAAAACTTTACGAATTTAAGAATTTTAAGTTTCCTCATTTTCACTACTCTCATTTGTCACTACAGATTAATTCGCTTAGCAAACTTGCTAACTCTCGACACAATCGTGGGTATCCGACTATTTCCATGGACTAACTTGCTCTGCCCGCCAATAGTCCAATGCTAACCCCTTCTAACAATAATTAACCTAATCCAACAAAAACAAACAACAAAATCACACACATACTCCTAATCCATCGCCTCATCATCGGATCATCCTCGATCGACGAATCGCAGGCTCCCAGGTAATTTAGTTCAACGAACTTTGTATATATTACTAACTAACTTAATTTAAAATATCTATAACTATTTCCGGCGCTAACCCCAACTTACTCAATCTCGAAACCCTGGAATGGGATGGAAATCTTTCCCAAAACTTCCAGTTCGCTACTGTCAGTTTGACATCCTCGACAACTGTCATTCGTGTTTTCAATAATTTCTCTTACAAATTTATTTGCAATTTCTCGAATTTTTCTTTATTGCGCGTGTCTTGTTGGTTTTGTTTGTTTAAAAAACAATAATAATCTTTATTTGTGCCAACCTCCAAGTGGAACCGAAAAAAAAACAATTATCTACCACCTGCTGTTGTAAATAATCCCTTTTCACCCACCACCACTCAGAAGCAGACGAGCAGTGAATCGAGCCGGCCCCACAACCTGGACACCATACATCAGTCGAACGGACCATTCTGAGTTCAACTCCGGTCTTGAGCACTTAAAGCTAAGTTTCTTTCCAATCTCTTGCATTTTATTTTCATCACCCTAACCTTTCCCAATGTTTTCTTTCTTTTCAGCCACTCCCTTCCCTGGACAATCAACACCGGTCGAACGGACTATTCCGGAGTCATCTACGGCTAAAAACTAAGTATATTTCCGATTTCTATTTGTTGAATTTCATCTCTCTAACGTTTCCTATTTCTTTTCTTTTCAGCCGCCTCTTTCGTGGACCCTGCCTTCCGTTCCTTTCCTGGACCCTGCCTGCAGCCAGCCGACCCGCAACCTCAAACAACAAACACCTAAGTATCATTGTTCATTACAATGCCACAATAAAAACCGACCAGAAACTATTAATGGTTATGCTTTTATTTCCTCACAGCCACAACAAATCTCCGAATCTGGAAGTTCCTTTAAGAAACAACAGAGACGGTGAAGGCTGCGATCTGTTGCTACGCCCACAATACGTGGGGATTAACCCACGACCAACAAGCCGGGCACTATATCGGGAATATCCAGATAACCGACAAACATCAGCACCCGGGTTATACAGGTACACTTGGTCTTTGATTTATCTTTTAAGTATGTAATTAGTTTTAAGGCCTTAGTTTAAGTATGTGAAACACACTTAGTTTAAGTTTGTATTTTTTTTTTATTTATTTATTCAGTGACAAGCGTTAGGCAATAAAAGTAGCCATATTCGCTGGACTTGCGTAGAAAATTTGTTTTTTTTTTCTTGAGGTCGTTGAACTTGCACACGTACATCGTCGAAAAGAGTGGGTAATGGAAGCTATATTCATCGAGTGCGCGTTGTGGTTGCGTTTGCAGTATTTTGTCTATAGAGATGCTGCAGACATGTATGAAGGGTGGCAATATAAGCAACGGTACTGAATCTGTTTAGCAAAGCAAAAAAATAAATAAATAAATAAATAAATAAATAAATAACATGCAATAGGAGTTTGGGGACAAGAAATTTATGGAGCCTTTGGCTTTATCACCGCTAGGAGGGGTAATCAAAAAAAAGGAAAATCAGTCTTACGAGTATATCACAGATGAGGCGTATCACGTTTTTAAATGAATAACTTAGGTTCTTAATATCACAGGCTGTTTTGAGTAAAGGGCTAACTTCTGAGTTGATGGATTACAGATACTAGAACGCTTCCATAGATCTTACAAGTGAAGGGTCACCGTCGGGTAACACTTCATCGAGCTTAAACCTAGAGCATACCTGGAATTGAACCTACGTGTTGGTGAAGGTGAAGCAAATCGCTGGACACAGATTTGGGATTTATTTAGGACACTCTACTGTTTTAGGTCCTTCGCGTGAAAGACGCCGATCTTTTTCCCAGATAAATTTTCTACCTCATACATGTTATTTCCGATTCGTTTGAGGATTCGACATTTCGTGAATTTTGGGCATAACTTCGCCGAGAGTCGCTTTGAAGCATCACTCAGAACGAAGTTACGCTTGTACACTTGCTGACCAGGCACATAATTTATTTTTCGGGTTCGGGTATTATATATCCTTGCGCTCCTTTCATTTGCCTGTTGAAGAGACTCTTTGAGCTTAGATCGAAGCAGTTGTAATCTATTTTGTTGTGAGAGATTGGTCACTTCTCCGTCTTCTAAGACGTTAAGTCTTCTAGCCAGCTCATAGCCACTACCATGCATTAGCATATTCACGCCGAACACCGCAAAGTACGGTGACACTCCGGTTGAAGAGTGCACCGAACTTCGCAATGCCGCCGCTATCTCGCTAAGATGAAGGTCCCAGTCCCGTTGATCTTCTTGGAGATACGATCTAACCGCCGCAAGCAGAGTCCGATTGACCCTTTCAGACGCATCTCTTTTCGGAGATATTTTATGATATGGCAGGCCTTTGCTGCACGTAAAGCTTTCAAGAAGACGAATTTCGAAAAGTGGTCAAGGACGACAAGAACACAGTTATTTCCATTTTTGGAGCGGGGATAAGGGCCTATAAAATCCATGTAGAGTTTTTGGAAAGGACGTTCACAAGAATAGTTACTTACAATTGGAGGACGAGATATTTGGTTGGACGATTTGGACTGCTTGCATACATCACAGTTTAACACAAATTGACGCACTTGAACAGTCATATTCGGCCAAAAATAGAATTGACGCAAACGATGTAAAGTTTTGGCAATACCTCCATGGGCTGCTTGGGGAGGGTTATGGGATTTTTCTATTAGGTCGTTTGTTAGATTCGCGGGTATCCAAAGACACCAAGAGTGTTCCGAAAGGGGGACATCACGAGTTTGGGACATCATACGTTTGTAAACGAAACCGTCTTCTACCTTTAAGTCGGGTAAGGGCTCAGAGTGCTCCTGAATTGTTTTTCTCAAATCCTGATACTCCTCAGAGTTGAATTCTGTTGACTCCAGATCAACGATAGGAACTGCTGAATCTAAGGTCAGGGCATCGACATGCGCCCGAGAGAGAGCATCTGGGACCACGTTTAGTGCTCCCTTCCGGTGCTCTATGTCGAAGACATAGGATTGGAGCTCTAGACTCCACCGAGCCAGCCGGCCACTCAAGTCTTTCATAGTCATCAACCACTTCAGACTTGAGTGGTCGGTTATCACCGTAAAATCCATGCCCTCGACATAGGGCCGGAACTTCTTCACCGCCATTACTGCCGCCATACACTCTCTCTCGGTCACCGAGTAATTCTTCTGGCATTTATTTAATTTTTGCGAAAAGAACGCTATGGGAGACTCCTTACCTTCCTCATACTTTTGAAATAAAACGGCTCCTATACCGGTATCTGACGCATCACATTGAATATAGAGTTTTTTTGAGAAATCTGGTCGAGATAAAACCGGGGCTGTAGTAAGAGCTACTTTCAACTGTTCGAATGCTAGTTTTGCTTCGTCTGTCATCTCGAACTTTTGGGACTTCTTTTTCAAAGTGTCTGTTAGCGGTGCAGTCAAACCTGAAAAATCTTTAATAAACCGCCTGTACCACCCCGCTAGTCCGAGGAAGCTCCTAACCTGTCTCGCGTTTTTGGGCACAGGGAAATTAATAATGGCTTCAATCTTTGCCGGATCAGTCTTCAAATTCCCACCACCAACGATGAAACCCAAGTACTTCAACTCCTCGAAGCAGAACTTGGATTTCTTTACGTTGATGGTGAGATTTGCTTTTCTTAGGCACTCAGCCACCTCACTCAACAATTGGACATGACTTTCGAAATCGGGGAAGCAAATAAGCAGGTCATCCAAATACACGAACATCCTTTCCCGCAGTCGTGCAGGGATCACCTTGTCCATTAAACGGCATAACCTTTGGGCTGCATTGCACAACCCAAATGGCATGACCGTAAACTGGTACAAAGGTCTCCCCGGTACCGCAAACGCAGTCTTCTCACGACTCTCCCTCGCCAGCGGTATTTGCCAGAATGCCTCTTTTAGGTCTACACTGGAAATAAAATGGGTTTCCTTCAACCGACTGATAAGCATGTCTATATGGGGGAGAGGATAAGCGTCCTTCTTGGTTAGCGCGTTGACCTTACGAGAGTCCAGGCAGAAACGGTACTTAATGGTTCCGTCTGTGCCTGGCTTCTTTATAAGTACCACCGGCGAGCACCAGGGACTCTCGCTCTCCTCGATAACGCCTAGCTTTAGCATCCGGTCTAATTCGTTGTACAATAAGGCTTGTACCGCTGGAGAGACAGGGTAGTGTCTCTGCT
The DNA here is from genome assembly GCA_943590905.1 of Sphaerophoria taeniata. Lineage (NCBI taxonomy): Eukaryota > Metazoa > Arthropoda > Insecta > Diptera > Syrphidae > Sphaerophoria > Sphaerophoria taeniata. The sequence continues at coordinate 173,469,032 of OX016540.1, forward strand.
TCACCGGGACCGAGTCTCCGGTATCGATAACATGCTCTGTTAGCTCCGTATTCCCTAATCCGTGGTGATCATAATCTAAAAACTTAAGTTTTGCTTCTGCTGTTCATACGTAAGATTGTGTGCACATTCCGGATTGGCGACGGGTGCTTTCTCTGATAAAGAGCTTACAATTTGTGGGGCGATCTGGAACGCTTTCCAAAAATCTATTCCCAAGTACATTTCCTGGTCTAAGCTGGGAACCAAAAAAAATACTATGGGGCGTTCAATTGAATTGTGCCTAACCACTAATTCGACCTTTCCTATAATCTCCTGACTCTTACCATCAGCTGTTTTCACTCCTGAATTATAAGGCTGATATTTTAATTTATTATTTTCAATAAAATTTAAGCAGTTTTTCCCTAAAACACTTATAGTTGCTCCACTGTCTAACAATCCGAACCGTTCCTTATCAGCGATAAGAACTTTAGCGTATGGTCTTGGGTCGGTCGCTATGAGGGAGGCTGCTATGTTCTTTTTAATTTTCTTTCTTACGTCGAACCTAATCCTAGCCTTTTCTATTTTCTTAGTTACCTGTCTTTTACTACCGTTGAATATCCTATCTGGCGCTTCATAATACTCCCTAATTCGAATATGTACGGGTTTTCTTGGGGTTTCAGTCTCGTTATTAATTTTTAATTCCTTAGATAGTTCCTTCCTCTGTAATATCCTAATATTTTTGTTATCGGATTCATCATTTTCTATGTTTAGTTCGCATTGTTCGAGGGTGTTTGTGTCGAACGTGATTCCCCCCGAACTCCCACGTTCCCGGCTAAGTTTCCCGGGTTACACGTCGGACACTTTGGGGTAACCACCTTTTCTAGTCCACACCGATAGCAAAAAACTATTCTAGTGGTGGGTGGGCAATCCACATGGGTATGTCCGGTTTCTTTACAGTTCCAGCATACTAGCGGTCTGGACTCGTTCACGACCCTATTCGGTTTTGGACGAGCCGTTCCATACTGGATCACTTCTATTTGCTCTGGCAACATTTCTGCGCATTCTTCTTCAATGGCGTTGGCCATGTATCGAACTGGAAGTCTGTATTGCTTAGGGCCATCCGGGTCGCGTCGTGGAAAAGCATACTCTGCTTCCTTACATGCCAACCTTAGTTGCTCCAGGGTGAATATCGTCTGGGGAAATACTAGCATCCCGATCCGTCCGGTAAGGTTCTTTTTCAAACTTTTCACCAGCTCCGCCTCTGGAATCTGAACTTTCAGCTGAGCTCTCAATTTGTTGATCGCGGCGAAGTAAGAATCGCATGATTCGTTCGGATTTAGTCTTCTGTCCATTATCTCACGCATTATATCGAGGTCCGATTTCGAATTGCGGAACCTACCCAATAACGCTCCTTTTAAGGTCGGCCAGTCCGGTCGGTAGTTAGACCTATGGTACCACCAATACCACTCCTTGGATTCGTCCTTCAACAGGAGGTGGAAGTCTTTCAGCACCTCTGTCCATGGGCACTCATGTTGAGCCTGAAGCGTCTCTACACGGAAGATAAAATCTTCGATGGTGAGTTTATCCGGCATTCCGTCGAAGATCACTCCCCACTCGTACCGGCGAACGCGTTTGTTGTTGTTGTTGTCTTGCCGGTTGGGGGTTGTTGTAAACAATGGAATTTCTCCATCCGTTATCAGGGTTAGGGAGCAGCCAAGACTGACGTCTCATTCCTTCTATGCCCTCATCCGATACACGGCCAATACTGTAACGGAACTCTTCTGGTCCATCTCCTTCGAACATGGGTCGATTCCCTTGCCGATCGGGATTTGGAGTATGGAACGGCCCCGGTGGTGGAGGATGACTCCACCAGTAGTTCAATCTATCATTCCAAGGTTCGGGTGGTTGAGCTGAAAAGCGATGACCGTTGTTCGGGATTAGTCCAGGGTCTCGTGGGTATCTGGACATCCCGTTTTGGGGTGGAATAACCGAGGACGGAGCTGGTGGATGCTGGTATTTGTCAAAGGGATTTTCCGGAGGTTGAACCGGGTGTCTTATCCCTGGGTGCAAATCTGAGCCCCTATTCCGGTCCGGATTTGTGCCGCTTCGACTAGTCCCCTGAACCAAAAAGGGTCTCGCATTCGGATTTAATGGTATACTGTCCGGAGGTGCTCTCGTATGTGGAAAAGCCTCTTCGTTGCGCCCTGATGCCGGATTCGTGACCCCAGTAGCGCCTGCACCCCTATATTGGGTGCTACCTTTAGCTGCATTATTGGTTTGGTTAGAAGTCTGATTGGCCCTCCCTAAGTTCCTAGCAGTTTCGTTCGGATTCCGACTATTCGAAGGACCTACTGAAGGAGCCGTCGAGATTGGTCTAATCCTTTCTTCAATGGGCGGAACCGGCCGGGTAGTATAGTTTATATCTTTTAGAAAGTCTAGAAATCCCCTTTCTACCTGTGCCTTAATGGTCTCTGAGATGCACTCTTGCATCGATTCACGGTAAGAATCGTAGGCCAGTATTACCGCTAAATTTATGACCGTCCTCAATTCGGACGATAGAGCTCCTGACGATCCTACTCCCTCGCTATGTTCCCCCTCAGTTTCTACGTTAGTCCTATGATTCCCCGTGTCAGGGTTACTATTTTCCTGCTCTCCACCAATGTTTTCCCCTTGCCCGGTGATGTCGCTATACTCCGGAGAGGTGCCTGAGCTTCCTGACTCCCCCGTTCTTCTTGATGGAGAAAACGTTATCAAACCGCTCCCTGATGGACCTACCATCGTTTAACCGTGTGTACTCTCCTGGCCCGTAAGCGTACTCGCTGTAGGTGGTGGTGTGCGCCTAACTGACATAACGTCGACTGTGAGGTCTCGAGTTAGGGATCTAGTCACTATTCTACCCTTGAATTTTTCTTTTGCTAGATCTAGAATGTGATCGGCGGTCGGAAAATAACGTCTCGACATCCGATACCTAATCGAGGAAAAACCTAAGCAACCAAATAACAAATTATCTTCTTTTCTTTTAACAAATATAATGGAGTGAATGAAATTCACTAATAAGATGGCCAAAACAGCAAACACTATATGCATCTAAGAAACAAAAATATTTCCTAATATTCCTCGAGGGATATCAATAACGAACAAAAAACAAGGACTCTGAACTAAAGAGTATTCTATACCTACCTACTTAGCGAAATGAAACTAGCACAAGCAAAATAATTTGGCACGTACTTCTTTGGTTGAAGGAAGCCAATTATTTTCCTACACTATCCTTATTATGCTTAACTAAAGATTTTAAACCTAATAAAGTTCTTAGTAAAGCAAACAAACAAACTGCTAACAACAATGAACTGGTATTAATTCTGTATTTATTTTTTGTTTAGATTTATTTTTATTTTTTTACCATTCGGGAGTGCTTCTGGAAGCCGAACATGAAATAAGCTGGATAACGTTAAACGTTTTTCTTCTTTTTTTCTGACTGGTCTGATGTTCCGATTAAATAATTGCTTTCTGTCTTCTTCTGTTTTTCCGGGACATGGCAAACCTAAACAATAAACAATTCCTAACGACACGACAACAAAATTTTCAATGGGAGTGGCCAACCGGATGGATGCGCCTCGTCGCAATTGACGTAGCATTCTAACGAGCAATCCAAGTCAAGACTTAGGAGTCGCTACCATCCGGGTCACCACCCACACTGAAACAGGAAACATGAAGACCCACATCGTAACAGTGCTCCAGCATCCTAGCGCATTTCAACTTTACGTTAATGAACCATAAGTATGAAGACCGCCAGGACTCTCCAGCGCAGCCACGAGATGGGTTGGGGACAAAACGAAACATGTGTTGGGTGGTATCCTGGTCGAAGCCGCAACTCCCGTCGCATTTAATTAGGCCTCCTCAAGAGTCATCCTGACTAAGACATACGAGTAATTTCGAATTCCACCAGAAAAGACTCAACCCAATAAGGATAAACAGGGACAACACGTTGGGCGCCATTTGAAACCAGGCAATAGGAGGGTTTGGGATAGGACTGGGAGGTATAGGGAAGGACGAAACTAGGAAGGGTGCCAGGGCAGGAAAGGGAAGAGAGAGAGTATCCGTTACGGCAGCTGTGGCATGCTAGCAACGCTCGGTCTAGATCGTCGGATTTGGGGGGGGGGGGGGGTCTTGCCACCGCAACTGAACCTCAACTGTTTCAAAACATAGAAAACATGCCTCTGAGATAGGAGATGACCCAAAACTAACCAAAAATCAACAACACCGCCACCACTTGGTCTACCATCCCCGGACGCCGCTGCTGACGACGCGGCTTGGCCTTGTCCCACCCCACCTGGAATCCAGTCGGCCTGAGTATCGGATTCCCCAATCGACTTCGGAACTCAAGTCTCCATCATCCTTCTGCTTGTGTGTTCATGTCCGGCTTACCCTTCCACACTCCCTGAAACTTTCCTTAATCGGCCATAGTGGATAGCAAAAAAAAAAAATAACCGAGAATTCAAACACAAAACAAACGAAGTGTTACGATTCACATTTCATACAATTTATTGAATAAACTCTAACTTCAAAGAATGATAATAACAAGTATCGTAATTTTATATTTGAATCCTAAGTCTGAACATGAATTTTGAGATTAGCTCGTATTCGTTATTAATTAGGTATATGAAACAATATTAAAAAAAAAAAATAATAAGAACTGCCTGAACATCCACAATTCCGAGCTTCAAATTAGGCTCCTCTCACGCTTTCTAAAAAGAAGAACCTTAAATGCCTTCAATCGGCCTACTAGTCGCGTCCCCCCTTTCCCTACCTACAGAGAGCTATTTGTTGGTGGTTTGCTGGGTGAATTGCAAAATATTGCCGTTTCGGTCTTCACGATCCTAGCAAGAGGAACTCTCTCCTTCTCCCGAAATCCAATGGATTATCAGCACAGAAAACAAATGAATTACATACAGAAAGAAAAAAAACATCTAAGCCTAAGGTTATACAATTGAAAGGAATAGTTAAAAAAAAAACATGCATGGACCCTAAGATATATACAAATAGATACTATTGAAATGGAAATATGTGAATATAAAGCGATTTTATAAATAAATAGAAGAATAAATAAATAGCAAAAAAAATAAATAAATGAATCAATATAAATAAATAAATAGTCGATAAAAAAAGCAAACAGTATCATGCAGTCATCCGCGCCTTGGAATTTCTCTCCGTCTTCAGAGTCTGTCTTCAGAGTTTATATGATTATGATTCGGACTTAATTTTGGCGCTCTAGTTTGATTCCCACACGAGGGGTGGATTTTGGGTTAGGTATGCGCACTTTTCTTTAGCATGGGACCACAATTCGGATTGTGAAAGGATCGGCTTGCTCCGACGTCTTACTTTACGTATAAATATTAATATTTTAATGTTTACTTGGGGAGCCTGGGACTTCTACAGGCTCGGTTACTAAGTCCACAAAGGACCCGATTCCGTTCGAGTGTTGCCGTCGGTCTTCGGTTCTCTGACCGGCCGTCGGTCGTTGATTTGTCTGCTTCCACGTTTTCGCGCCCTGGTTGCCTCGTTCTTCTCTCACTAGCACATACCACAAAAAAAAACAATCCACCTAACATACAAAACTAAATAAGCCTTTCACAATTTCTTCACAAAAACAAGTTCGATAACGTACCCCTCTTTCTTTGATTCTGGAGAATCGTAAAAATACTTCCACTGAATTCACGATGCTTCAAAAAGGTTTAATTCTTAGTGTCGGACAACAAAACTTTACGAATTTACGAATTTTAAGTTTCCTCATTTTCACTACTCTCATTTGTCACTATAGATTAATTCGCTTAGCAAACTTGCTAACTCTCGACACAATCGTGAGTGTCCGACTATTTCCATGGACTAACTTGCTCTGCCCGCCAATAGTCCAATGCTAACCCCTTCTAACAATAATTAACCTAATCCATTAAAAACAAACAACAAAATCACACACATACTCCTAATCCATCGCCTCATCATCGGATCATCCTCGATCGACGAATCGCAGGCTCCCAGGTAATTTAGTTCAACGAACTTTGTATATATTACTAACTAACTTAATTTAAAATATCTATAACTATTTCCGGCGCTAACCCCAACTTACTCAATCTCGAAACCCTGGAATGGGATGGAAATCTTTCCCAAAACTTCCAGTTCGCTACTGTCAGTTTGACATCCTCGACAACTGTCATTCGTGTTTTCAATAATTTCTCTTACAAATTTATTTGCAATTTCTCGAATTTTTCTTTATTGCGCTTGTCTTGTTGGTTTTGTTTGTTTAAAAAACAATAATAATCTTTATGTGTGCCAACCTCCAAGTGGAACCGAAAAAAAAAACAATTATCTACCACCTGCTGTTGTAAATAATCCCTTTTCACCCACCACCACTCAGAAGCAGACGAGCAGTGAATCGAGCCGGCCCCACAACCTGGACACCATACATCGGTCGAACGGACCATTCTGAGTTCAACTCCGGTCTTGAGCACTTAAAGCTAAGTTTCTTTCCAATCTCTTGCATTTGATTTTCATCACCCTAACCTTTCCCAATGTTTTCTTTCTTTTCAGCCACTCCCTTCCCTGGACAATCAACACCGGTCGAACGGACTATTCCGGAGTCATCTACGGTCTTCAACGCTAAAAGCTAAGTATATTTCCGATTTCTATTTGTTGAATTTCATCTCTCTAACGTTTCCTATTTCTTTTCTTTTCAGCCGCCTCTTTCTTGAACCCTGCCTTCCGTTCCTTTCCTGGACCCTGCCTGCAGCCAGCCGACCCGCAACCTCAAACAACAAACACCTAAGTATCATTGTTCATTACAATGCCACAATAAAAACCGACCAGAAACTATTAATGGTTATGCTTTTATTTCCTCGCAGCCACAACAAGAAGAAAACTATTGCGGAAGAAAAAAATACTGAAGGCGCTAAACAGGCTGATAATCACACATGTTGGTTTCTTAGCCGATGGTCTTTTGTTCTTCGTTTCGAGAACAGTGGCGCTTATCACGAAGAAATGAATGCCGACGTGTACGAATAATGGTTTTCGAAAATCATAACGCATCTCGAGCCAAACTCTGTCATTATTTTAGATAACACGTTTTATCTATCTAGGAAGGAGAACAAAGCCCAGTCTACAAACACCAAAAAAGACGATATTACAAAGACAGTAGTCGTATTTTTTTATTTATGTATTTTGAACAACGATAGTCGTGTTTTTTTCCCTACTCAGCAGCCAGCACAGTAATCAAGCGCGAATAAAACGCTCCAACTCACTTTATCTTTCAAATTCAATTTGTATGCCAATTGTTACATAAAATGTAGCATAATGAACCTTAGGGTTGCGTCTCGGATTAGCAAATACTCCAACCTAAGTGAGTTCATAACTTAGATAAGCTCAGATTATTCGACTTGCGTAGCAAAATAATTCGTCTTAACGCCATCAGCGCTGTCTCCATTTCAATAACTGAAAGTTCTATCGCCGCCGGCATAACTGTCATTTTTTTACTCGCCTTTTTATCGACTTCAATCCAAATTGTTGTTGTTTGCCAAGGGAAATTTTGCTTTGCTGGCTACAGAGTAGTGAAAAAAAAACATGGCTAGTGATAAACGCTACGAAGAGGACTTGGAAAAAGCGTTATAAAAACCAATATGAAACCAACGTCGTAGACAATAGCCGCGTTTTATTATCCTCGCTGACCCATATGGGTTACCCCGTGATAATAAAACGATGTGGATTTAAAAGGTTGAATTTTCAGCTATGTTTTTATCCGAGACGCAACCCTCAGTTATATTTTATTTTGCTTTTTCACAAACAACTTGTTTTTATTAATCAATTGGATTATCTCTTATCGTATGGCATTATACAACTGTGGCTAAGACTGGAATACGCGTTATTTTTTATGAATATGGCTGATATTAATAAATCTTTCTACAATTACTTCTTTTTTGTCTCACACTCTCCATCTATCCGCCATATTTAGAACTAATTTTTGAGTTACAAAATAAACCCCGATAGCTATCGGGGTTCCAGATTGTTTTTATTTTGTGTGTGAAACCCATATGGGTTAGTGAGGATAATAGCCGCGTTTTATAACCCATATGGGTTACCCCGTGATAATAAAACGATCAGGGTTAAAAAGGTAGAAGTTTAAGCTATGTTTTTATCCCAGACGCAACCCTCAGCTAAATTTTATTTTGCTTTTCCGCAAACAACTTGTTTTTATTAATTAATTGGATTGACTCTTATCCTATGGCTTTATAAAACTGTGGCTAAGAGTGGAATACGCGTTATTTTTTATTAATACGGCTGATATTACTAAATCTTTCTACAATAACTTCTTTTTTGTCTCACACTCGCCATCTATCCGCCATATTTAGAACATAGTTTTTGAGTTACAAAATAAACCCCGATAGCTATCGGGGTCCCAGGTTGTTGTTGGTTTGTGTACAAAAAGTAAACCCATATGGGTTAGTGAGGATAATAAAACGCGGCTAATAAAACGCTGCTAATATGACCAAGCAGTAGGACTTCAAGTTCTTCTGTTGCCACCTTATCACTGTGAGCTTTAACCGATAGAATTGATTTGGACTTTAGCGACAGGATAAGTGGCAGCTGAAAATAAGTCTTAAAGTAAAATCTTAAGTAAAATAAAATAGCTCCTACAGACGGCAATAGCAAAATTTGACTCTGAAAAATGGAATCAATGCATCAAACACGTTGAAGGCGTCATAACTGAGGAGACATTGGAAAATTAGTGTTTCTAAACATAACCTTCTTACCTTTTGCAATTTTTTTTGGACTGCTTTTCTGTGGACTGCCTTTTTGAGGGCTAACGTGTCTAGAAACTGCGATTTTCTTTGGACTTCCACGTTGAGATTCTGATTCTTTTGGCTTTGGAATCGCTGGCATTAACTTTTCCTTAGTTGGTGAAGGAAGTAAAACACCTTCTTCTATGTCTTCAATAACAAATTTAAAAAAATGAAATGGTTAATCTGAGTGCTGTTCTTTAAAAATCAAATATATTTTTAGGTTAATTCTTACCAGTGCCTGTTGTCCTTTCTAAATGATGACGAATATTGCAGCCTCGTGCTGGTAATGAAATTTCTTCTTTGTTATCATGTAAATAAGTAAGGACATGAACTCTTTGTTTGTTAAATGACTTTGTAGGGGTAAATTTCCTATTGTTTTCTAGTTCTTTTTCTTCTTTAGTTATAGTCCTATTTAGAAAAGAAAACAAATTCAATATAATCCAAGTTTATTGGCTTAATACTGTAAGACAAAGGGCGCGTTCAGTTTGGTCTTCGATAGCCTAGCTTATCCATGAACGAGTTCGATAGCTGAATTTGGATTGCTATGAAAACAAGAGTACAAAAATCAGCTGCTTATGAATTTCAATGGCTTTCCTGTCAGATAGCCACCTATACCAGAAACTGATGGATAGCTTTGGATTTGTTTGGTTTGGCCCCTGGGCCCTGCTATTTTTTGAATGGAAAACAAAAAAAAGCCATCCGGATAGCGTATCCAAGACAAAGTGAACGCGCCCAAAGTATTTTATAATACTTTCACACATGTTGGGTATTTAATAAAGTAGGAGCATGAGTGCATAAATAAGGTAGGTACATTACAATATAATATAAACTTTAATATAATAAGGAATTCCAAAAGTGAATTCTTTTTACAAAAAGCAATCCTGAAGAATTCTGGTATCTGAATAGAGAAGTTACAATGTTTTCCATTCTTGATGAAATACGAAAATGTACTTTCTCATAAAGATATTACGGTGTTCTGGTGTAAAATATTGCACTTTTTCGTAATTCGTATATACAGCGAAGATGCAGTTCAAGGCTAAATCACAAAGGCGCTTCAGCTTCGGCTTCGCCTGACGTTTACGAGTTCAGCTATAGGAATTCAATGCTTGCTATCACAATGACGCTTCGCCTCACGTTTCGTACGTAACGTGACTCCAAACGGAAGCTCTGGTTCAAATATGCTGAACTTTTGCTTTGTCTGACAGCTCAACAGCTTTTTAGCAGAGATATTAGGGTCTAAAGTCAAAATTGTGTTTTTGCATTTAAACCCGTTTTATGATTAGAATAAAAATTGTAGCGATCTAAAACAAACATTGAATTGATGCCAACAAAATTTTCCAATGGAATCTTAGATCGGTTGGATTGGAAAAAAATTTCCGCTCACTTTATGACAAATCAAACATTATTCTTTTTTCAATTTTGGAATTGAGTAAACATTTCTTACGCTCGAGCGAAAACAAATAACGGTATTTTCTTAACTCAAAATAATTTGAAAAGAAAAAATTATAACCTTTGAAAAACTTTTTATTTCACTTCAATCCGACATTTTTCAACTGAGATACAGCCTTATACAAAACCACTCAATGTTTGAGTTTTTTTAAGTGTTTCTCTAATTTTTATGACTAGTGTATCTTTGTTTGTTAGTATGTCCTTTATGGATTCCGAAATGGCCCACCAGATATTCGAGAATGGTTAATACTGTTGTATTCAGTGATGGTTTCTGTGACACAAAAAAAAATGGAGAAACCTCATTGAAGTAGGAAAACTGCAAAAACCAAACAAAGGTCGAAAATTTGATTATTATTTGCTTCGAACTTTTTTGATTCAAAATGAATTTTCGAATGGAAAAATAGAAATTTCTTGATAGAAAACTCATTGGTTTTCAAATAAAAAACTGCATAGAATTGTATGTGCATTGGTTTTCAAACGGAAAACTGAAAAATTTTTGATGGGGAACTTGGAAAACTCTGGGAGATCACAAAGAATTTTAAGGCTAAAATCAAACTATTGTATGGAATCTAAGGTGAAAATTAAGTAAAAGAGCAACACGTTTAATTTTGTTTATCGCATTTAGGATTTTGACCGTGCGTCAAGCTAGAAAAATTTCATGTCTTTGAAAATTGACATATAGATCTCATAACGATTTTGGAGCTTATCTGACGGCGCTAAATGATGGTGAAACGAGGTTAGCTAAAGATTAATCTATATCTATAATATTTAATAATAATTTAATATCAATATAAAATTCTTCTGTCATAGTTTTAGTGGTCATACTCCTCCAAAACGGCTTAACCGATTTAGATAAAATTTTATATGTGTATTCAGTAGGTATGAGATTAGGTTCATATTTTTTTTTTATACCGCTAATTGTTAAGTATGGCTCATCCACACATTTTGTTTTTGCATTATTTGGGCAGTTTTTTTTATTATAATTTTTGCATGGTAGGTGGCATTAAGAAATACATTCAGTCCACAATTTTCAACTTCCTACCACTTACCCCTACTTTTTAAGAGCCTCTTCTTAATGAGTTTTCATGAAAATTTCGTCGATTATTATTACTGTTTGTACATTGAACGCAGTAGTGATAGTGACATTGAAGTTTATTATTGTGAAAGGTAGGTTAAATAATCAAAGATAAATAAACATGTTCATACTGTTTACTGCCTTCATTCACATACTTGCAAATATATTTGATTCTCTACACTGAACTACAAAACTATACGTTAATATGAGTTTGGAATGTTTTGCTCAGTTGAGGTGAATAAGGCACCACCTAACGATTATTCAATGTCAATATCAATGTTTTTGATACTTTTCGTAAATGATTGTTCGCCACTATCGGAATTCCTTCGACAATATATTGGATATCCATCATCGTATCGTTAGTAAAATCTTGAGGAAATCCTTTGGTACATTTTCCATCTCCCATACACGGTGATTAATGAATGAAATTACCTCATAGGTCATGAATCATGTTAGTTGTAACCGATCCCTATGTTTTGATAGCTTTTTTTATTTTTCAACCGTATGCAAATCCGTGGAGGACTCATTCCTTTTGTACCTGTGACACCAAATGCTTAGGGTCAGGGTACCGGATAATGGAGAAGCGGGGTAGTCGGTAGCGGGTAGTGGGTAGCAATAATTGGTGTAGTGGGTAGCGTTAAGAAGTATCAATCAATTCTTAATAATACATGCATATTTTTGCATGTTTTCCAAAATCGAAGCAATCATAAAAAAAAGACAATCGTGCCCTTAACTTCATACTTTAATCAGTTCCAGTGGACAACTTCCACGACAGCTTTCGTTCATATTCCAGTATTCCATTTAACACATTCGACCGATTGAGTTTTAGTTGTGTATATACAATACATATATGACCCCAGTTGTTTTTGTTTACTTTTGCATAAACATACACCCTAACAAATCGAAGTATGTACATAATTCAAATTTTTGTTTTTAACTTTTTAATGGACAAATCGTTCTTTTTTTTCTATTCTTAAGTTTCTGGATTTTAATTTATGTACATCGTCGATGATCTTTCGTTGAAAACAGGATTTTTCTTTTGGATCGTTTTAAATTTAAGATTTGCTTTTGAGTGGAATTTTAAGAAATTCAATCATCTATGTTATAGCCCAGGAGCCCCCATACAAGAAATTCCCGTCATCGCGCCCACTAAAATTTTAAATGAGGAATAAAAGATAAAGCCAAGACGAATAAGATTCGCTTGGTCGCGGTCGGCGTGAATTGAGTTAGCCGGAAAGGCCGCGCATACCTGTTGCAATGTGGTGAAATGTCTCCATTATGACGGATTCTAATTTTGTTTCTTTCATTGCATGCGTCCTAGTGTTTGATGTAGAAATACCTTGGTTTGTTTGCTTTCAAGCTGCCGAAAGTATTGCGCAAACCAGATTTTTTATAAATGAATCTACTGTAGTTTTTAATAAAAACACAGTGTTTTAGGTCATAATAAAACCTTGTTTGCGCAGAACTTTCGGCAGCTTGAAAGCAAGCAAACCAAGGTATTTCTACATCTAACATAAGGACGCATGTAATGAAAGAAACAGAAATGGAATCCGTGATGATGGAGACATTTCACAGTCATTCACCAAATTGCAACAAGTATGCGCGGCCTTTCCGGCTAACTAAATTTACGCCGACCAAGCGAATCTTATTCGTCTCGGCTTTATCTTTTATTCCTCATTTAAAATTTTAGTGGGCGCGATTACGGGAATTTCTTGTATGGGGGCTCCCCACCTATTACTAAGGGATCAATAAGAGATTTGTAGCTATTTCAGGAACAATGCCAAAAGCAACTCTGAAAAAATATGTTTCGGACAACCCGCAAACTTTCACAAGTGATGGAAAAATTCTTTTCTGCAAAATTTGTAGCAAAGGTATCTCCTATGAAAAAGAGTTCCAAGTTGACCAAAACCTTAAATCTATGAGACATACAGAACTTTCAAAACTTTCGAATCCTACGAACACGCAGCAACTCCTTCGTTTCAAACCACACAAAGTAATTTTAATATGGATTTATGTGAGGCATTTGTTGCAGCTAATGTTCCGTTGAATATACCAAAGAAATCGTGCCAGATTCTTCAACATTGTGTAAAAACTACATTAATAAAATGTATATTTTACTAACAGATAAAATAAAATCCGACTTTAAAGACGAATATATATGTAGATATTTCAATCGATGAAACCACAGACATTCAGGGACGTTTTGTGGCCAATGTCATTGCGGGTGTGCTAAGCCAAAACGAGGAGTTAATGTCAATTATTTTGGCTTAAAAAGAAACAAAATACTTCTGTTTTTAACTGATGCCGCTCCATACGTGGTAAAGACCGCTCGAAGGTTAAAAGTTTGGTATCCGAAATTGATTCATGTGACGTTTTTAGCGCATGCACTATATAGAGTGGCAAAACAGATAAGAAGTAATTTTAAGAATGTAGATCTTTTAATCGCCATCTCGCGTTGATCATTCAAAACAAAGTATCCCTTGACTCCTCTTCGTCCACAATCAATTGTCACCAGGTGGGGAACTTGGTTTGAAGCTGTAGCTTACTAGGCCAAGAACTATGAAGAATTTGAAGATGTTGTCAATGGCCTTGATAATTCGGATGCCGTTGCCATTAAAAATACAAAAGAGGCATTAAAGAAACCTTCTTTAAAGAGTGAAATTATTTTCATTAATTCGAACTATATTTTCTTTTGCGATGTAATTGTACAGCTCGAGGGAAACAATTCCTTAAAAAAACAAGAAACAGTTGCTTCTAAGATTGGTGCAGTTGGAGGGTCTTTTGGTGCAGCGATTAAAGAAAAACTGGATAACGTTTTAAAGAAAGCATATGATTTTTTAAAAATGAAAAATATATGCAAGGTAGTTTCTCTGAGTTGCGCCGAGGAACATTATATTGAGGACTTAACACCTCAAGAAATATGTTCCCTAAAGAATGCCCCATTGACATCAGTTGACGTGGAGTGATCGTTTTCGGTGTACGAAACATTTCAGCGACCGAATCTTCAAAGCTTCACGTTCGCAAATTTGCGAACAAACTTCATGATTTATGCAAATAAAGTATAGGAAAATTTGGAAAATTAGATTTAGTTGAACAATGAGTTCTGTGTTATTTTGAGTATTTTTGTTTCATTTTAATTGAAAAGACTTTTATTTTTCTGTTTTTATTAACATAATTTTTTGTTCCTTGAATAAAGACTGATTTTTTTTATAAAACCACAACACAATGTTTTTATCCAACATAATGGTTCACGAGGCATATGGTTTTAAATACATATTTAAGGTGCATATTTTACATTTTTAAGATTATAATTTTAAGTGAAGAACCTAGTCCTACTAATATATTGACGCCCATAACGTGGGGCTTGTGAAAATAAGAAAGGAATTCCTTTTCGTTGCGGATATTATACTGTGTCGTGTGTCTAGTTGTGTTCATTAGATAAGTTTCTTTCTCTGTTGTTTTTCTATGAACTTTTTACTTTCGATTCCTTGTGTTTTTCAGTGCAGCATCGAGGAATTCGAAAATTGTTGGAAGGAGTTTCGTGTTGAGTGGAGATTTGGTTAAATCTATAGCAACGTTGCAATTAAATTGAACAGTGGAAGCGGATTATTAAGGTTTGCGGTATTCTTGGCAAAGTGAGTCTGTTTTTCCTTATTATTTTTTCTTAATTTTAAATTGTTATTCTTTGGTTTGGAAAATTTAATATTATTGTTTCAATACCTAATATCGAGATCCATACATAATATTAAATAGTGGAAAAATTTCAATTTTAAGGTGGCCATTTTCTTAAGGTGACCATATTCTCAAGGTGACCCTTTTGTTTAACATTTTACTTATACAAGCTTTGAGGTTATTTATTGCATTTTTTTTGGTAGTTTAATAACATTTTAGTGCTATTTTCCGTTTTTTTTTCTCATTTAATTGGATTTTGGGTCAGTGTGACCATATTCATAAGGTGACCATAGTGCGTTTTTGTTTTGTCGGTAATTTTATTTATCTTGTGGAGAGTTTACTTTTTTCGATTGAGTTTTGAGGGTTAATTTTGAAGGTGACCTTTCGTTCACTTCTCTATATATATACATAATATTTTATGCTTAAAATTTTGGCGCGCGAATTATTTCAATTCCTTGTTGTTTCGTGGTATAATTTAACTTTTTTTGTATTGAATTTTATTCATTTTTGTTGGAAAACTCAGATTTTCGTTTTGGAGTGACCATACCTGATTTTTCCTCAATTTAGTTTTATTGGTGTGACCATATTGCATACTTTTTTTTGGAAAGTTATACTATTTTTATTTGAGTTTTGCTGTAAAATAGAATTTGCTTTTATTTGGTGAAATATTTTTAATTTCAAGGAACCGGTTTTCAATTTCATTCTTTTTTTGTACATTTTATCGTGTGTTGGTTTTTAATTGGAACAATGTCGACAGCAGGTTCGGGTGCGTCACCAACTGCGCAGGTCGGCCAACGTGCGAGCTCTAGTGGGTCCCAACTACAGGGTGATGAACCTTGTGACCGGAACCCCGAGCGACTTGATAAGTGGAACCTGAAGTTCACTGGTGAGCATTGTGGCTCATCGGTGAACTCATTTATAGAAAGAGTGGAAGAACTTAGGGAAGCGCGAGGGATATCAGAGGCTAGGGTTTTTAAATCAGCGGTGGATTTGTTTACAGGAAAGGCTCTCTTGTGGTTTAGGGCGGTTAGGGACAATATCTCAACATGGAAAGAGTTGGTTAGGGAGTTAAAACTAGAATTTTTACCATCCAATTATGATGACCTCTTGCTGGATGAGGTCAGGCGGCGTACCCAGAGTAGGGATGAGACAATGGGAATGTACATTGCTCTCATGCAAACTCTTTTTAAGCGGTTCTCGGAGCCTCTGAGTGAGAGTAGAAAGCTTTCTATTCTCATGAAGAATATAGCTCCCTTCTATCAGACGCAATTGGGGTTGGCTGAAATCAAATCAGTCAGCGAACTGGTTGCGTTGGGTAGAAGACTCGAGACAATTAGGAATAATGTGGAATCTTTTGTACCTCCTCCGACAGGTCGCAACAGGCAGGCTTTGGAACCTGATGTTGCCTATGTTGCCTCCGTGCAGGAAGCAACAGTTGCGGTTAACGCAAATCCCCCACCTCGTAGGCCCCTTCGTTGCTTTAACTGCAACAGAGAGGGACATTTCTCTAGTTCTTGTTCCGCTCCTAGGCGTTGTTTTGGTTGTGGGGCTACTGGTACAACTAGGCAAAATTGTAGGCGTTGTTCCGGGTCGGGAAATGGACAACGGACTCTTGGGCCAGCAGGACAAGAGCGCCGTCGTCAGTAAATAGGTCGCCTGCTGACGACCAGCTGGCAGTAAAACTAGGTTTCACGTTAGAGACAAGTGGGAGCGACAGTCGTCCTTACTTGGGGGTAAATATTTACGGGTTTAGGTTTTTAGGGTTATTAGACTCAGGAGCTTCCAGAACAATAGTTTGTAGGGATGTTTGGGATGTTTTAAAGGATTTAGGTTTAGAGCTAGGAGACACTAATGTTAGGCAGGTTCAATTAGCAGATGGTGCAGGTGTAGGAGTGTTAGGAGTTTTGAATCTACCCATTGTTGTCGAGGGCAAAACAGTTTTGGTGGAATGTCTTATCATTCCGAGTTTACCACATGCGATGATTCTTGGTGCAGATTTTTGGGCACTGTCGGGAATCGTCCCGGATCTTCGGTCTCGCATGTGGAGTTTTTCAAGTCAAGATATGGTGGCTTTGGTTAGTACTTCAGCCATCACAGAGGAGTCTGAGTTGGATGAAGTTCAGAAACAGAACTTAGGAGGTTTAGTTGAACAGTTGTTCAAAGATATGCCAGAGGGGTTAGGTCAGACAACAATGGTAGAACATGTGTTTAGGACATCGGCGGAACCAATCAAGCAAAAGTATTATCCTGTTTCACCCGCTATGCAGGTGCACATCGACAAGTCATTGCAGGAAATGATTGAGGAAGGAGTGATTGAAAAATCAAACAGCCCTTGGGCATCTCCGATAGTACTTATCAAGAAGAAAGATGGGACATTTAGGTTTTGCGTCGATTATAGGAAACTTAATCAGGTAACTGAAAGGGATGCTTATCCTTTACCTATTATATCTGCCATTTTAGACAAACTTCGCAATGCTAGGTTTTTAACATCTCTTGACATTAAGTCAGCCTACTGGCAAATTCCAATGGCGGAAGAATCTCGCAAGTTTACAGCCTTTACGGTACCGGGAAGGGGACTCTATCATTTTAAAAGAATGCCATTTGGCCTTCACAATGCTCCTGCCACTTGGCAGAGATTTATTGATAGTGTACTAGGGCCAGAACTGGAGCCATTTGTATTTGTTTATCTTGATGATATTATTATCGTCACAGATAAATTTGGAAAACATCTTGAAATTTTGGAAGAAGTTTTTCGAAGGTTAAAAGAAGCGGGGTTAAAAGTAGGAAGGGAGAAATGCCATTTTTGTAGGACATCGTTAAAGTTTCTTGGTTACGTTGTGGACCGCAACGGATTACACGTCGATCCTGAAAAGGTCGAAAGTATGGTGAGGATACCTGCACCCAAAAATGTGAAAGAGGTAAGGAGCTTTGTAGGAACAGTGTCGTGGTACAGGCGTTTCGTACCAAATTTCTCAACAGTTGTTAGGCCATGATTACGGTATCGGGGCCGTACTTACACAGACTTTTGAGGACGGGGAGAAGGTAATTTGTTATTTGAGTAGGTCGTTAAATCGAAGTGAAAGGAATTATTCCACTACCGAAAAGGAGTGTTTAGGTGTTCTGTGGGCGATTGAAAAGTTAAGACCGTATCTCGAAGGTGTTCGTTTTACGGTAATAACTGATCATTACTCACTCATCTGGTTGAGTAACCTGAAGGATTCGCAAGGGAGGCTTGCGCGCTGGGCAGTTGGGCTTCAGCAATTTGATTTTCAGATAATTCATCGCAAGGGGAAACATCATGTCGTTCCGGACATGTTATCTCGGGGGGTTCCAGTAGTGGCTGGGATTTCAGATGAGGATTTAGACCCTTGGGTAGAAAAGATGATTTCGGCAGTTCGGTCGAACCCATTAGGTTATCCAGCTTGGAGAGTGGAAGACGGAAGATTGTATAAGTTTGTTAAATCAAATCACATAATCGTTCATGAGAACAATGAGGAGTGGAAACTAGTTGTAGGGAAAAAGAATAGGTTTAACATTTTAAAAGAGTGTCATGATAATCCTTTAGCAGGGCATATGGGAGTTAGGAAGACATTTGCTAGGATAGGGGCTAAGTATTATTGGCCAAAGATGAGGCAAGATATAGTAAAATATGTTAGGAGTTGTGGGGTATGTCAGCAAGTGAAACCAGTTAATGATAAGCCAGCGGGTCTTATGACAGAAAGGATAGGGGTTTCCTCTCCGTGGGAGATGATAAGCGTAGATTTAGTAGGGCCTTTACCGAAGTCAAATAGGGGTTTCATGTATATATTGACTGTTGTGGACTATCTGACAAAATTTCCATTGCTTTTCGCTCTTAGGTCTGCCACGGCAAAAGCAGTATGTAGGGAGTTGGAGGATAATGTGTTTCTTTTATTTGGAGTACCGAAATTTCTGATTTGTGATAATGGTCCACAGTTTAAGAGTAGGGAATTGCGAAAACTTTGTGACGATTATTCGTCAACGATTAGGTATACTCCACATTATCATCCTCAGGCTAACCCAGCGGAGAGGATAAACCAAATTATAAAAACTACTTTGAGGGCTTATGTGTCGGAGAATCACCGTGTGTGGGACTCTCAATTAGCGAAGGTTGCATGTGCCATCCCCACATCACAACATGAAGTTTTAGGAGTCTCTCCTTACTATGCTAATTTCGGGAAAGAGATGTTCACAAGTGGCAGAGGTGATCCATTGATTAAGGATACAGATAGAATAGTCCAACAATCAGTAGAAGATGTAGGAGAAAGGTTTAGGAGATTGAGGGCCGATATAGCGGACAAACTTAAGGCAGCAAGTAGGAAAACTGCTGAGTCATACAATCTCAGGAGGAGAGATATTCAATATCTTCCGAATGATGTTGTATGGCGACGCAACTATAGGTAGTCTATCGAATGCTGCAGACTATTATGCAGCAAAACTGGCACCGAAGTTTGTTGGGCCGTTCAAAATTAAAAAGCGATTGTCGCCGTGGACTTATGTCCTCGTAGATAATAACGGCAAAGATCGTGGCACTTGGCACACGAAAGATCTCAAACCTTTCAACTCTCTTTCGGAAAATGATTGAGTCCCAAACATTACAATTAAATATAATATTCATGCATTAACTTTTTTTTCTTTTTCAGTAATTCACATTTTCATTAAATTTTTTTTTTCTTTTTTAAATCGCCGGATTGGGCCTGATTTTTGAGACTAATTTCTTAGTTCTACTTGTTTGTATTATGAACAAACCCTTTTTAAGGAGGAAAGGGTGGGATTTGTTGCGTTAAAATTTAACGCAACCACTCCTTCGTAAATGAAAATCACTTTTTTTTATCAAATAAATTAATTGCACTTTGATGCATTTCGCATCGACTTTTCTCACTTGAATTATAAATATCCAAATAGAATTTGACAACTGTCACCACCTTCACACACGAGAATGAGAGAGAGCGGGACGGCCATAGTCCTTCTGACAATGGTTCTCACTTTCATTGTCGTGAGGATAAGTTTCTTCCACAGGTTTTGAGGATTGTTAACCAAATAGGATTGAGTGATGCCAAACAGACGGACGGACGGTCTGAAACTAAACGAGCAATGGATTTACACGGGACGAGAATTTTTGAGAACGGCTGTGTGCCCAACGATTTTTCTTATCACTAACATAATTTGTAATTTTGTAATATGTTTCAATTCTTTTCTTAAAAAGTAATGTTATTTATTTTGTAAGAACTTGGTACATCTAACTCAAAGTTAAATTTAAATTAGTACTTTCAAAGACCAGATGGACTCTTAAGAGTTATTTTCCAAAGTTATTTTGGACTTCTTTTCGATCTAATAATGCGATCTTTTAACGTTTGCAATTCAAGCCCATACGGGTTAATCAAGATATTGTCTACAGTCTTCTCGAATATACGTTATAGTTATAGTTAAATTCACTTAAAATCATTTTGTTGTAACCTTAAGGTTAATTCAGCTCAACATAGCAACAATTGTGAATCATCCCCAAACTGATCGTCCAGTGTCGGCGAGTTTCGGGATGACTCTCGATAACTTGAGAGAAACTACGGCGAGTAAGCAGGACCGCGAGTATCTTCTCAGAAGTGGCTCTCAACTAAGCCAAATATGACTGGCCGTTGATGACGTGATGAAGATCGGCCACTCCAGATAGGCTGAAAGCGCGGCGAATTCAAAAACAAGAGTAGGCGATTTAGGACCTAGGTGAACCTAAATCGTCACTCTGATCAGAGACTTAGAAAAGAAAAGACAAGCTGAGAACTTTAAAGGTTATACCAAATTAGAAGTTTTTTTTTGAGAAATTTTATTGAGCAGCCATTTTGATTTTGGGAAAATTTCGAGAAGACAAAAGGAACGCTTGGACATTTTGGGAAAATTCAAGAAGTTATCGGAGGATTGGTAACTATTAGAGAAAAGGTTGTATTTTTCTAAAATATATATTCTTTTTTTTACAAATTTATTGATTATTTTCTTTGGGTGATCGCGTATTTTTTTTTCCAATTTTCATATTTCTGAAATTAGACCTTAACGGTCCATCTTGGTCGAATTAATTAATTTTCAAAAATTGTATTTCGATTTTGCTTCGACTTTAATTGAAAAGATCCGTGGTTTTTATCCTGCTTTTGAAAGGTTTCCCCGGCCTTAAAATAAAAAGATTAAATATCAAAAATATCCGCCATCTTTTTTTTCCACTTCAAACTCGTGTTGGTTTATTCCTTTCTTCGAATTTCATCGTTGTTCCTTACTTTGGAAAGGTTTGCAATCTCCTTTTTTTTTGTTTTCAGGAAAAAAAATTGCTGGCGCCCTTATTAGCCACAGTGTGGCAACACCATCAAAATTTTATATCAAATTGATATGTAAAATCCTAATAGTTCAAATTGAACTTTCGATTAATCGATTCCTCGATTAATCAGTTATCGAACTCATCCCTCACTGAGCTCGTCGTGGTGGCAGCACTTTAATTGCTGCCTGTTGCACTTATTGTGAACTAACCCCTTTCGAATAATCTCATCTGTCAACGCAATACATCGTGTAGCGTGGTTTGATTTCGTTTTCTATTCCTTGCGGTGGAAAATTTCATAAAAATCTTTTCAATCGTTTGTTTATAATAAATTCCATTCGGTTTGTTTGTTTGTGCAACAAATATATGAAGCTGAAGAGTTTGTTTGAACGCGCTAATCTCAAGTACTACTGGTTCGAATTGTAAAATTCTTTTCGTGTTGGATAGTCCATTAATCGAGGAGGGCTTAAATCTACATTCTATTAAGCTGCAACCAATAGAAGCTAAGAATAAGTGGAAAAAACGGAAAAAACGGCAAGAAACTATTCATTCTTTATTTGTTTGAACGCGCTGATCTAATAAACTGCTGAATCAAATTGAAAAAATATTTTTGTGTTGAATATATATGCAGTTGCCCGTAGCTTAAGTGGTAAGGTGTGTTGGCTGCTAAGTAGAACGTCGTGGGTTCGAGTCTTTCTCGCTCCCATAAAGTTTTTATTTCATCTTTACGGGCACTGCCTCTTGCGAAGAACTGACAAATCTTCCAAGAGTATCAATCTGTCATGAAAAAATGATTCTCAACTCTGCCGTTCGGAATCGGCGTTTAATTGTAGGTCCCCTCAATTCTTTACACGCATCCAGAGAATTGTTGATGAGAGTAAGCCACTTAGGCCTTGGCTCTTCAAGAGCTGTCGCGCCACTCTATTTTTTTTATATAATACTAGCAGTTGCCCGCGACTTCTTCCGCCTCTCCCTCTTCCACCGGCCAGAATATCGTCTCGACTTGTGCATCATGCGCGCGTGGGAATTCACACTGACTTCGCAAAAGCCTTCGATCGAGTCAACCACTACGTTTTGGTGCAAAAGTTAAAAGGGTTAGGTTTCCATTCTAGTATTTTGAAGTGGCTTCAATCATATTTATGCAATCGTATCCAATACGTTCTTATAAACAATTTGAAATCTCACCAAATTCTAGTTTCCTCCGGAGTCCCTCAAGGAAGCCATTTGGGACCACTTTTGTTTTTAATTTTAATTAATGATATTCCACTCCAAATCCGATTTTCTCAAAAACTACTGTTTGCCGATGATTTAAAAGTATTTTGTCGAATTAAATCAATTTCAGATTGTTTGCTCTTGCAAGAAGACCTAAATAGACTTGGTGTGTGGTGCAAAAATAATTATTTGTTTTTGAACATCTCAAAATGCCAAATCATGTCATTTTTCCGTAACCAGTCTCCCATCTTTTATTCTTATAAAATTGACGATAAACCTCTCTGCAGAATTGATGAAAAAAAAGACCTTGGTGTTTTATTGGATCAAAAACTTAATTTTAATCTACACATTGACTTTATTGTAGCTAAAGCTAATTCTATGCTAGGATTTATTTCTCGTAATTCTAAGGAGTTTACCGATCCTTACACTCTCAAATCTCTATTCAATGCCTTTGTACGATCTGTTTTAGAGTACTGTTGTGTTATATGGTGCCCCTTCTATAAAACGAGTTCTGATAGGATCGAAAATATTCAAAAACGTTTTACGAGGTTGATAGTTTATTGTCTAAATTGGAATGCCCTCGTATGATTCAAGACGCCTACTTATCGGCTTACCAAAGCTGTCTGATCGTCGTAAATATTTTGCCATTATCTTCATCAGAGATCTATTATCTTATCATATCAATTGTCCCTTCTTGTTATCTATGGTTAAATTCTATGTTCCTTCGAGAGATTTGCGTAATAGATGTTTATTTTTTGTACCGTTTCACAGAACGAATTATGGGCTAAATGAGCCTCTTTCAAGATGTTTAAGAGAATCTAATTCTGTAATAAATCAAATTGATTTCTTTAATTGTGATAATAGAGAATTATTTAAACAACATTTGTTATATTTTCTTTGTAACCTGCGTGGTAATTAAGTATTTATTTACAAATTATGTACCTATCTAGTAATCGTAAGGAATTTATATATTTTTTTTATAAGATCCGTTTGATGAAATAAATAAATAAATAAATAAATAAATAAATAAATAAATAAATATTTTTTCCGTTTTTTTTCACATTTTCCACAGACTCTTCGCTGCTATTGGTCACAGCTTAAGTTTAAGTGGAATAAAGCCTTCCTCGATTAATGGACTAACCAACACAAAAAGAATTTTACAATTCGAATCGAACCAGTAGTTTCTGAGTTTACCGCGTTCAAACGAACAAACTCTTCAGCTTTATATTGTATTGTATTGTATTGTTTGCCGTTTTTACCACATTTTCCACAAATTCTTCGCTCCTTTTGGTCGCAGCTGTTATATAGCTTCAAGCCTTCCTCAATAAATCCACCATTCGACACAAAAAGAATTATGTTCTATTTGATTGAGCAGTTCCTGAGATAAGCGCGTTAAAACGCAGAAAAATTAATATTTTTTGCAATTTTTTCCACATTTTCCACAGACTCTTCGCTGCTATTGGTCACAGCTTAATGTTAAGTAGCCTAGAGCCTTCCTCGATTAATGGACCATCCAACGCAACCATGAACCAGTAATTATTGAGATTACCGCGTTTAAACGAACAAACTCTTCAGCTTTATATATTAGTATAGAGTATAGATGTATTGTATTGTTTGCCGTTTTTTCCACATTTTCCACAAATTCTTCGCTCCTTTTGGTCGAAGCTTAATGTTATATAGCTTCAAGCCTTACTCAATAAATCCACCATTCGACACAAAAAGAATTGTTCAATTTAACTGAGCAGTTCCTGAGATAAGCGCGTTAAAACGCAGAAAAATTAATAGCTTTTGCCGTTTTTTCCACATTTTCCACAGACTCTTCGCTGCTTTTGGTCACAGCTTAATGTTAAGTAGCCTAAAGCCTTCCTCGATTAATGGACCATCCAACACAAAAAGAATTATACCATTCGAACCAATAGTTCTTGAGATTACCGAGTTTAAACGAACAAACTCTTCAGCTTTATATATTATATAAAATATAAAATATAAAATGTAAAATATAAAATATAAAATATAAATATAAATATAAAATATAATATATAATATATAATAATTTGATTTAAGAATCTTAAATTTATTTAAGTTACCTTTATTGGAAGTCAAAATAAATAATCACAAAAACATTGTTGTCAGAATGACAACAATAACGTGGCTTCAACATTTAAATATGGCTTTAAACAATGATTTCAACTTTTAAATTTAAACTGAAGTTTAACGTTAAGTTGAGCGTTAAATTGAATTGTGAAGTTGTTCAGATTCAGAACTAAAAGTCGACTTTAACGAATTCAATCCAATATCTACGTGCTTTGCAAAAGTATAATCGCACCATATAAAATAACAGGCAGTTTGGTAGTGTTTCTGAGCTCCAAGAGACAAAACCGCACGAATGGAACTCGTTGGACAATTCCTAATTAAAAAAACTGGTCGAGAGTAATCCAAATCGAGTATTTTAACTTGATTGAAAATCGGCGTAGTAAGAATCCACACTAATCTTTAAAAAAATAAAAAAAAATAAAAAAATGTTGAAAAAATAAGAGAATGCGATTATACTTATGCAACAAAGAAAAAAACTTGTTTTCTTTTCTAAACATTAGAGGCGAAAGTAACGGTAATTTTTTTTTCTCTCAATTTTCTTATCTAATGAGGGTCTTTAAAAAAAAATAGTTTAGAATTGCTGCAGTCCTCGGTTTTACACAAAACCATTTTTACATGGTGCGATTATACTTTTGCAAAGCACTGTATTGGTGGTCTAGAACCCTTTGATATATCTTTGCTGATGAAGTGATGAGTGATGACGTTTGAACAGAAAATCATAGTGATAAACGTAAATGGCCAGTAAATGTTTTGAACATTGATCTGATATGCATTTTTTTATTTTTATAAATATCTAATAAATAAACAATCAAAAATTGACAACCAATCTTCAAAATCGAAAAAAAACTACATTTTCTAGTACATTTTGATGCTATTCAATGAATATGTAAAACGAGGAAAAAATATGTTTATTAATAAACTTATTGATCAAATGAATAATTTCACTTTCCGTGTGCAAGCTATAACGTGTGTTATCCGGTGGATAGGGTTTTTTGTATTAATAGTGCTAAACGAAAACCCCTATTAATAAACACAAAATAACTAACACTTCTGTTAAATCAGAATTCCTATTAATAAACGTGTGTTAGCCTTAAATGACAGTTGTTTACAAACGCATAACTTATTTGGCCGATTTTTGCGTATAAGGACCGAATATCTTTTTATTTCAAAATATTTGACAACAAATTTAGGTAGGTAATTTACTTATAAGGATAGGGTATGTTTATTAATAGGGCTGACTGTATTTGAAAGTAAAAATTATAAGTGTTGAATAAATAATTTTGTGTACGATCTGAATTAAGTTAATTTGTGTTATATATTTAATATTATAATATTTTTTGGATAACTGGAATCGATTACGCAGCGCACGCAACGGAAGCCTTCAAATGTGAATAATTTTCACGTTTCTTGCAAAAATGTTCATTGATGCTTTGCTCTCATTAATCGCAGCGTAAAGCAATAAAGCTTAAAGCCTGCGTTAAAAAATGAACCAATCAACACCAAAAGATTTCACTTCTAGTTCCGGAAATCAGCACGTTTAAACCAACTACAGAAGACTCCAAAGATCAATAATGTTCGACTTTTTTTTAAATATTTTCGACTGATTCTTTGCATTGGTCGCAGTGTAATATGATACAGCTTAAAGTCTTCCTCGAAAACTGGACTATTCAACATACAAAAATTGTCAATTTGATTTAGCAGTTCCTGAAATCAGCGCGTACAGACAAACAACAGAAGCCTTTAAAGATAAATAATATGTGTCGTTTTTTCCACATTTGCCATTGGTTCTTCGCTCCTATTAGTCGCAGCGTAGTGTTAAATAGCCTAAGGCATCCCTCGACAAATGGGCTATCCAAAGCAAAATTGATTTTATACAACTCGAACCAGTCGTTCCTGAGATTAGCGCGTTCAAACAAACAGTTAAGCTTTATAATAGATTTACCATACAGATCATGAATATCAGCTTTAACGATCTCATCAAGTTCAGTAACTTCTTTACAACATTCAGCAGACTAAAAAACATAGAGAATATATAATACCTAGAGTCGCAACCTTTTCCTCCCTTGCCGAAAACACGCTCAAAATTTTTCTGAGGTGAACTCTCACAATCCTCTCTTTTTTCGTGTAGGTACATCTACGTGAATCTGTGTAAGAGGTGAAAACAAAAAGTGAGTACTCCGCCGTGGGTAAAATTTTTTGTTCGTTGCCCAAAGTGACAGATGAAATTTGTAAATAAAAAAAATTACGAGTCAAAAAAAATAAAATGCCGAAGATGAAAACGAAGGTATCAAATGCAATATCAATTTCAAGTTTTGGGAGTTTTGGTCCTCTGCTCGGTGTTGTTTCTGTTTCAAATAACATTTTGTAAATTTCTGGTAAGATTCATTCAAAAACTAGCATTTTCCATCAAGACGGACAAAAT
Source organism: Sphaerophoria taeniata (assembly GCA_943590905.1). Taxonomy (NCBI): domain Eukaryota; kingdom Metazoa; phylum Arthropoda; class Insecta; order Diptera; family Syrphidae; genus Sphaerophoria; species Sphaerophoria taeniata. The sequence goes on from OX016540.1 coordinate 173,496,073, forward strand.
TTGTTTCTGCATTTTTTAGGTTTACTCGTCACGAAACGCCGAAGTCTTAACATTTCATGAACTAAAATTAAAACAATACTTCCCGAACCCCGGATAGATAGAATACGACCCAGTGGACATTTGGAAATGCACCCAACAATGTGTCGAGGTGCGTATCAGTGCCAACTTTTGTATTTGACAAAAGGGTTCAATCGATTAAAGCCTCAGTTATAGCTATCAGTAAAATCCATCAGTAAAAATTGAAATATCTGGAATCTGAAATTTTTTACTGATGAGCGTTTATAACTATCAGTAAATTTACACCTTCACGCCGCAAACAATTTTGTTTTTACTGTTCATCTCATCAGTAATTTTTTTAATGATGACACCGGAACAGTAAAAAAAATGAAACGCCATCAGTAAAACGAAATGGAATTTTTTTTGACATTTGGCCGTCAGTTGTTCAGTAAATTGAAATTTCAACAGTAAAATTTATAAAATGGATTTGTTAATAATATTTAACGATAAATGCATTGCTTTTTTTTGAAAAAAATAGTCGAAATGTATTTTCAACTTATTTCATCAAAATTTTCCTCAAAATATAAGATTAAAGTATTCAAAATAGCAAAACAAAATTTTTACTGATGGATTTTACTGATAGCTATAACTGAGCCCTAATCAAGTTCCTTTAGGCTGCCTGTCAGAATCTTCTGATACTGGAGATAAATCCACAAGACATCGTTGCATTGGGGGTCTGCAAGCAGCGTGGTACAACCGTCCTTTGGGACAAAACCACCGGAATTACATTACATAATGCCATTGGTATAACTTATGATTTTGACGCATGAATTATGAGCTCATTTATGTAAATTAAATCAATTCATATTTTTGCTGCTCTAGGTTGGGCAGACAACAGGACATCGATGATATTAAAATCGATTCTTGACAATTTATGTTGTTTGAACAACGATAGCAACTTAGAGGTGCTTCCACCAATGGCTTTTTCCGTCAATTTCTTTGTTTGGCTGGAGTTATAGCTATTTCACGGGTGCCAAGCCGATCATCAGACTCCTTTGTTAGTGGTGCTGCCTAGTTATTTTTCATATTAATCGAAAAACTTTTTGACTTCACTTTGGGATGAAGTTGCTATCGTTGTTCAAACAACATAAATGGAATTGACGGACGCAGCCTAACTGAAATGTTAAATAACACAAAATCAAAAGATTCTTGACAATGCCAAGTGCAAAATCCATTATGTTAAAAGTATGTACAGCTTGCCGCTGAGTACGTGTTTTAGTTCCTTATGGCTTATGGAAAATTCGCCAGCTGTTGGTCAAAGCATCGAAGACAAAAAGTGCCTCTTTGGGACTCTAGATTCATGGATAATATGGGTAAGAATTGATAGCAACAAGCACGAATGCGAAATTTGTTTCGAGTTTTTTGTTTGCAGAATCTTAGTGGAGGTGTGAGTAGTGGCATTCATGTTACTGATGCGACGAATGCAAATTACACAATGCTCATGAATGTTTATACATTCAAATGGGAGCCAAAATTGTGTCAACTCTTCCAAATCCCAATGCAATTGGCCAATTGTGTACCAACGTAGGCCAATGTGTTTGCACAATCGAAGACAAGCAATCGATGCCATCGAATTTGTGCTAATGAATTTCGCCGAAATGAATAAATTGAGGGTGCGAATGCAACATCGGAGTCATTCAAGGTAGAAGACACGTCGCGAGAAGGAACGCGAGGAACTAAAAATTCCGTCGCGTACCTACTACATCCAGTCGTACCAAGGGAACATCTGTCTCCAAGTCCATTTAAAAGAAGCGTTCGCGCAAACTTAAGAAAATCCCTAAGGATACTGTAGTCCAAAAGGACTACGATGCTGAGGAGAAGATTGGACAACGCTCCAGCACCGACAAGGTTCGAAAATCCAAATCGGCCAGTGTAGAGAAATCTGACAACGCTGATATTTTTAATTCACCATAAATTGATTGACTCGTCGCCAACGAAGCGACCACATAACTTACCGTAAGATTAAATACAAAATATGAATAAATAATTACTGATTACGTATATTTTCTTTTCAATAAACCAATATTAGATGTCTTCGTGACATCGTTGCAAAATCAATACAAATTTGTTATTTTCCTTACTAGATTTAAGGGTAAGCAAGTATTCCGATTGAAAAATATTTAAATAGTCTCGACACTCGTTCAATTGCCTCACCCAACAGGCGATCAGTTTGTTATTCAACGAGGTAACTGAAATTCTCGATCTGCCCACTTTCAATGAACACACTTTTGACCACTTTCGAGTTTTCGGATCGAAGCGTTCAATAGTTTTTGACCTTCCTTTCGTAATTATATTTCTGGACTTTGAAATTCGACGTATTGTACCAACCACTAATAAACTAGAGCTTCTTGCATGATTTTCTCGGGATGGTAAGGGCATGAGGAAACTGATCATGACTTTGGGGTGATAAGAGATATTGAAGCCAGTCGAGGATAATACTCTGGTATTCTGGCGATCCACAAAGATACTCGGATTGGCATGGGTCTGGACAAAGTTTGACTGTTCATTCTGGGCTTTGTGCAATTGACGACGAGCCTTTTTCGACATGTGTTTATTGGCTCCACTGAGGACCTGAACAAACAAAACTTTTTATTACAATTTCAGAAAATTAACTCTAATCCTTTTTACCTTAAGCGTGAATGCATTTTCTTAAGGAGTTATGTATGTCAAAAAGTATTTCCTCGATAACGTTGTCCACAATTATCTCACATCTGCTACCGTGTCTCATCGCGTTGCACTTGCACCAGAGGCTTAGCGCCTTAGATATAGGCCGAAAATCTCAAGGACCTTAACAAAACATTGCAAATGAAAGGCTTAAGATTGTTAAAGGTTTAACTTACGCGTAGGGTTTTTGATGACCAGAAGATTTTTTGGACGAAATAAATTTCAACGTGTCTAAGACTAGACCCAAAATCGAAGTGTGGTACATGGCCAGATGAACTTACCGCAATGCTGCAATCAGATATCTGACCAGATTCCTGAATCGGATATAAATCTGCCTTGCCTTGTTCACTGGCTCATCACTCAGCGTTAATGGAGCAATATTGAGCTGCTCCTTCTCAATTGTGTCATCGTACAATTCAGCGCAATTGGAAAATGCAGCATCCAATACAGAGTGTAGAGTGCAATGCAGTTTCATTTTATAATTTTGCCAAGCTGCTTTCTAACTTATTTTGTTGACATTAGCTGTCAAAACTCTGAGATGCTGCCAAAAGTAGTTACACGCGCACAACAATTGAGTAGTCTTTCCTCTCCGAGAGATGTGGGTGCAAGCAATTCAAATACTTTTGCTGACAAACTGTGGAGCCGTATGGAGGAGAAGTTGGACACATGGATGGACAATTTCAATATATCGCTTGATGCTAATCTTACTGCCCTAGAAGATCGTTTAAATGCCAGGATAAGTGAAAACAAATTGTTTCTAGAGCAAAAGCTGGAAAAAACACTCAAAGATGTAAAACGATTAGAGCTTATCGTCGACCAAATTGAAAGAGAGGAGATCGGTTGTTATGCTGTTATTGTTGGTGTGCCAGAGTCTCCTGGGGAAAATTTGGAGACCATTTACAACAAAATTTGTGGTGTAGTAGATATACAGCCCTCACACCTACAAAACATTTTTCGCGCCAAAACAAAACAAAACAACATTCCCCCGTGGATGCTAGCATCATACTGAAATTTTCTGAGAAGCGTACCAAACAACAATTCATGCGTGCGGTCGCGAGCTTTCGCAAAACAAAACAAGCTCCGCTCAGTCTCAGTGATATTGACTTGACATTGATTCACCTAAGAGCTTTTTTGTCAACGACTGTCTTACGAAGAGCAACTACTAACTGCAGCGCAATGCTTTAAGATTGAAACGAAAGTCTTTGCTCTCATCGGTACATGCATTTGGGTTGGGTACGATATCCCGATTTTTATAATCCTGACTTTCAAAATCCCGATTTTATAATCCCGCTTGTTAAAATTCCGATTTTCATAATCCCGATTTCTTGTAATCCCGTGTTATATAATCCCGTTTCTTATTATCCCGCTTTTCAAAATCCCGTTTTTTATTATCCCGTTTTTACAATGAAAAGCAGTTGCTTTGTTTTGAAAAATCGCCTCCACTAAGATTCTGCAAACAAAAAACTCGAAACAAATTTCGCATTCGTGCTTGTTGCTATCAATTCTTACCCATATTATCCATGAATCTAGAGTCCCAAAGAGGCACTTTTTGTCTTCGATGCTTTGACCAACAGCTGGCGAATTTTCCATAAGCCATAAGGAACTAAAACACGGACTCAGCGGCAAGCTGCACATACTTTTAACATAATGGATTTTGCACTTGGCATTGTCAAGAATCTTTTGATTTTGTGTTATTTAACATTTCAGTTAGGCTGCGTCCGTCAATTCCATTTATGTTGTTTGAACAACGATAGCAACTTCATCCCAAAGTGAAGTCAAAAAGTTTTTCGATTAATATGAAAAATAACTAGGCAGCACCACTAACAAAGGAGTCTGATGATCGGCTTGGCACCCGTGAAATAGCTATAACTCCAGCCAAACAAAGAAATTGACGGAAAAAGCCATTGGTGGAAGCACCTCTAAGTTGCTATCGTTGTTCAAACAACATAAATTGTCAAGAATCGATTTTAATATCATCGATGTCCTGTTGTCTGAATCGCGCGATTTTTCAAAACAAAGCAACTGCTTTTCACTGTAAAAACGGGATAATAAATCGCGGGATTTTTCAAAACAAAGCAACTGCTTTTGATTGTAAAAACGGCAAAAAAAAATTAAGTTAAAACACATGAGTTTAATAGCATAGTTTATAATAACTTTAACAAAGAAAACATAAAATAAAGTAGTGTATTCATTCCAAGAATCAAAGATATTATATAACAAAACTTGCAAAATACTAAATAACAAGACATCTCTAGGTACATGGGTAATGCATGTGGTGATGCCCAACCATTTGTTACTGCAACATAATTTAATTATAACGAGAAATCCAAAAGCAGCGTCTGAGAACGCTAGATTTTGTAAAAGTAATTAAAAGCAGTTTTAATTAAATCCAAGAGAACAAATTCATTCATTTTTTTAGTCTTATTTTAAATCTTTTGAATACCGGTTCGCGGGATTAAACGGGATTTTCGGGATTTTAAAAATCGGTATTATAGCAGGTCCGGATTTTGACTAAATGGGATTTTAAAACTCGGGATTTAACAAAAGCGGTATTTTAGAAGACGGGATTTTAAAACTTTTTTTTCGGGATTCTTGAAAAACGGGATTTTAAAAAGCGGGAATCCGATCCGCTCCCCATGCATTTAATGGACAAATTTACATTAGCACAACAAACAACGAAAAACTTTTCATCATATACAACTTCGAAGACCTAAGGAATGCTGTTGAGCCTGACGTCAACTATGATCTGCACCCAAATAATGGTAGTTAGAACTAGATTTAAATTTAAGCTTTCATTGCAAGAATTATTTCTCCTTTTATTAATTTTCAATTTTCTTTCTCTGTCGCACCAAAATTTCTTTCTTACTTTGCTCTTTGATATTGTTCAAGTTATTTCAACTTCCATATTTTATTTGTTGTACTTTTTTCATGTTTACAATGTATGTATATGTTTCCGATTCCATCCTCACTGTAGACTCATGTTGCTACAATGGGCAGCAACAATGATACTGGCTTTCTCAGCATGAACGATAAAAACAAATTTCTTTTGAATACTCTATGTAAAAGTCATAATGGTTTACATATTTGTCACATAAACGCTCAGAGTCTTGTTAATAAATTTGATGAGTTTAGGATGATATTTGAGGATAGTTTAATTGATATAGTCTGTGTTTCGGAGACTTTGTTCCATCCTTCTATGAACAGTAGCCTTTTCTCCCTTACTGGGTTTAAAAAACCTTATAGAGCTGATCGAACTCATACTACTGGAGGAGGCGTTGCAATATACGTTAAAAATCATTTCCGGTCTTGTCACGTAAAGTGTTCCGATGGTACCTAAATGTCTTGTGATTATTATTTTATTGATATATTCGATGGCGACAATAAATGCAGTATTGGGACAATCTATATGTCACCACGCATAGCATGTTCACGCGTAATTACTCCGATTATAGAGGAAATGTCCTCACGTATACCAAAATTAGTTATTTGTGGAGATTAAAACATAAACCTTCTTTTGCCAACTTCTAATTGTTTTAAAACATCTATTAACTCGCTTGGACTCGCTTTTTTAAATAATAATGAGCCAACTCATTTTAAGCCCGGTTGCTCTGCATCACTGCTTGATGTTTTTATTGTCAGTGATATTGGATTTGTTAAGTGTTCATGTCAGTTATCCCTTCCTGTGTTCTCATATCATGATCTTGTTTTTGCAACGCTGGATATATTCTTTGAGACCAAATCCCCACAATTTTTTCAGTTTCGTGATTTCCGTAACATCAATGCTGAATATCTCTTCAGTGATTGCTCATCTATAGATTGGTATCCATATCCAATCTTTTTGACTTCTGACGTTAATAAACAAGTTGAATTTCTTACTTCTACAATTGATTATCTTTTTAATAAACATGTTCCTATAAAAACTCGTATCATAAAATCTCACAATCGTCCATGGCTTTCTCAAGAAATCTTAAATGCTATAAATAGAAGAGATGCTTTATACTCCCGATGGAGACGCTACGGTTGTCCGGAAATGTTGACGAATTTTAAGATCTCCCATAACCTTGTTACAAAGTTAATAAAATCTGCTAAATACTCCTATTACAATAATAAATTCAATGTCAATCGATCTTCTAAGAATCTTTGGAACGAAGTAAAAAATATTGGTCTTAAAAAAGGATGTCCTATTTCTGATGACAATATCGATGTTGAGGAGATGAACCGTACTTTCTCTACTCCTCCTATACCATTCACAAATAGGTATGATAGCGTTGGTCAGAATGATAGAGAAGATGCATTTTCTTTATGCGCACTAGATGAATACCAGGTAGGAAATACTATATTTTCTATCAAATCCAAGTCCTCTGAACTAGATAATATTCATCCGGACTTTGTAAAACCTCTCCTACCATTCATTCTTCCACAAATTACCCATATTTTTAACACCATATTAATGAAATCCACATACCCTGCTTTGTGGAAGAAATCAAAAATCATACCTATACCTAAACAAGGAAAAAAGAACGAATATAGACCTATAGCTATCCTCCCATTTTTATCCAAGGCTTTAGAGGTTATCATAAGCAACCAAATAAAAAACAATGTCAATGAAAAACATCTTCTTAATCCTCAGCAATCAGGATTCCGTTCAGGATAAAGCTGCACTTCGGCCCTTGTGAAGGTCACTGAGGATTTAAGACAAGCTTTAGACAATAACTTAACTTCTTTGATAACCTTACTTAACTTTTCAAAAGCATTTGACTGTGTAAACTCTAGTCTTCTCTGTGATAAACTGACAACACATTTCAATTTCTCTGACAGTACTAAAAACCTCATTTGTTCGTATTTAAATAATCGTTTGCAGGCTGTTTCGTGTAATGGTAAAATATCTTCGTTACTTCCTGTTGTTATCGGTGTGCCTCAAGGATCAATCCTTGGGCCTTTACTTTTCTCCCTGTTTATAAATGACTTACCTTCAGTTTTGTCTCATTGTCAGTTTCATGTTTATGCGGACGATGTCCAACTATATTTAAACTTTCCTTTAGGAATGATCGAGGATGCTATATCTAAAATAAACTTTGATCTATGTGCAATATTCGATTGGTCTACAGTCTACACGAAATGGGCTTAAACTTAATCCGGACAAAACGAAAGCTATCCCAATCTCCAAAAATAATCCTTTTATCTCAAACTTTCCTCCTATCTTCTTAAACTCATGCCGAATTGAATATGTCACTCACGCAAAAAATCTGGGTATTATCTTCAATAATACCTTAACGTGGGATACTCACATTAATTCGGTTATTTCTAAAATATATGCTTCACTTCGTGGATTGTCTGTTGCGTTTAATTCCATAGTCCGGTTCGTTTTTAATTTAAGAAGGACGACCATGTATCGTCCAAGGTTTTTGAAATTCTAGGCTGTAGCTTGGAAAACTTTCTTAAATATCGGTGCTGTTCTTTTCTCTACAAAATTATTCTTAACAGGTCTCCGAGCTATTTGTTTGAAAAACTAAACTTTTGCAGATGAAATCGCTCAATCTTACTGCGCCCTCTCACTTTTGCCACTTTGACATCACGCAGGCAGTTTTTTGTTCATGCTGTTAGACTGTGGAATAATCTTCCCAGTCATCTGAGGTCTGGAATCGATTACATTAAAACTTTGTCATGAACAGTTCTCCAATTTGAATTGAAATATACTTTTGTTCTCATTTTCTTCTTGTACTGGTTGAAACTTTTATTTTTTATTTTATATTTATTCTTGTTAATTATTTCTTGTTATTAATATACTAGCAGTTGCCCGCGACTTCGTCCGCCTCTCCCTCGTCCACCGGTCAGAGTATCATCTCGACTTGTGCATCATGCGCGCGTGGGAATTTTGTTCGGAAGTTATTGTAAAATTGCATTGCAGTCAACTCTCCCTAGGTCGTGATTCTCTTGAACTTGAAAAATTTGAGCATTTTTTATGATTCCCTTCAGTTGTTCATACTGTAATGTGTATACACTTTATTTATCTCATACGCTCTGTTTCTCCTTCTATTGTAATGTCTAATGTGTATACTTTATTATCTCTTACTCTCTGTATCTCTTTCTATATTTAATGTACACACTTTTCTTACTCTCTTTACTTACTCTGTATCTCTTGTTTATTTAATGTACATACTCTCTTTACTTACTCTGTATCTCTTGTTTATTTAATGTACATACTCTCTTTACTTAATATCGTTTAATTGTAGTAGTAAACACTCGTGAGGGGCAATAATTAATTAAGATTAAGAGAAACTTTTTGTTTAGCATTAAGAACGTTAGCCCCTACAAAAATCCCAGTATTTTTTATTTGTAAATAGAGAGCTTCTCGAACTTTCAGCTTCCCCAAGAACCAATAGGAACCAAAAGTAGTTTCTAGAACCCATCATTTTTGATATAAATAGCCGTTTCGTGGCGAGGCGAATTAATTGATTGTGAACTGCGATAAAAAGAAGTACACTGTGTTTGCAAAGTTATAATTGAAAGTGTTGAATAAATAAGTTTGTGAGTGATTTGAATAAAGTGAATTTGTGTTTTATTTAAAAAGTTAATAAGTTTTAATTGTCGGACCAAGCCGAATATTACATTGGTGTCAGAATAAGGGATTAAAACTTATTGAGAATAAAACAGTGAACAGTGAACTATTTTGTTTGAAATAGTGAAGTTAAAAATTTAAAAAAAAAAAAAATGAGTAAAGTTTTGAAAAACTTAACTGTCTCTGAGCTAAAGGCCGAATTAAGCAAACGTGGCTTAAGTGGGGCAGGATGTAAAATCGAACTCGTAAAACGGCTACAGGAATATCTGGAAGAACAAAATGAAGACCCAGATACGTTTGCTTTCGAAGTGGAAGCAAAATCGAAAGAGGTAAATGCAACTGCCGACTTATCTACCATGATGACACTTCTTCTAGCCAAATTTGAAGAGAATCAAAAGAATGTTCGGGAGCAACTAGAAACTCAAAACAAGAATGTTCTGGAGCAACTAGAAACTCAAAGAAACGAGCAAAAGAAGGAGCAAGATAATGTTCTCAAGCAACTGGAAACTCAAAGAAACGAGCAGAAGACCGAGCAAGAGAATGTCCTCAAACAACTACAAGCTCAAAGGGATGACGTTCGAGATCGGTTTGATGAACAGAAAAATCTGCTAGAAGGCAGGTTTGCGGACTTCGAAGACAAAATCAATACTCTCGATGAGCGTGTCAAAAAACAAAATTCAACGACTAATGCACGTGAACTAGAAAAAGTGCGAAAGATGAAAGCTCGAGAACCTTCTGGTGAGTGCTCAAGAAAGAGAGAAGTGAATCCTCCAAGCTTTGATGGTCAGATACCGTGGTCAATCTACAAGAAACAGTTTGAAGCAGCAGCGTTAACAAACGGCTGGGACGATGACGAAAAATACATTGCTCTTACGCTTGCCTTGAGAGGAGCAGCTGCTGAACTGCTACAAACCATCCCAGCAGAGAAGAACGGTGACTTCAAAGTTCTGGTAAACGCAATCGAACAGCGGTTTGGGGATAGCCACATGACAGAAGTCTTCCGAGTACAACTAAACAACAGGGCACAGAAAAGAGGTGAAACTCTGCAGCAGCTTCAGGCAGACATCGAGCAATTAGTTCACCTGGCATACCCAACAGCTGGCAACGAGATAATAAATCAACTTGCTGTTGAAGCCTTTGTGAGAGCTGTGGGCGATATAAATCTCCAAAGGGCTATTCGCACTGCCGGAAAGCAAACACTACCAGAAGCATTGGCTTTCGCTCTAACAATGGAAGCCGCAGAACAAGCTTCCCAAAACGTGCATCGCGTGAGAGAATTGGAAGTCCAAGAATGCTCTTGTCAGAAGGCTACTCTAGAAAGGAGTCAGCGAGACGGACCAGCACGATGCTGGAACTGCAACAAGACCGGGCACCTTCAACGACAGTGCAGATTACCGCGAAGAGGAACCGCATGCCAACACTGTGAACACAGAAATATGTCAACTGGTCAAAGTTACACCTACAATAATGTTGCTTCCCAAGTTGTTACCCACCCCACCAACTTCGAGGGACAGAAGCTGGCTTCTAGTACCGATAGCTACAGAAACACCATCCAGGTTTCTCAAACGAAACGTGACAACAAGAGCCTGACCGTGGAAGCAAGTATAAACGGCAACAAATGTGTGGCTACCATCGACACCGGTGCCACGGCGTCCATTGTACGGCAGGACCTCGTTAAGAAGACATGGCTCCACAACACCAATAGCTATCGTCTAAGGACTGCAACTGGAGAAGCCGCAAAAGTCTATGGTGAGGTACGTCTTAAGATCCGGATGGCAGAGTTGGAATTCTCTCACCTGTTTCTGGTAGCAGATATATGCGACGAGTGCATTGTCGATGATCTATGGGATCCACTCGCATGAGACCTCGTTATCTGTGAAAACCGTCATCAAAGAAGATCTCACTTTGCCTGCTTCTTCAGAAGTATTCGTGTGGACGAAATTGAAGGGTAAGCCTGGCAGCCATCGATACCTCATGGTCGAACCAGCATCTGTAAAGTCCTCCCAAAACGTTACCATTGGGAAGACTCTTGTTAGACCTGTAAAGAACATGGTTCCCGTACGAATACTGAACATCAAGCCGTACGAAGTTAAGCTTAGAAAAGGTGAGATTGTCGGACAATGCGAATCTGTATCAGCGATAACAAGGATCAACGAAGAAGAGTCAAGGCAAACATCAAAATCTGAGGAGCTGAACTCCATAAAGACCAACATTCTCAAGTCATCTTATCTTGGTCACCAACAACGAAAAACTGCAGAAGGTCTCCTCGAAGAATTTGCAGACATCTTTTCGTCATCGCAAGGGAAATATGGCAGAACACAACTGGTTCAACATCGAATCAACACCGGAGATGCAAAGCCGATTCGTCAACCTGCAAGACGCCTTCCACTAGCCAAACAAGGTGAGGTTTAAGAACTGATAACCACCATGAAAGAAGAGGGTCTGATCGAAAACTCTAAAAGCCCTTGGGCGTCTCCAGTGGTCCTGGTAAAGAAGAAAGACGGATCAACCCGCTTTTGCGTGGACTATCGAAGGTTGAACGATGTGACCAAGAAAGATAGCTACCCTCTGCCTAGCATCAGCGATACTCTGGACGCAATGGAAGGAGCACAATGGTTCTCAACTTTGGACCTGAAAAGTGGATACTGGCAAGTAGAAATCCATCCTGAAGACAAAGAGAAGACAGCGTTCTCGACAGGAAACGGATTGTGGCAGTTCAAAGTGATGCCTTTTGGACTGTGCAATGCTCCAGCGACTTTTGAGCGCCTTATGGAATGCGTCCTGCAAGGACTCACTTGGAAATCTTGCCTGGTCTATTTGGATGACGTCATCGTATACGGGAAAACATTTGACGAACATTGTACAAATCTGAGAGCCGTGTTTCAAAGACTTCGAGAAGCCCACCTCAAGCTCAATCCAGAAAAGTGTTCACTCTTCAAAACCGAAGTGAAATACCTGGGACATATCATCTCATCCCAAGGAGTTAAGACGGATCCTGATAAGGTTGACACCGTGAAGAATTGGCCAACACCACGGGACAAACATCAACTCCGAAGCTTTCTGGGTCTAGCCACCTACTATAGGCGCTTCGTCAAGAATTTTGCTGAGATCGCCAAGAGTCTACATCAGCTAACGGAAAAGGGAAAGCAGTTTAAATGGTCAGGTGAGTGCGAGCGCAGCTTTCAAGAGCTCAAACAACGCTTGTGTAATGCACCAGTGCTGACCTACCCGACTCCAGGAAAACCATTCATCATTGATGCTGATGCCAGCAATGTCGGGATTGGTGCTGTATTGTCACAGGTACATGATGGCAAAGAAAAGGTGGTTGCCTATTACAGCAAGGTACTCTCGAAGTCGGAAAGAAACTATTGTGTGACCAGAAGAGAACTTCTTGCACTGATTTTGGCAACAAAGCCCTTCCATAAGTATCTCTATGGACAGAAGTTTCTTCTCCGAACCGACCATGGAGCACTAAACTGGCTTTTGAATTTCAAGAATCCAGAGGGTCAAGTGGCGAGATGGATTGAGAGGCTGCAGACATACGATTATGAAATTCAACATCGGAAGGGGAAGCTTCACTCAAATGCTCATGCACTGTCGCGGAGACCATGTAAGCAAGACTGTAAGCATTACAGACGCCAAGAAGAAAAAGAAGTGGTTACTGTCCAACGAACCAAAACCTATCCCATTTATGGCTGGAGCAACGACGAGATGAGGAAGGCTCAACAAGAGGACCCAGATATTGAACCCATCCTCGCATGCAAGGAACACCAGGAAAAACCAGAATGGGCTGATATCTCCGACAGAAGTCCGGCTCTGAAGGCCTATTGGGCACAGTGGGACTCGTTGCATGTCCAAGAAGGTGTCCTTCGACGTAAGTGGGAATCAGCAGACGGAAAGTCCTATGTAATGCAGCTAGTCTTACCGAGATCGAAGATTATGGACGTTCTGCGAGAGATGCATGACGGAGTTTCGGGAGGCCATCTAGGAGTAAACAAGACGCTAGAAAAGGTTCGACAACGATTCTATTGGCTACATGCAAGGGAGGATGTCGAGAAGTGGTGCCGAAAATGTGATACCTGTGCTGCCACCAAAGGCCCGAACAAAAAGAATCACAGCCAAATGCAGCAGTATAATGTCGGATCACCCTTTGAAAGGATTGCAATAGACGTAGCGGGTCCATTTCCGGAAACAAATAATGGAAATCGTTATATTCTGGTCGTCATGGATTACTTCAGCAAGTGGCCTGAAGCATACGCCATACCGAATCAAGAAGCCAAAACAGTCGCAGACCAAATTGTGTTCAACTGGGTGAGCAGATTCGGTGTTCCATTAGAACTGCATTCCGACCAGGGAAGGAATTTTGAATCAAACATATTCCAGGAAGTTTGTGGGCTTCTTCACATCAAGAAGACAAGAACAACACCACTCCACCCACAATCTGATGGCATGGTCGAACGGTTCAACCGAACCCTTAAGGAACATCTTTGCAAAGTTGTGGACGACAACCAGCGAGATTGGGATCGACACATTCCACTGTTTTTGATGGCGTATCGAAGTGCAAGACATAGCTCAACTGGCCATACACCGTCTGAGATTTTGATGGGAAGGAACATCAGATTGCCGAGCGAAATAAAATTTGGATGTCCCACGTCGGAACCGCAAGCCGAGGATGACTACTTGGATGACCTCAGAGAAAGACTCCTTCAGATCCACGACGATACTAGGTCAAAAATAAAGATGTTCAGTGACCGAATGAAGACACGCTACGATATACGAGCGACAACAACAGAGTTCCAAGCAGGAGATCGAGTGTGGCTTTACAATCCCCATCGACAAAAAGGGTTGTCACCGAAACTTCAACGGGACTGGGAAGGTCCATATACAGTGATTAGCAAAATCAACGACGTCGTATACCGGATACAAAAAGGAGTCAGAGGTAAACTTAAAGTCGTACATCGCGACCGACTACATTGCTACAGTGGTGATGAGAATGATGGATTTGTTCGGGACGATCAATCCTAAGGAGGGGGCAATGTAATGTGTATACACTTTATTTATCTCATACGCTCTGTTTCTCCTTCTATTGTAATGTCTAATGTGTATACTTTATTATCTCTTACTCTCTGTATCTCTTTCTATATTTAATGTACACACTTTTCTTACTCTCTTTACTTACTCTGTATCTCTTGTTTATTTAATGTACATACTCTCTTTACTTACTCTGTATCTCTTGTTTATTTAATGTACATACTCTCTTTACTTAATATCGTTTAATTGTAGTAGTAAACACTCGTGAGGGGCAATAATTAATTAAGATTAAGAGAAACTTTTTGTTTAGCATTAAGAACGTTAGACCCTACAAAAATCCCAGTATTTTTTATTTGTAAATAGAGAGCTTCTCGAACTTTCAGCTTCCCCAAGAACCAATAGGAACCAATAGTAGTTTCTAGAACCCATCATTTTTGATATAAATAGCCGTTTGGTGGCGAGGCGAATTAATTGATTGTGAACTGCGATAAAAAGAAGTACACTGTGTTTGCAAAGTTATAATTGAAAGTGTTGAATAAATAAGTTTGTGAGTGATTTGAATAAAGTGAATTTGTGTTTTATTTAAAAAGTGAATAAGTTTTAATTGTCGGACCAAGCCGAATATTACAATACTTAAAGCATTCCCTTGGGTGAACTCTCCCTAATTCTAATATATCTCTTACTTCTGCATCGTTTTTTTCGTTAAGTAAATTTTTTTTTCTTTAAACTGAGCATATTTTTTAGTTAAGAAGTACATAAAATGATATGGTTTAAACACAATAATCTGCACTAATAGTGCAATCAATCACATTCACAAATCAATTGAACTCTCAAAATTCTAATTTGAGCAGTTATTAGGCCAGTTCCACCTAACAACATCTCACTGAGATCTTAATGTCACCTTGACTGAGGCAAAATCATTTGGTGCCTTGGTGGAACATAATTCTCAGTTATCATTGAGATTTAATGGTTACCTTACTAATTGTTGCTGCACATATGTCAGCCACGTCAAATAGCTGAGTGAGAAATCGAATCCAAAATAATTTCATCTCAGAGATCTCAGAAAAAAATCTCAGTTCTCACATTTCCACAGATTCTTCGCTGCTATTGGTCGCAGCTAAATTTTAAGTAGAATAAAGCTTAAAGCAGTTGCCCGTAGCTTAGTTGGTAAGTGCGTTGGCTGCTAAGTAGAACGTCGTTGGTTCGAGTCCTACTCAGGCCAAGTTTTTATTTCATCTTTCACGGGTACTGCCTCTTGCGAAGACCTGACAAATCTTCCCAGAGTATCAATCTGTAATGAAAAAATGCTTCTCAACTTTGCCGTTCGGAATCGGCGTTAAATTGTAGGTCCCCTCAATTCTTCACACGCACTCAGAGAATTGTTGATTAGAGTAAGCCACTTAGGCGTTGGCTCTTCAAGAGCTGTCGCGCCACTCTATTTATTTATTTTATTTTAAAGCCTTCATCGATTAATGGACTATCCAACACAAAAAGAATTTTACAATTCGAAATAGTAGTTCCTGAGATTACCGCGTTCAAACGAACAAACTCTTCAGCTTTATATTGTATTAAATTGTATTGTTTGCCGTTTTTTCCACATTTTACACAAATTCTTCGCTCCTATTGGTCGCAGCTAAATTTTATATAGCTTCAAGCCTTCCTTGATAAATGGACCATTCAACATTTAAAAAATTGTTCAATTTCATAAAGCAGTTCTTGAGATAAGCGCGTTAAAACGCAGAAAAATGTATATTTTTTGCCGTTTTTCCATATTTTCCACAGATTCTTCGCTGCTATTGGTCACAGCTTAATGTTAAATAGCCTCAAGTTTTTCTCAATTAATGGACCATCCAACACAAAAAGAATTATACCATTCGAACCAGTACTTCCTGAGATAAGTGCGTTAAAACGCAGAAAAATGTATATTTTTTGCCGTTTTTTCCCCCATTTTAAACAGATTCTTCGCTGCTATTGGTCACAGCTTAATATTAAGTAGCCTAATGTCTAAGTCGATTAAGGCACCATCCAACACAAAAAAAATTATACCATTCGAACCAGTAGTTTCTGAGATTACCGCGTTCAAACAAACAAACTCTTCAGCTTTATATATTAGTGTAGATTGTATTGTATTGTTTGCCGTTTTTCCACATTTTACACCAATTCTTCGCTCCTATTGGTCGCAGCTAAATTTCATATAGCTTCAAGCCTTTCTTGATAAATGGACCATTCAACATTAAAAAAATTGTTCAATTTCATAAAGCAGTTCCTGAGATAAGCGCGTTAAAACGCAGAAAAATGTATATTTTTTGCCGTTTTTTCCATATTTTCCACAGATTCTTCGCTGCTATTGGTCACAGCTTAATGTTATATAGCCTAAAGTCTAAGTCGATTAAGGCACCATCCAACACAAAAAGAATTATACCATTCGAACCAGTAGTTCCTGAGATTACCGCGTTCAAACAAACAAACTCTTCAGCTTTATATATTAGTGTAGATTTGTTAAATTCAATGTTATTTTATATTATGTCTTGCTATACTTTCTCAATTTATTTATATTTCTTGCATATTTTAAAATTTAATTTTTTTGTTAGCTATATCCTGTACAAATTATAAGTAAATCTTAATGTACTGTTGTCACTACTTTCAATAAATACAAAAATACAAAAAAAAACTTTCACCACGAGACTAAAGGCACGATTGTATGTTCCTTGTTTTTTTTTTTATTGTTCCTAAGGGTTTACGCATACTATTTCGACTTTTTCTTGTGTTCTTTTAAAGATTTATTAAGATTTTTGATACAGATATTAGTAAATAATTGTGCAATTATATGTTACAACAGTGATGCCATTTCGTGGGGAATTCCCCTTTTCGTGGGGAATACAAGGAAAAAATTTGGTAAAAGGGGAAAGGGGAATCCATTTTCTACTAGAACAAAATATGGGGAAAACATTATTTGATCGAACATACTCTAAATCAGTTATAGAAAACACAAGAAAACAAAAATCTCGAAGTTAATTTGTATTCATTAGTCTATTAACAGAACTCACACAAATAATCACATGAGATGCACTTTGATCATTGCATTTGTAATCTCTATAGTATACCTACGACTGATTTTGACTGGTGGCGCTCCCAGTGAAAAAATCCAGTAAGAAAAAGATAATACAATCTATCATACTATTTTCCATCGCAACACAAGACTGGAAATGTGTTTGTCTTTTCCACATTTTTTTTGTTTGATGTTTTCACAAATAAAACTTTTATCTTTGAATTTGGTTTGGTTAGCTTCTGCGATTTTTTTGATATCGACTTTATTGGGCTCAATAATATACACAAAATATTATATGAATTTATGTCTCATTTTTTCCAATTTTTTTAAATTCCAAATGTAAGTTTTTTTTCAGATTTTTGTCAGTTTTGTCATAAAGTGCTTTTGAATGAATTAAATTTAAGCTAATATGTTGATTTACATTGGATGCTTCATCTTGATCATCAAAAATGTTTCAAAATTCCAAATATAAAGAAAAAACAAAACAAAATGTTTTCTTGTGCAAGTAAATATTCGAGGGGAATTCGTGGGGAAAATCAATTTTCAAAATGGGAAAAATGGGAAATTTTGATACAGTAAAAGGGGAATTCGACCTAAATCATCTGGCAACACTGTGTTACAAGCGCAAAGAAACAATATAATGTATTTTTTTTTATATTACATCCATTTTTTTGTATTTTAATTTTTTTTTTGAAAATTTTGAGCTCAACGGAATCTTATTTTTGAAATCTGAGCCCATGACACCCACTGATCTCTATTATAACTGGATAGTGGATAGGAACAAAAAGTTTGACTCCCATAGAAGACTGTTATAATTGTAAAGGTACCATCCAGGTATAACAGTTATACCAAAATATAACACTTCCCCACCACTGATATCTATAATAGAGATAGAGATAATAGAGATCAGAGATATAGACAAAGGAGATCAGTCACTTTTTTTGTTGAACATCACTTCACTATGTCTTACTTTTTCGGTTTATATAGAAAGAGATGCACAAGTGTAAGAGTACCATGTCAAAATCAATAGGAGTCAAGAAAAGTGTTATAATTTGTATGGAATCCACTATCCAGTGTATTATAGAGATCAGTGATGACACCCACCTCGACTCAAACCTGAGCATTGAATCTAGGTCAGTGCGAATGTATTGGTGCAGTCTCCCATTTAAAAAGCATTGGAAAACTAACACATTCTCACTGGGTTGGTATAAAACGAACAAATTTCTTTTTGGCAAAAAGAGAGCGAACACCCGAAGTCGCGACTCTAGGTATTATATATTCTATATGCTAAAAAACCTGACTCTTTGTACAGCAACAGCAGAATAGATTTTGCAAGCTCACAAAGAACATGCTTTTAAAATTCTACCTAGATTTTTTGTAGAGTTCACTTCCCCTTACACTTTTGGGAGCGTATTCTTTAAATCAAATGAAAAAGGCTTGAAAAAGGATTTCAATAAATTTCAATTTAATAAACATAAATGCTTTATAAAATATTTTGTTGGGTTAGAATTATTTAATATACGCGAATAAGTTATCTCACGTGGTTTAATTGAGTGCCGATGCCGATGTTAATTGGAAGACGAATGATGACGAAGTGAAAGAAGGAAATGTAAAATGTGTGGACAAAACAGGTCGGCATGCTGCTTGCTTGACGTTAACTGCTGGTGCACTCTTTCGGTCGCTACGAGAAGTGTCGTATTATTTATTTTTGATATTTAATTTGAATGTTTGGCGGGCGAATAATTTTGTATTGATGCCTACAGCACTCCCCTTCCAGTAACGTAGTTACGATGTTAAGACACAAATCTTTCGGGAATTCGTACGCATCTCCCAGATCTCGTTTTTTGCTTGTGTTTGATGTCATCAAAAGGCGTCTGCAGGTGGCCATGGTTCAGAGGATAGGGTAGTGGATTGCTAAGCCGAACGCTACGGGTTCAAACCCCAGCTTCAGCAGCATTCTTTTTCTACAAAAATCGCCAGCTTATCTGAGGCCACCTGTGCGATAACATGAGACAATACAAATCTAAGTCTCCTCCTCTGAGCCACGTAGGTTTCTGTTATGTGTGCTTTCTTTCTATGTGTCTATCTGTCTCTCTCTGTTGTATGTCTTGGTCTGTCCCAGCCGATGGTCTCAGTCACCAGTGCTGCTATGTGTCTGTAGTTCGTTACATTTATGTGCGAAGTACTGTGAAATGTAATGTAATGTAATGTAAAAGGCGTCTGTTGGGATGAAGATAAGGATGGGTTTTGAGCTGGATGTTGAACTTTATCGTCGTCTGAAAGTAAAAAGGCAGGTTTTAGACGGTCAATAGAAACTGTGATGTCTTTTCCTCGAATTTTTAGAACAAAAAATTTGTCAGCTCTCCTTACGACTTGAAATGGTCCCTCGTACGGCTGTTGCAACCCAATTCTGACTGAATCTCGTCTCACAAAAACGTGGGATGCCGTTGACAGTTGTTTGAAAATGAAAACTCTTCGTGAGCCATGGCATGATGCTGGAACTGGCTTAAGGTTTTCAAAATGTCGTCGAAGTTGATTCACGTAGGACGTCGGATCAGCATTGATGTTTTTGGTAGGTGATAGAAATTCGCCGGGTAATTTGATGGGTTCTCCATATAACATTTCTGCTACTGTGGCTTTGGTGGTCTTCCTTGAAGGACGCTCTGAGTCCAAGCAGTACCACTGGCAGTTCGTCAGCCCATGATGATGACTCGTGACATTCGATTGCGGACTTCAGCTGCCTATGGAACCTTTCGACCATACCATTCGCTGCTGGATGGTAGGCAGTAGTTGTGAGATGGTTAATGTTGAAAAGTTTTGTTAGAGCCTGGAAAAGATCAGATAAGAATTGTCTACCGTGGTCAGAGGTTATTTTAATTGGTACTCCAAAACGGGCTATCCAGTTTGAGAATAATGTTCTCGCTAGCGTTTCTGCTGTAGAGTCCTCTAACGGGTAAGCCTCAGGCCAGCGTGAAAAACGGTCCACGATGGTTAGGCAAAATCGGAATCCACGTGAGTATGGAAGTGGTCCAACGAAGTCAACATGTATGTGCTCAAATCTTGAAGCTGTTGGTTCATAGTCTCCTATTGGTGAACAATTATGTCGAGTTATCTTTGACCGTTGGCACGGAATACATGAATTCGCCCATCTTCTGCAATCTTTTCGTATAGACGGCCAGACTAATCTCGAAGCAACAAGTTTCACTGAAGAATTTGCACCAGGGTGGCTCAAGCTGTGAAGCGAAGCAAATACTTGACGGCGATAAGGCTGTGGTACGAAAGGTCTGGCAGTTCCTTGGGAAATATCGCAGTATATCTCTATTTCTGTGTTTGGAAGTGGAACTTTAACAACCTGTAATTTAGAGTCAGATGTAAGAATATTTTTAAGATCAACGTCACCTGTTTGCGATGCTGCAAGTTCTTCAAAATTCACAGCTTTGCTGATACTTTCGACTCGTGACAAAGTGTCCGCCACAACGTTATCAGTTCCAGCTATGTGCTTAATATCCGTTGAAAACTGACCGATGAAGTCCAGACATCTAAATTGTCGAGGTGAAGCTTTCTCGGGTTTTTGCTTGAAGGCGAATATCAACGGTTTATGGTCCGTGTAGATGGTAAAGTTTCTAGCGTCCAGCATGAACTTGAAATATTTAATAGCGGAATAGATAGCTAAAAGCTCTCTGTCGTACGTGCTGTACTTTTGTTGAGCTTTGGTGAAAGTTTTCGTGAAGAACGACAGTGGCTGCCAGCCCATCGTTGATTTTTGTTGAAGGACAGCACCCATAGCATGGTCTGATGCATCAGTAAAAAGTCCCCATTCCAATTTTGGTTCAGGATGTGCGAGCAAAGCGGCTTCCATGAGGGCATCTTAACAGGCCTTAAACGCTTCGTGAAGACTCGCTGTCCACTCAATGGATTGGTTGCCTTTCTTCTTTGGACCTTTAAGACACTCGTTCAGTGGAGCTTGTAGCGCGGCGGCATTTTTAATAAAACGTCTATAAAAGTTTATTGAACCGAGAAACCTTCGAAGTTGCTTTACAGTAGCTGGAGGCTTACAATCGATGATAGCCTTGACTCGTTCTTCTGGTGGTTTGATGCCATCGCTTGAGATTAGATAACCTAAAAATGTGAGTTTCGACTTACCAAACTCGCACTTAGCTACGTTCACGACGACGCCATATTCGTCCAGTCTTTCAAAAAGATTTCGGAGATGTTTAAAATGCTCTTCTTCGCTGTCCGATGCTACCAAAATATCGTCGACGTACGGAAAACAGAAGTCAAGACCATTCGTGACTTCGTCGATGAACCTCTGAAATGTTTGTGCCGCGTTTCGGAGCCCAAACGTCATGAACATGAACTCAAAGAGTCCAAAGGGCGTTACAATCGCTGTTTTCTTGATATCGTTTGGTGCGATGGGTATCTGGTTGAAAGCTTTTACAAGGTCGATCTTGGAAAAAATCTTTTTGCCTGCGAGGTTGGCAGAACAATCTTGTAGGTTACGTGGTGGGTAGTTGTCCGGTATAGTTCGGTCGTTCAATGCGCGATAGTCACCACATGGACGCCAGTCACCCGTTTTCTTGGCGACGAGGTGAAGTGGTGATGACCAGCAGCTTTCAGACCGTCGCGCTATTCCCATTTTAAACATCGTTTGAAACTCATCTTTCGCAATCTTCATCTTGTCTGGAGCCAAACGTCGTGCTTTGCAGCTAACTGGAGGTCCGGCGGTTGTGTTAAT
The DNA here is from genome assembly GCA_943590905.1 of Sphaerophoria taeniata. NCBI lineage: Eukaryota > Metazoa > Arthropoda > Insecta > Diptera > Syrphidae > Sphaerophoria > Sphaerophoria taeniata. Next base: position 173,518,168 of record OX016540.1, read on the forward strand.
ATGATGAACCGTGGAATGACGAACTTCTTTGAAGGCTCCGTCCGGTCGAGTTAAACGAGGAAATTGTTTGAGTAGTTCGATGTAACTAGAAGTACCACAAACAGATTTTATTTGAAGAGGGTTCGAATGAGCATGGTAACCTCGTGTTGAAAGTCCAGTTAGTCCATCTAACAATCTACCGTACGAAACGTCCACCAGAAGCTTATAATATGCGAAGAAATCAGCTCCTATGATGGGTTTGCGTACGTCAGCTACCACAAACCGCCATGTGAAATCTCGACGTAGTCCAAAGTTTAGCTGCAAGGTACGAAAACCATAGGTTGGTATCGGTGTTCCATTGGCCGCAAAAAGAGTGTACTCAGATGACTTTGACTTATGACGTGGACCGGTATATGGGAACACTGACACATCAGCGCCCGTGTCTACCAGGAATCGCAATTTGGATGTTTTATCCGTAACGAAAAGGCGGTTGGAAGTTTGGTTGTCATTAACCACCTCTAATGACACCCTTTCTCGTTTCCCTGCTCCTGAAAGTTGCATGGTTGACGACAGTTCCTGGCGTTGGAACCCCAGTTGCGATGATAATAGCAGAAGCTACTGCGGCTGCTCTTAAAAGTCGTGTTTGTCCCCTCGGTTGCAGGTTTTGTTGACTTCTGTTGCTGCCAACCACGGGAACGTGATCGTGACCTACTTCGTGTTCGTCTACTGTCCATGCGTTGCTTAGACATTGCCTCTACCTGTCTCGTCAGTGCTTCTAACTGCTTCGTAAATTCTAACTCCTGATGCATCGATGTGCTGGCGACTTTTGGCTGAGGGATGACGGCGTTGATTCGATCTGCAATTACACCAAGACTGTCAAGATTAGTCGGGTTTTCAGCTGTACCAGGTGGGTGAGCGGCAAGTATTGACTGTGAATGAACTGGCAGTCTATCCAGCCAAATTGCCTTCAATGCATCGTCGGTCATAGTACCGCCCGCTTAGTCTCTCAAACACCGTAGAAACTGTGAGGGTTTCCTATCGCCTAGCTGTTCTCGGTCTAACATTTGTCTGATCTGTTGATCCCTGGATGGGGCCAAACGAGAGATGAGTTCTTCTTTTAGACGAGTAAATGCGTTACCTTCAGGTGGATTTATTATGACGTCTTGCACTTCTGTGGCGGTTGTTTGATCAAGGTGAGCAATTACAATATTAAATTTTCGGGCATCCGATCGTAAATTAACGAGCGCGAACTGAGCCTCAAGTTGTGCGAACCACAGTTTGACGTTTTCTCGCCAAAATGGAGGGGGCCGTACTTGAGCATGAGCGTGACTTGCTTCGACTTCAGAACCTCCCGCCGCCTGTGACTGCTGAATAAGTTGTTGGTTGAGCTGTCGGAGGTGTTCCAACTGTGCATGAAGGTGAACTGTGTCTTGCTGTTTGTCGTCGGGCATTTTGTTCTCAATTTTTCGTTTAGTAAATAATTAAACGTTCGGGGTCACCAATTTGGGAGCGTATTCTTTAAATCAAATGAAAAAAGGCTTGAAAAAGGATTTCAATAAATTTCAATTTAATAAACATAAATGCTTTATAAAATATTTTGTTGGGTTAGAATTATTTAATATACGCGAATAAGTTATCTCACGTGGTTTAATTGAGTGCCGATGCCGATGTTAATTGGAAGACGAATGATGACGAAGTGAAAGAAGGAAATGTAAAATGTGTGGACAAAACAGGTCGGCATGCTGCTTGCTTGACGTTAACTGCTGGTGCACTCTTTCGGTCGCTACGAGAAGTGTCGTATTATTTATTTTTGATATTTAATTTGAATGTTTGGCGGGCGAATAATTTTGTATTGATGCCTACACAATTATAAGAAACTAGCTGACCACCGGGACGTTGTGGAAACTTTTAAGAACTTGTTAGTTGTAACTTAAAGGTTGAGTGTACAGTTTACGGGATCTGTCGGGATCATTAGGTTAAATGATAACTTGTTGCTCAGATTCTTGACTGAGATTATGGTTCCATTGCAAAGTCGTGGTAGGTGTATGTTGCAAATAAGAATAATGGGCAGTGGTGTGTGCAGTATGAGTGCCGAAAATGGCGAAAAAAAAGAAGAAAAGAAGGAAAAAAGAAAAAAGAGAGGAAAAGAGAAAAAAAAGAAGAAAACATTAACTTCCAGAGAAATTGATCTAAGGACGCAAGAACTCACGAATCCAGTTCACCCAGATAGCCTTCAGCTACACCAGGGGTGGAATCGTGTAAGGTGATTTGTGATTATCACCTTTGTGACTATAAAATGTGATCACATTTTATTTTCCTTCTGTGTAAGGTGATCACCAAAAATATTTCGAAGCTTGGCATCATTTCCCAAAAAAACAAATGACATATTATTACTAGTACAATCACTCTGGCAACCGATTGTAGCGCCCCTATTTGCAAGCATTTTATTAAATGAGTTGATATTGAAAAAGAAACGGCGGGGCAGAGAATTAGGAAAACAGAAAATTAGGAAACGAAAAAGTTTCTTTTTTGAAATTGAAATTGAAATTTGAAGTTCGAATATATTTATTCTATTTGACTGTTCAAGTATCAATAATCAAAAAATTTTATTCAATGTGATAGCAAAATAGCTGTCACAAGGAAAAGTAGCACATTGGTGATTATCATTTGTGACTATCACCTTACGCAGACAAAATTTGTGATTTGTGATTATCACCGATCACAAATCACCTTACACGATTCCACCCCTGGTCGATTTTTCAAATGCTTAGGTGAGTTGATTTGTCCGGCAAATCGAAAATGTCGATATTAAAAAACTCAAGTAACCTAGCGATTTTCTTGTTAGGAAAATTTCGGAAAAAAAAATCAATCGAGCGTGAATTGAATCGCAAAGAAAGGCAGATTAAAAAAAAAATCGGACTTATTTAAAGAATATATTTATTTTAATCCGTACATTGGTGAAGGGAGGAAGACCCTTGCGTGGTCATGATTAAAGTGCAGATAACAATGAAAAAGGATTGTTTCTCGAAGTTGTTGATTTATTGAAAAGATGCGATGTAGAACAACTCAAAGAATGTCAAGATAATGCGTTAAAAAATTGCACATACCTCAGCAATCATATTCAAAATGATATTTTAACTACATTAGTGCGGATGATTTTTAAAAAGAAGGAAAGTCCCTGGTTACACGAGCGCAAAAAAGAATTAATTCACGAAAGAGAGCGGATGATTTTAAGAAAGAAGGAAAGGGATGGAAAAAAATGCCAAGTTTCGTCTTTTTCCTCATTTTCAGATATGAGTTTGTGCCGGATTACACGAGCGCAAAAAAGAATTCCGTTTGTGGATACACACAGAACAAAAAATTAAGTGGGCATGCAACAATAGAGGAGCAGTCGGAGATTAAAACACAAAGGAAAGAAAGAGAAGAAACATGATGATGAGAAAAAAACATGATTTTTAACGCAAAACTCATATCTGAAAATGAGGAAAAAGACGAAACTTGGCATTTTTTCCATCCCTTTCCTTCTTTCTAAAAATCATCCGCTCTCTTTCGTGAGTTAATTCTTTTTTGCGCTCGTGTAATCCGGCACTTTTGCGTTAAAAATCATGTTTTTTCTCATCATCATGTTTCTTCTCTCTTTCTTTCTTTTGTGTTTTAATTTTTAATCTCCGACTGTAAAATTTTCTTGCATGCCCACTTAATTTTGTGTTCTGTGTGTATCCAAAAAAGTAATTCTTTTTTGCGCTCGTGTAACCAGGCACAAAGGGATGGAAAAAATGACAAGTTTCGTCTTTTTCCTCATTTTCAGATATGAGTTTTGTGTTAGACGATGTTCACATTGGATTCTTTCCTCCGACTTATCTTGACGTCTATATGTTTTTTCTCTTTCGCACTTTCTGGTTAGAAAAAGACCACAAAGTGAGGCAGGATTTTCAAACCAAACTAAAAATTTATGGATTTTTTTTGACATTTGGCATATGCCGTCAAATTAATTAGGCCAGTTCCACCTAACAACATCTCACTGAGATCTCAGAGAATTTCTGAGTGGAACAAAAATGACAAATGAGATTTTTTTTCTGAGATCTCTGAGATGAAAATATTTTGGATTCAATTTCTCACTCAGCTATTTCGACGTGACTGACAATGTACAACAACAATTTGTAAGGTAACCATTTTATCTCAATGAGAATTGAGAATTATGTTCCACCAAATGATTTTGCCTCAGTCAAAGTGACTTTGAGATCTCATGTGGCTTTTCTTACAACCCAAGAATTGATCCGTGACGTAAAAGTGGCAATTTTTTTCCCTTAAAGCATTTCTTTCACAAAGATATTTAATTTTTTTCTCGAAGAATTGATTTCTCTTGAATCTCTTTTTGGAGACGGATTTACACATAATTGTACACGGATTTTACACATATATACAACGTGTTTGACATTTCTGAGTTTTCTGTACAAAAAGATTTAACAGTTGACAAAGACATTCAAAAAAGGGATTGATTCGTTTTTGCACATTTCTTACACGCCAAAAAATATTGAATTTCAGTAGCAATTCTTCTTGGTTCTAAGAAAAGCCACATCAGTGAGATGTTGTTAGGTGGAACTGGCCTATTGTCAATTTATGACAACTATAAGACGTCAAAGTGAGTCTGGAGCGTTCACACTACTTTTGTGTTTGAACACGACGGATTGGCCTTACTTCAAAATAAGTCGGCGGAAATAGTCCAATGTGAACATCGTCTTAAAAATCATGTTTCTTTCTCAAAACGTTCTCCTTTTGTCAGACATTTTCATTTCTATTTGCCGGTGAAGTAGAATGTATACAACAAACAACAACAACAAATGAAGTTTTTTGTATTTTAATCTCCGACTGTTCCTCTATTGTCAAATTTTCTTGCATGTCCACTTAATTTGTTTTTTCTGTGTGTATCCACAAAAGTAATTCTTTTTTGCGCTCGTGTAACCAGGCACTTACGTAATGTCATTTTGCAACTCATTCAAGAAGTGCTCTAGAGACAGCCCGTGGCTCTGATTGCTGATGAGACGTCAGATGTTAGTCTTCACGAGCAGATTTCATTGGAATTAAGATATAGGTATACCAAAAAATGAAGAACTTCCAGTAGAAAGGTTTATTTCAATGGGGAATTCGTGTGAAAAAAGGAGCAATTTATGATAATGGCACCCAAAAATTTGAAAGCCTGCGCAGCGCACGTTTCAGATGAGTTTACGCCAATTTTCTATATAAAAACGTTCGGCATCATGATTAGGAAACAAAGCGAATTCAAGAATATAATTTGATAGTTGACAACTTTATCTTGATTCACAACAGTATTGATGGATTAATATGTTGTCGCCGGGTATGCCAGTCTAAATAGTAAAGTTGTAATAAAGGGTGTTTTTTTTTTAGAGGTATAGAATTTTAAATTGCAATAAAAGAACAATCGTGGCATTACATTTTAAATATGAGTTCTGGCATATGACTGCAATGGCTGGCCCGAATGTAGTCCAATCTAGACGTCCAATTTCCGATGACTTTTTCCAACATTTGTGGCCTATATCGGCAATAACACGCATAGACTAATGACTTTACATAACCCCACAGAAAATAGTCTAGCGGTGTTAAATCACAATATCTTGGAGGCCAATTCACAGGTCCAAAACGTGAAATTAAGCGGTCACCAAACGCGTCTTTCGATAAATCGATTGTGACACGAGCTGTGTGACATGTTACGCCGGCCGTCTTGTTGGAACCACAGTTCCTGGACATCATGATTGTTCAATTCAATTCTTTAGCGATCACCATTGACGGATGGACTAATTCGGGTCTTCCTCAATGCTACGCTCTACAATAGCAATAGCTTCTTCTGTACGCACCGTACGGCGTCTCTGAGGATGCGAATTATCAATTAGAGTAAACGTGGTGCGAAAACGTTCCATGGTTAATCGAACTAACTGCTCTGATTTTGCCCACGATAAAATGGACTTAGTGCGCGATACGTATTACGCACAGAACCATTATTTTTGAAATAAAATTGCACAATTTGTTTTATGTATTCATGATGAATTGCCAAACCAAACTGAGAATAAATCACTTGACAGCTGTTAAATCGGTCGCCGCCGTCTTGAAAAGTAATGCCAACATAAGGTTCTGTACCTCGAAAAAAAACACCCGTTAGTTATAATTATTATTTGCATGCTCTTCTAAAGGAAAAAAAGTATGGGTGAGAAGCTAAGCTCGTTACATCCAATTTTCTGAAAAATTGAGATTTGAATGCAGATTTCAAGGGTTGGCAAAATTGAATCCACCAAAATCTTAAAGGCTATTGATTTCAAAACTGTCTGTATCCACATCAAAGTGCTGCAAAACTGTGCATACACACCGTAGAAGGTTATTATTTTATTGTTTACCGTTGTGCTTAAACAAAATTACATTCGACATTATGATTTATTTTCCGATTAGCTGCGTTAAATAATGAAATTATAAGGTAAGTGCGTTTAGAAAACCGTACTCCTCCCGAACGTTTTGCTGCAAATTACATTGAGTTTGGTCACCGGGAAACTGCCATGAAAATGTTAGGAGCGGCAGGCAAAAAAAAAAACCATTTGCAAGTTTTGTCATAACAAAATAAAAAGAGTGGCGCTACAGCGATGGAAGATGAAATAAAAACTTTATGGACTCGAGTAGGACTCGAACCCACATCGTTCTGCTTAGCAAACGCATCTTACTACTAAACCACGGGCAGCAACCAACACTCGTCATATCCAAATTAAATCTTTAAATAACTTCAAAAAGGAACATAAAATATATTTTTCGTTTTAATAGCAGTATATGGAGGATGGACCCACAAATCTTAAAAGAGAAATCATAATAAATTCCTCGAGTACCCTTTTAAACCGTAATAAGTTTTACTCTTTTAACACAAAACTCATGTTTTGGATTTAGCTAGTTTTGGTTCTCACTCATATTTAATAGTTTTAGAATAGCCCATGCTCAAATCGGTGAATTGCTTGAAACAGTTTCCTGGGCTTTTCAACACGATAATATCCCTATTCGTGAAAAGGTGTATGAAATGTCAAAATGTGAAAGTATTTGATTGGTCCCATACTCTCTTGATTTCAATATGATATACAGGGTGATTCACGAGCGTTGTGCCAAAAAGCTAGAGCGTGTAGGTTGAGTTGAGGCAAGAAAAAAATCGTATGGGAGGGGGGGGTCTATTCCCCCCCGTTTAGCCGGGAGGGGCAATTTTCTGAAAAATTGACTTATTTTGTAAAAAAAATTATTAAAAATCAACGGCTTAGTCTACAACACCGTGCTATACCTTTCTGAAAAGCTAAAAACTTCTTCTTTCACTTTGTTTTTAAAATAAATTGTTTTAACGAATAGTTTTAAAAAAATAAATTTTCAAACTCAAAATTTTCAAAAAAAAAAGCCAACAAATTTTTTTTGAACTAATTTTTTTCAAAATTTTATGTAATTAAGTACTAATTTTGTTTTAAAATTTCAATGTCTTTGTTAATTTTTAGTTGAAAACAGAAAACCGGATGCAAAAATGTCTTTTCGTTTTTGAGAAATTAAAAAAAAAACCAAAACCACTTTTTTCTAAGAAAATCTTTGTTTTTATTTTTACCTATCTGGACTTTTAGTTTAATTTATTAGTTTAATTTACAAATTTAATTTTTTGTAATTGGAGTTTTATGACGACTTAATAAAGTAGAAAAGTATTGGATTTTCAATGGATTAACCATTTTATTCATTGATAACGTCTGAAAACTGACCTCCAAATTTTTTCTTATTATACCTGGGGCCGCGGCCACTCGCCGGCGAAGGGTTCTACCTGCGAGGGGCTTAAGATAATTAAACCGCAATTTTTCTTGAATGAAAAAACAATTAACAACCTAAAGGTTAATAAAAGGCATCGCATATTTACTTAACAACCATTTACAATTAAAATATTAATTCATCAACACATAACAATAACAAACTCATATGTTCGAGAAGAGTAAGCGGACAGGAACTTCTGCTACGGTTTAACTTGTTGTCGAGATCGGGAAGCCGAAAGACTCTACGCTGAAAGATATCCCAATAGATGGCGCCCAAGTCGTAGCATGTTTTCTAGAATCCGCCGACGAGAGCACGGAGAGCTAGAAGTGAAAGGTCAATGGCAGACGTTTTCAATGAACAAAATGATTAATCCAGGGAAAATCCAATACTTTTCTACTTTATTGAGTCCTCATAAAACTCCAATTACAAAAAATTAAATTTATAAATTAAACTAGTAAATTATACTAAAAGTCCAGATAGGTAAAAATAAAAACAGAGATTTTCTTAGAAAAAAGTGGTTTTGGTTTTTTTTAATTTCTCAAAAACGAAAAGACATTTTTGCATCCAGTTTTCTGTTTTCGACTAAAAATTAACAAAGACATTGAAATTTTAAAACAAAATTAGTACTTAATTACATAAAATTTTGAAAAAAATTAGTTCAAACAAATTTTTTTGGCTTTTTTTTTGAAAATTTTGAGTTTGAAAATTTATTTTTTTTAAACTATTCGTTAAAACAATTTATTTTAAAAACAAAGTGAGAGAAGAAGTTTTTAGCTTTTCAGAAAGGTATAGCACAGTGTTGTAAGCTAAGCCGTTGATTTTTAATATTTTTTTTTACAAAATAAGTCAATTTTTCAGAAAATTGCCTCTCCCGGCTAAACGGGGGGGAATAGACCCCCCCTCCCATACGATTTTTTTCTTGTCTCAACTCAACCTACACACTCTAGCTTTTTGGCACAACGCTCGTGAATCACCCTGTATAACGAGTGGGAATTAGTTTCTTCTTAATTAAAGGCATAGAAGTACAGATTGTATTTAGCAACAAATAAATAGAAAAATCAAGGCCAATTATCTAAATAAATGAATCAAATATTGAAGGTTTCTCATAAACATGATTTTTTCTCTCACATATTGAAAAAAAAACATCGAATTCCCATTACTGATAGTGGGCCGGCCCTATTGGGAATGAGATTTCCTTGGAAATATTTCCCACATTCGAAAATTTTTTATCGTGAATAAGAGTTCTCTGGAAATTTTTCCCACGTTCGGAAATTTCGTATCGTGAACGATGTTCGAAATTCCCCTAGAAATGTATTGCTATTTCTATTTCTCGTTATTTGGAGTTTTTTCCCATTAATTTTTATGGAGAAATTGCTCGCAAAATCTTTTCTGCAGTGCAAAGAAGATATTCAGACTTTAAAAGAGAGTTTTGCTTTATTTTGGGGTGTAGGACGTTTGTACTATTACCTTGCTTGAATAGACCACAAACCTTTGGAAGCATTATTTAAGCCTACTTAAACAAAAGAAGTGTTAGAATCGAAAGATGGGTTCTTCGGCTTAATTCCTTAAAATTTAACATTGATCAGGCTTAAATGTAATATAGCAGATTCTTTATCAAGATTTTGCAATAGGTACTCACGAAGCGGACAAACATTGTAAATATTATACGTTACGTAACGTTCTGCATTAATAGAGAATGTGGCTCCCAGTGTCATCCATCAGATATATGTATTTGAAATTCTAGAAGATATCTTCGGAGGATCGAGATATCCTGAACAAAAGTAGAAAATAATCCGCAGTTTGTGAGTGTAGAATTAAAAGGGTATTGGAGAGTAAAAACATTGACCTGGGGTCGAATCGTGTAAGGTGATATGTGATAGATGATAGTCATATTGACTAAAATTCATCTGTGTAAAGTGAGAATCACAAAGTGATATCACATTTTTTTGATTTTTTCGTGTGACAGCTTTTTAAGTATCATTTTGATACTTTTGATTAATTTATTTTTTGATTTTCAAGACTGAATATTCAAAATTAACGTATTTGTACCGGTTAGTTATTTTTACGCGAAGATAATAGAATGGTTCGGCTCTTGTGAATAAACTTAAGACAAAAAGTAAACATTTCTGACCTTCCAAATGCCAAGTAAGTGTAGTGCCCGTTGCGTAATGGTCCTGTGCGTTGGCTGTTACGCAGAACGTTGTGGGTTCAACATTACTAGTTCCCATAAAGTTTTTATTTCATCTTTGACGGGTACTGCCTCATGCGAAGAACTGAAAAAATTTCCAAGAGTAGCAATTGGTCAAGAAGGGTTAATCAACTTTGCCGTTCGGAAATGTCAGCAAACAGTTATGGTCAAAACAGATGTGCAGTGAATCGGCTCGCAGCGCTTCATACAGGTGTTAAAGTTTGGATATTGGATGGATGTATGTTTGTCGATCAATAGCTCCAGAACGGCTGTAGTAGGAGGAAGTGGCAGCTAAGGGGTCAAAAAATAACAACGACTACCTTTTTTTCACGCTTATGCGGGTAAAACCGGGGGATAAGCTAGTTTTATTATAAATTTCAGAAAGAAAATTAACTTATGTAGTTCAATAAAAAGCTAGTTAAACGCTTGAACTTAATTAGAAAGTTTTATTTACAATCTCATCGATAAATTGGGTGGTATAACATTTTTAAGACACAGCATTTCGGAATTCAAATATTTGGTTCTATTTGGAGAAATATATTTATTATTTAATTTTATTTGAATTGAAGTCTTCTTGTGCGACCAGCAGGGCGTCTTAAATTTGTTCTTCCAAATAATTTGTTCTTCTTTTTTATTTTATTGGTAACGAACACTTATAAATCTTCTGCGCCAAAATCTTTAGAAATGTCCTCATCTGCATTGGTTCCATAATATAACACATTGTGCATATACCCAATTTCACTTTTTGAAAACAAAACTAAATTGACAAGTTCAAATAAAAATAAATTACATTGTCAAAAATTTGTCAATATACATAAATTTGAAATTTTGTAAGCAATTTCTTACAAGTAATGCCAAGTAAATAAAAATAAAATGTGATAGTTGTTGAACTATCATATTACACAGACGAAAAAAGCAAAACTATCACTTTTGATAGTCACAAAAATGATAGTCACATATCACCTTACACGATTCGGCCCCTGATAACTTCACCTCCTTACTGGCCATAGGTCAATGGTGAAGTTGAATATATCAATTGATCAATTATAAAGTATTTATTGAATAATAATGACAACGGTACATTAAGATTTACTTATTTGTACAGGATATAACAACAAATTTTAAATTTGATAGTATGCAAGAAATATAAATAAATTAAAAAATTATAAGAAGACATAATATAAGATAACATATAATTGGAAAAATATGTTACCTAATTACAAAATATAATCAACAAGAATAAAAATAAAAATAAAAATAAAAACAAATAAAAGTCGCAACCAGTACAAGGAGAAAATGAGAACAAAAGTATATTTCAATTCAAATTGGAGAAATGTTCATGACTAAGTTTACAAAATTTAATGTAATCGATTTCAGACCTCAGATGACTGGGAAGATTATTCCACAGACTTACAGCATGAACAAAAAACTGCCTAGGTGATGTCAAAGTGGAAAAAGTGAGAGGCCGCAGTAAGATTGAGGGATTTGATCTGCAAAAATTTAGTTTTTCAACCAAATAGGTATTTTGTTGACAAGAGAACATTACCGATATTTAAGAAAGTTTTCCAAGCTACAGCCTAAAATTTCAAAAACCTTGGACGATACATGGTCGTACCTTCTTAAATTAAAAACGAACCGGAGGAATTGAACGCAACCTTAAACCTTAGAAGGGTTGAGGATTCAGGATCAGCAAACAATTCGCAACCATATGGAACTATGAATGCTTTAGCCAATTTCAATTTTACTTCGGTTGGAAATCACGATTTTATGATAGACAATGCTCGAAGTGACGCATATATTTTAGAAAAAAACTGAATTAATTTGAGTTTCCCACGTTAAGAGTGTTACCAAAGACCATATAACAAGTAAAGATGTCGCACGTAGAACAAAAATCTGTGCCTGCTTTTTTCCACCATCCCTTTTTTACAACGGGTCCAAAACATGAGTCTAGGAATTTGAATGTATAGAAACATTTCACATGTTGTGGATACACACTGTGCCAAAAAGAGCGTTGCTATTTATACTGAAAAGGTAGGAGGAGAAACAAGGTTTTTCATGTTTATGAGTAGAAAAAAACAAAAACAAAACGTATGTTTTTTCAATGGGTCCAAAACATTGTTGCAAGATTTGTAATAAATTTATGAAGAAGAAGAGAGATAAATTATTTTTTTGTTCTATTTGTACAAGCAAGCTAGGTTGATGATCGTGTCCTACACGTGTATGTGTATTCATATTAGGCGTGTTTTTTTTGGCATCGCTATCTGCAGCCAAACTCGATTTCGCAAAAAACGTATCCGCAGTTGCCCATCCGCAGCTGTTTTATTTTATTTTTAAGTTGGTATTTGATTTTGCTTTCGGATAAGTTTTTGACATTTTGGGGGTACGTTCGTAGATTGGCTCCGTCGTCGTTCAATAAACAAATAAATAAAACAATAATAAATGTTCAGACAAATGTCAAACAGAGAAGTGTGTTTGAAAGTGCGTGTGCTTGTTCCTATGTGTGAATTTTGATAAAAATCGAGATTCAGATTTTTGATTCTCGAATCCATTTTTTTGAATCTCAAGTCTCAAATAGATCAGAAAATCTGAGATTTTTCCACTTTTTCCTCACTTCACCAACTCTTTTTGCTGTCAGATTCACAAATTTGACTCACTCTAAAGGTATGAGTACAAAGAGCACTTTTTGCAAAAAATGAAAAAGTGAAAATTTGCAAACTCATTTTGAGACAATTTATCCACCCCAGAACTAAAAGTCAAAAACAATTTTTGATTGGGCTTTAATGATCAATATTAATCAATAACTTATAACCCAACACCCAAACACAATTTTTGTAGTTTTTTTTCAAATTCAAATGGTGCTACAAAGAAACAAATATTTTACTTTTGTAAATTTCCCACTTTTTGCAAAAAGTGGCCGTTGTAGTTATACTTTAAATCTCGCAAATAGAAAACTTCATTACAGAAGAAAAATATTAAACACTTTAGAGCAACTATGTGTGACTCGTTCCTTGATTTGTGCGTTCCATTTTAATTCAAAATAAACTTAAATAAAAGAACGCACTCAAAGTGCGTTGCACTCTGCGAACACAACCTTCGAGACTCTTTGAGTTATCCGATTATCCGAGTTACCAACCTAAGAAATTCAATTTTTCTCCGATCGAGTATCGATACTCGAAAAAATGTCAATTTTTATCCTTAGGGATTTTGTTATTGTTGGCTGCGTAAGAAATGCAAACCAGTTTGACTAATTTTTTTCTTGAAAGATAAAACAACCTTGAAAAGTGAGTTTTGATAATGTTAGTGAATAATGTTGTGGTAGTTTCAATATTGGGATTTGCTTTTATTTTGTTTTTACTAGTTTAACATTTTTCATAATATTTTAAGGAAAAAAATAGGTAACGCTTACAACAAAAAAATCATTGATTGAACCCTGAGGCACACCGATAATAACGGGAAGTAACGAAGACATTTTAACATTATAAGAAATAGCCTGCAAACGATTATTTAAATAAGAAAAAATTAGAAGTTTAGTAGTCAGAAAAATTGAAATGTGTTGTCAGTTTATCACAGAGAAGACTAGAGTCGAATGCTTTTGAAAAGTCAAGTAAGTTTATCACAGAAGTTAAATTATTGTCTAAAGCTTGTCTTAAATTCTCAGTGACCTTCACAAGGGCTGAATGATCGGAATCCTGATTGCTGAGGATTAAGAAGATGTTTTTCATTAACATTGTTTTTTATTTAGTTGCTTATGATAACCCCTAAAGCCTTGGATAAAAATGGAAGGATAGCTTTAGGTCTGTATTCGTTCTTTTTTCCTTGTTTAGGTATAGGTATGATTTTTGATTTTTTCCACAAAGCAAACTATGTGGATTAGGGCGGAGCGCGGTTGTAGGGAAAAAAATAAAGTTGTTAAAATTAAAAACATACCCCCCGCAAAAGTTGTGTTGGTTCCTAAAACGAATTTAAATATTTTTTTTTAATTTTTAAAATAACCGCTAGGGGTCGCGCATTCGCATTGAAAATTGAAATAAAATAAAATAACACTGATCCATAGCAGATACTCACTAGATTTGACATTTATTTGCAAATCACTTTGTTTGATTAAAGAAACAGCCCTAGGTTTGAGTGCGTATCAAATTTTTTTTTGTTGGGGGGGGGAGCTGTCACCTGAAAATAAAAATCTACGATATGTGAAAAAGTTTCAGTCAGATACATAAGTGCACCTAAATACGAAAGGAATCTTGGGGACGTGGGAGGCTCCAGCTTTTCCCACAGTACGCCACTTCGTCGAGGGAGGGGGTTGTGGTTGGAGGGTGAGGGTGTGGGCTTGAGTTAGAAGACGCAGCTTAAATTTCCTTAAAATTGTGAAATTGAGTTTGGTCTTACATACGGTGCTTATTAATAAATTAAGTATGACCGAATTCTTTAATTTATTTGTTTTAATTTTATCGATGACTGATAGGTAACGTAACTGAACGTTTTATATTTTATGGCTGTTTTAAAAATAATATATACCAAGGAAAAGGTAAAAAGTTTTTATAAAGTTTTATTTCAAACAACTTTTTTTGGTTTCCACATTTGGTAATTCTTTTCGAGGAATCAAAGTATTTTTTATAATACCATATCTGTTTTAAAACCACAAACAGTCTGGGAGGCTTCGGTCACCAACTTAACAGCTCTTTCTAACTACTTGGTTGTGTGATGGAAGCTCTTTAAAGAAGTTTGATCTAGTCGATTGTTTTTTTTTTGCACTATTTCCCAAAGGTCTGCCTCCTCAGTATAATCTTTGAGAATTGTAGGCTCAGTCAAACGGTTATTTTCAATTCGCTTCCAATCTTTCAATTCGAAGTATTCACAAGCTTCGAAATTAAATTTTGGGAGCTGAAACTTTCGGACAATTTCGCTACTGGTATTGCTGTTGATTGCTACTCTTGCTTTTAAGCTCCGGCGAAGCCCCAGTATCGACAATTTTGGCGGTCATCGAACAACATAGGTACCAAAATGTTTTCGCCATTTCCGAAATATCTATTTCCAGCGAAAACAGCTGATACCGTGTCATCTTTATAGTATTAAAAAAGTATTTCGCACCATAGACAAAAGAAGGCTTCGATTTAATCTCAAGCCACATATCAGCGTACACTTTGGCAATGTACTCAACTATCTGCTTCAATGGCTCATCTGGGGATTCTTTTGACACATCTACCCGAAAGATGCGGTTAGCTGAAGTAAGACATCTCGAATATACCATTGTTCCAGGATTGTTTTCGAAAATTGGTCCTTCTCGGACACCATTGCTTATTGCTATGCTTTGCATATTTCATAAAAATACTTTTGGTCCGGGCTCAGACTAGAAAATTGTATATCGGGTAAAATTATTTGAACTGCCTTGTATGGAACAACGGATAAATCTTGACAGTTCTTGCGGTCTTTTCCAATATATCTCCGGCGTATGCGTTCGGCCCTGATGTTTTGCCGTAAAGTTTCTCAAATAAGTGCCTTAGAGGCAACTCATTGGCATGCAGCAAGCAAATAGACCATTGCAAAGGTCAGCGTATTTTTGTTTCAATTTGTTTCAATACCTCTGAGCCCGGTATTAACATTGGCACCGTCGCAACCAATATATCTTTGAGATTACTTATTAAGATACTATTGTAGCAGATTGTTTCTGCTTTTCCATTAGGTGTTGTAATATGTCCTAGGTATTGGTTTCCAGGTTCTCTAAGTAATACCTACAATGTGTTCTTCAATAAAATTACCTTTATCATTTACGATACGATTGATTTATTCTCTTATTAATATTTTTTATATATTTATTATTATTATCTATATTTATTATTTAAAACAAATATGTTTTTAATTCAAACATTTCTGAATTTACTGAACTGACAGAAATAAATTAAATTGAAAATGCCAAACAATGGAGCGTTTAAAAATATAAAAAAATACTACTAAAAATGTCTCTTTAAAATTGTTTGTATAAGAACTAATATAATGATAGGACCCAAATGTTTCACAACACCGGCTGTTAAGAAAACCTTGGGAAGCTACCTACTTTATAAATAGAGCCTTCTTAAACTTGTTACTGTTTATAATTCATATCTAAGTTTTAAGTCAACACATACACTGAAAAAAATTAAAAAAAAAAAAAATCCACGCATTGCGCGACCCCTAGCGGTGAAAACAAAAATTTACAAAAAATCTTAAAATGCATTTCTAAATCATATGCAACTTTTGCGGGCAGTATGTTTTTGAATTTCTTAAAAAAAAAAAATCGCTCCGCCCTAATGTGGATGTCATTAATATGGTTTAAAAATATGGGTAATCTGTGAAAGAATGAATGGTAGAATTTTTCTAGTCCAGAGGACTTGGAATTGATAGAAAATAAAGCATTTCGCACGCCATCATACCTATTTGTGACTCTGACTTCATATAGCCCATGGAAATGGGGCCGATTATAATTATAAGAAAGACAAATAACTACATTAATTCACCTTCATGTACAACGTGACATCACATTGTACAACGGGAAAGTCACCTTCAGAGTTAATATTTCATAGATCAACTATGAGATATAATCCCTTCTAGATATGCAGGACAATGTTAAAGACTCCGAGGCAAGAGACTTGGACATGATTAACAAAAAGGGTCTTGGTGGTTCGGACGAAGCGGGTGTTTGCATTTGCGATAAGGACTTGTTTCGTAATTTAACTCTCCAGAACAAGTTTGTTAACATTCTTCGATCCTACAAATTTCATGTTCTTATATTTCCTCCCTCAATCCTTCATCGCAAGTAATAGAAATCTTTTGTGTCCAAAAATTAATTCCGTCCGACAAAAATGAAAATTAATTAATCAAAAATTAAATAATTAATCAAAAAGAAATATTTCTGTCAAAAAAATTCGAAATTGATTTCCGAAAATAATTTTGTTTATTTTTGTTTCTTGGGAATGAAATTTTTCTTGCTAAATAAAATTTCTTGGGAGATTCCCGATAGGGCCCATTATGTGTACATTACCTACTTCTCAAGAGAGCTGTTTATCCAAGTGAAGTTAATAACTTAAAGCAAAAATGATTGTATGCTTACCTGTTTGTGAGAGACGCTAAAGATAAGGCAGATAATGAACTTCGTTTTGAAACCTGATCCCAAATATCTTTCTGCTTTTTTAATGCAGTTGAGTCAATTTCTGTTCCCCAACCTCGGTTCTATTTAATTAAAATAGATTTAAGATACTTTTACAAAAATAATAATCTAATATACCTTATATTCGCCAGCTTTTTTCCGAAGTTCAACAACATCCCTGTACCATTCCTCTGGATAAAGTGATTGGGGAGCATTTTCCTTGGTTCCACCATTAAAGAGTTTTTTATCTGACTGTGGATGGTCCAACCCAAGTTTTTCATTGGCAGTTTCCTTAAGATTTGGTGGCTCTTGGTTACTTTTTTCTTGTAATTCATGACTTTCACGCACATTATTATGTTGACTTCGTTTTATTTTAATGATGAATCAGAAGATATTTTCAGTAAATAATGCAAGAAAAAAAAATATTAAATATGTTTTCTTTTTTAAATTTGTATTCGTACTTTTCTGCAGGTTTGCTTTCAATTTCTTCAGTAACTAAGGGCTCTAATTCGTGGAAAGTGGCTGTAAGTATAAAGAACACAATTTAATTTAGGTTACCACAAACCAAATGAATAGTAGGTACTTTTTCAAAACATAGAGGTTCAATATAAAATTTAGAAGGAGAAAAGGCTTGGGTCAAGACAAGGCAGAAAAAAAATTATTTTTTTTAAATTTTAAACCCGGATATCAATGAAATTCTTCAATTCTTAACAACATAGAGAAGATAAAAATATTGAAATCATTTCCAATATCAAGCTTTATCTCTTTCCAAAAGGTCTTTTAAATGGAAATTAGGAAATTATAGCAGAAATCAGCAACTGTACCTACACACACACGTATGCATACCTATACCTACTATTGTATTACTAAATGGTTTTATTTGGAAACAAGCTGACTCGCGTACTTCGTCTCGCAACCCTTCAGAGCAACTCCAGAATAATCATTATGATTAACACAGACATTGTTAAAATGCAATGTGATTTGCACATATCTGAATTTTTCCCAACTCTACAACTAACATTCTACTTTCATTAAAGCATGAAGTAAAATGCAAATTTCTTTGAAAAATTCAAAAACTTCTCTATTTTGACTATTTCACAAAAATCAGAATTCCAAACAGCTTACGGTTGTCCACCCTTATTTGCTGACTTTCCTGTATGATTGTCCCAAAAATTTATTTTTATACAATGAAAATGTTATAAAAATGCATTGAGGATTGAGCGGATTAAAAGAGTCCAAACCAGGCATACAAACAAACCAATGCACCTTAAATTCCATAATTAACTTGATTTAAGGTGTTTAAGTTCTTCGTGCTCTCGCAGAGTTTTCCGAGGTGCCAATCAAAAAATTTCCATTTTTCTATTTGAATCAGTGCACTTTCTATTTGCCATTGGAAAACCCATTATGAAATTTTCCAGTTTTCCATTTGAAAACCAATACAACTGCAATAATATGCAGTTTTCGGAGATTTTCATCAGAACTTTCTATTTTCCATTGGAAAACCCATTTTGAAATTTTCCAATTTTCCATTTGAAAACCAATAATATGCAATTTTTCCAATGAGTTTTCCGAGTTTTTCATCAAGAACTTTCTGTTTTTCCATTCGAAAACCAATTTTGAAACATAAAATTCCAAGCAAAAAATATCAAATTTCTGCCCTTTGTTTGGTTTTTCCAGTTTTCCCACTCTTCTATGAGGTTTTTCCAATTTTTTTCTTCACAGAAATCATCACAAATATCTGTTGGGCCATTTTGGAGTCTATGAGAGGCATAAAAACAAACAAACACATCCATTTGTATATATATAGAGATTATATTTATGTACTGTAATTTAAAGCACTGTAATGTAATAAAAATATTATAACCGATTCTAGCCCGCCAATGGTGACGTACTGGTCTGCGAGACCGGGTGTGCTAAAAAATGCGTATAACTTTCAATTGTTTGCAGGTGTTTCAATTAAGAAATTTAGTTTTGTTTTTTTTGGAAGGATACCAATTTTTGTTCATTTTACTAAAGTTCCAAATGCCGAGAGACCAAAAAACCTAATTTTCATTAATAAATATGTGATTTTTTGTGTTTTACCTAATTTTTAAAAATGTTTTATTAAAAAACTTTTATTTTTCAATATTCCAAAAAACAATTTTGTGAATCTGTGTATTGTTATAAAAGAGCTTCTGTTGATTTAATACCTTTGTTTTATTGTCAAGGAACATAAAAATAAAAAAAAACACGAAATATTAGTAAATATTATTAAATATATAATATATATAAATTAATAATATATAAATATTAAATATATTATTAAATATTAGAAATATTAGTCCGTGAGACCGGCGGCGTCACCATTGATCAAAGTCAAATTTGCGTCACCAATAACGGGCTATCAACGTTCGTGGTTAACCTTGTATATGTAAACCACGAACGTTGAGCGAGAAGCAATTTTTAAGAAAATACAATGTTTAAAAAAAAAACCGTTCCATGAGAGGTACCGTTTTGGAGCAATACAAAAATATTTTCTTTACAATAAAACACCAGTGTTCGGAAAACCATACGAGGAGGTTTAAAAAAATCGTTTGCCCGAATTGTACGGTAGGTGAACAAAATAAAAAAATAACCCACTGTCTCAAATTCGTTGAACCAGTTGTTAAGGCTGTAGATGCGCTTACAGACAGACAGACAGACGGACTTTACCGCCGGATCCACTTTTTTCGACTTCTCTATCATGGTTATGAATGCAATACTTGCCAGTCGCAATTTGTATATTTTAAACCCACCATACGTAAAGCACTGCCTCTATCTGTCGGTCCAATTCTTAAGCACACTATCGATTGTGTGAATATTGTCTTTTAAAGCGTCAATTGTCTCTGGCTTGTCGGCGTAACACTTATCTTTTATGGCACCCCACAAATAAAAGTTCAACAGTGTCAAATCGCAGCTCCGAAGTGGCCAAACGACATCAGCTCTGTGGCTGATAATACGATCTTAAAAACAGGGTGCAAAACATCGAGCGCAAAGATTAAATAAGTAACAAGATGGGAAACTGACCTACGTTTCACTCCCTAGATCCCACAAATTTCATTTTCTTTCATTTTATTTTCTTTCCTTGTACATGAATAATATAAAAACAAAAACAATATTTACTGTGTAAAAACACGCATACTTTCACAAAACCTATGGTCCAAACTGTGATAGTATTGGTAAAAACGCTTGTAGGCATCTTTCATTTTGACAGCTTTGTTTACCATCTCCTTACCTTTTATCATCTCTGATCGAGCGAAGCTTCGGCTGTGGCACGTAGCGCCGTCCTGTTGAAACTAGATGTTGAAAATATCCTCCTCTTTAATCCACATTGTATGGTCAGTTGGCTTCATCTCCTGAACCAATTGGACTTTGTATGGCGTCATACCAACACCAAGGTCTTTATGCAAAATTCGTCTCAATGATGTCTCCGAAATGTTCATTTGTTGATAACGACAGTGAATTGAAGTTGATGGCGCTTCACGCATACTTTCTGCCACAACAGCAATATTCTCGGGTGTGTGTACGCACTGTTTTTGGCTTTTCACGCTTTGGTTTATCGATGAGGTTGCTAGATTTTTTTTTCACTTTTTCACAAGATTGATGATTTTTTCGAAAACTGTTCCTGAAAACAATTTTATTTAAATGCAAAACGAAAGAAGCATTTTTTAGCTTTGCAAGAAGGTACCTATAACATCGCATTATGGACAAAGCCGTTGATTTTTTATATTTTTTTGAAAAATAGTTTTTTTTTTGTTATAAGATCGCCCCTCCTGGCTAAACGGGGGACAATAGACCACCCCTTCCAGATGATTTTTTTCTTGTCTTAATGCAACCTAAACACTCCAATTATCAAAAACATTGTTTTTGGATCTCTCTTTATAAACAATATAAAAATTGTTTAAAAAATATAAGCAATTATTTCTCCCAAATGATTTGTTTGAGACTTTAAAGAATATAAAAAACAAAAAATTTCGAAAAAAAAATCAAAATCCGAGCTGTTTCTGAGGACTTTCTGAAAACGCCCTTTTTTGAGCTTCATTGACTCCACTATTAACTATCTACTTCTGTTGTGTTGATCGTTTTTGAGGAATTTAATAATCTGACGAATTTAGTGAAAATATCGATGACCACTAAAATATGTTTTTTTTTCACATTTCGGGAATGATCCACCGGACCGTTATGCGCTGTGTATTACTTATGTATGTTCAGGGCCGGATCTACCTAAGGGCTTCTTGGACTGCAGCCCTGGGCTCTGAGGTAACAAGAGAAGGGGCCCCATACTCTATTTAAAAACAAGAGGCGATAATTTGAATTTAAAAAATCGTGGTTTGTAAAGTGGTTTACGGACATACTTCTTACGTGATAACGTCATAAGAAAAAATTAAAGAAAAATTTCTGACTTCTAGAATTGAGTTAAGAGGGAAAATATGTGTAAAAGGATGTTTTCATGCTGATGTTCATTAATATTTTAGGTATAAAAACTAAACATTGCTTATTGAAACTATTTTTTTTTTCAAACATACTGTAATGTGTATACACTTTATTTATCTCTTATGCTCTGTATCTCTTTCTATTGTAATGTGTATACTTTATTTCTCTTACGCTCTGTATCTCTTTCTATATTTAATGTACTTTTACTCTCTTTAATTACTCCTTATCTCTATAACTCTAATATCGTTTAATTGTAGTAGTAAACACTTGTGAGGGGCAATACCTAGTGATTAAGAGAAACTTTTTGTTTAGCATTAAGAACGTTAGCCCCTACAAAAAGTAATCCCAGTATTTTTGTATGTAAGTGTAAGCTTCTGGAACATTCAAGCTTCTCCAACAACCAATATAGTAGTTTCTAGAACCAAGTATTTTTAATAAATAAGTTTGTGAGTGATTTGAATAAAGTGAATTTGTGTTTTATTAAAAAAAGTGAATAAGTTTTAATTGTCGGACCAAGCCGAATATTACATTGGTGTCAGAATAAGGGATTAAAACTTATTGAGAATAAAACAGTGAACAGTGATTAAACTATTTTGTGTGAAATAGTGAAGTTAAAAATAATGAGTAAAGTTTTGAAAGACTTAACTGTCCCTGAGCTAAAGGCCGAATTAAGCAAACGTGGCTTAAGTGGGGCAGGAGTTAAAAACGAACTCGTTAAACGGCTTCAAGAATATCTGGAACAGCAAAATGAAGACCCAGGTGCGTTTGCTTTCGAAGTGGAAGCAAAAGTGGAAGAGGTAAATGCAACTGCCATATCTAACATGATGACACTTCTTCTAGCCAAATTTGAAGATAATGTTCTCAAGCAACTGGAAACTCAAAGAAACGAGCAGAAGAACGAGCAAGAGAACGTACTCAAACAACTAGAAGCTCAAAGAAATGATGTTCGGGAGCAACTAGAAACTCAAAACAAGAATGTTCTGGAGCAACTACAAACTCAAAGAAACGAGCAGAAGAACGAACAAGAGAATGTTCTCAAACAACTTGAAGCTCAAAGAAACCTTTTAGAAGGCAGGTTTACGGACTTCGAAGAGAAAATCAATACTCTCGACGAGCGCGTCGAAAAACAAAATGCACGTTTCGAGAAAATGGACGAACAAATCGAAACCATCACAAATGAAGTAGAAAAAGTGCGCAAGATGAAAGCTCGAGAACCTTCTGGTGAGTGCGCAAGAAAGAGAGAAGTGAATCCTCCAAACTTTGATGGTCAGATTCCGTGGTCAATCTACAAGAAACAGTTTGAAGCAGCAGCATTAACAAACGGCTGGGACGAGGACGAAAAATACATTGCTCTTACGCTTGCCTTGAGAGGAGCAGCTGCTGAACTGCTACTAACCATCTCAGCAGAGAAGAGTGGTGACTTCAAAGTTCTGGTAAACGCCATTGAACAGCGGTTTGGGGATAGCCACATGGCAGAAGTCTTCCGAGTTCAACTAAACAACAGGGCACAGAAAAGAGGTGAAACTCTGCAGCAGCTTCAGGCAGATATCGAGCGATTGGTTCACCTGGCATACCCAACAGCTGGCAACGAGATAATAAATCAACTTGCTGTTGAAGCCTTTGTGAGAGCTGTGGGCGATATAAATCTCCAAAGGGCTATTCGCACTGCCGGAAAGCAAACACTACCAGAAGCATTGGCTTTCGCTCTAACAATGGAAGCCGCAGAACAAGCTTCCCAAAACGTGCATCGCGTGAGAGAATTGGAAGTCCAAGAATGCTCTTTTCAGAAGTCTACTCTGGAAAGGAGTCAGCGAGACGGACCAGCACGATGCTGGAACTGCAACAAGACTGGGCATCTTCAACGACAGTGCAGATTACCGCAAAGACGAACCTCATGTCAACACTGTGGAAACAGAACTTACTCAACAAGTCAAAGTAACACCAACAACGTTGCTTCCGAAGCTGTTTCCCTCCCGGGAAACGAATAAGAACCAACTTCGAGGGGCAGAAGCTGGTTTCTGGTATCGATGGCCCCAGAAACACCATCCAGGTTTCCCAAACGAAACGTGACAGCAAGAGCCTGACCGTGGAAGCAAGTATAAACGGCAACAAATGTGTGGCTACCATCGACACCGGTGCCACGGCGTCCATTGTACGGCAGGACCTCGTTAAGAAGGCATGGCTCCACAACACCAATAGCTATCGTTTAAGGACTGCAACTGGAGAAGACGCAAAAGTCTATGGTGAGGTACGTCTTAAGATCCGGATGGCAGAGCTGGAATTCTCTCACCTGTTCCTGGTAGCAGATATATGCGACGAGTGCATTGTCGGCGTCGATTTCATGAAAGATCACGGAGTGATATTGCGCATCGGGAACCAAGTCCTGAAATATCGAAACATCGAGATTCCGATGATCTATGGGATCCACTCGTATGAGACCTCGTTATCTGTGAAAACCGTCATCAAAGAAGATCTCACTTTGCCTGCTTCTTCAGAAGTATTCGTGTGGACGAAATTGAAGGGTAAGCCTGGTAGCCATCGATACCTCATGGTCGAACCAGCATCTGTAAAGTCCTCCCAAAACGTCACCATTGGGAAGACTCTTGTTAGACCTGTAAAGATCATGGTTCCCGTACGAATACTGAACATCAAGCCGTACGAAGTTAAGCTTATAAAAGGTGAGATTGTCGGACAATGCGAATCTGTATCAGCGATAACAAGAATCAAGAAGAGAGCCAAGGCAAACCTTGAAGTCCGAAGAGGTGAACTCCATAAAGACGAACATTCTCAAGTCATCTAATCATGGCCACCCACAACGAAGAACTGCAGAAGGTCTCCTCGAAGAATTTGCAGACATCTTTTCGTCATCGCAAGGGAAATATGGCAGAACACAACTGGTTCAACATCGAATCAACACCGGGGATGCAAAGCATATCCGTCAACCTGCAAGACGCCTTCCACTAGCCAAACAAGGTGAGGTTGAAGAACTGATAACCAACATGAAAGGAGAGGGTCTGATCGAAAACTCTAAAAGCCCTTGGGCGTCTCCAGTGGTCCTGGTAAAGAAGAAAGACGGATCAACCCGCTTTTGCGTAGACTATCGAAGGTTGAATGATGTGACCAAGAAGGATAGCTACCCTCTGCCTAGGATCAGTGATACTCTGGACGCAATGGAAGGAGCACAATGGTTCTCAACGTTGGACTTGAAAAGTGGATACTGGCAAGTAGAAATCCATCCTGAAGACAAAGAGAAGACAGCGTTCTCGACAGGAAACGGATTGTGGCAGTTCAAAGTGATGCCTTTTGGACTGTGCAATGCTCCAGCGACTTTTGAGCGCCTTATGGAATGCGTCCTGCAAGGACTCACATGGAAGTCTTGCCTGGTCTATTTGGATGACGTTATCGTATACGGGAAAACATTTGATGAACATTGTACAAATCTGAGATCAGTGTTTCAAAGACTTCGAGAAGCCCACCTCAAGCTCAATCCAGAAATGTGTTCACTCTTCAAAACCGAAGTGAAATACCTGGGACATATCATCTCATCCCAAGGAGATCGCCAAGAGTCTACATCAGCTAACGGAAAAGGGAAAGCAGTTCAAGTGGTCAGGTGAGTGCGAGCGCAGCTTTCAAGAGCTCAAGCAACGCTTGTGTAATGCACCAGTGCTGACCTACCCGACTCCCGGAAAACCGTTCATCATTGATGCTGATGCCAGCAATGTCGGGATTGGTGCCGTACTATCACAAGTACATAATGGTGAAAAGGTAATTGCCTATTACAGCAAGGTACTCTCAAAGTCAGAAAGAAACTATTGTGTGACCAGAAGAGAACTTCTTGCACTGATCTTGGCAACAAAGCACTTCCATAAATATCTCTATGGACAGAAGTTTCTTCTCCGAACCGATCATGGAGCACTAAACTGGCTTTTGAATTTCAAGAATCCAGAGGGTCAAGCGAGATGGATTGAGAGGCTGCAGACGTACGATTATGAAATTCAACATCGGAAGGGGAAGCTTCACTCAAATGCTGATGCACTGTCTCGGAGACCATGTTAGCAAGACTGTAAGCATTGCAGACGCCAAGAAGAAAAAGAAGTGGTTACTGTCCAACGAACCAGAACCGATCCCATTTATGACTCGAGCAACGACGAGTTGAGGAAGGCTCAACAAGAGGACCCAGATATTGAACCCATCCTCGCATGCAAGGAACACCAGGAAAAACCAGAATGGGCTGATATCTCCGACAGAAGTCCGGATCTGAAGGCCTATTGGGCACAGTGGGACTCGTTGCATGTCCAAGAAGGTGTCCTTCGACGTAAGTGGGAATAAGCAGATGGAAAGTCCTATGTAATGCAGCTAGTCTTACCGAGATCGAAGATTATGGACGTTCTGCGAGAGATGCATGATGGAGTTTCGGGAGGCCATCTAGGAGTAAACAAGACGCTAGAAAAGGTTCGACAACGATTCTATTGGCTACATGCAAGGGAAGATGTCGAGAAGTGGTGCCGAAAATGTGATACCTGTGCTGCCACCAAAGGCCCGAACAAAAGGAATCACAGCCAAATGCAGCAGCATAATGTCGGATCACCTTTTGAAAGGATTGCAATAGACGTAGCGGGTCCATTTCCGGAAACAAATAATGGAAATCGTTATATTCTGGTCGCCATGGATTACTTCAGCAAGTGGCCTGAAGCATACGCCATACCGAATCAAGAAGCCAAAACAGTCGCAGACCAAATTGTGTTCAACTGGGTGAGTAGATTCGGTGTTCCATTAGAACTGCATTCCGACCAGGGAAGGAACTTTGAATTAAACATATTCCAGGAAGTTTGTGGGCTTCTTCACATCAAGAAGACAAGAACAACACCACTCCACCCACAATCTGATGGCATGGTCGAACGGTTCAACCGAACCCTTAAGGAACATTTTTGCAAAGTTGTGGACGACAACCAGCGAGATTGGGATCGATACATTCCACTGTTTTTGATGGCGTATCGAAGTGCAAGACATATGTAGCTCAACTGGCCATACACCGTCTGAGATTTTGATGGGAAGGAACATCAGACTGCCGAGCGAAATAAAATTTGGATGTCCCACGTCGGAACCGCAAGCGGAGGATGACTACGTGGATGACCTCAGAGAAAGACTCCTTCAGATCCACGACGATACCAGGTTAAAAATAAAGAAGTACAGTGACCGAATGAAGACACGCTACGATATACGAGCGACAACACCAGAGTTCCAAGCAGGAGATCGAGTGTGGCTTTACAATCCCCATCGACAAAAAGGGTTGTCACCGAAACTTCAACGGGACTGGGAAGGTCCATATACAGTGATTAGCAAAATCAACGACGTCGTATACCGGATACAAAAAGGAGTCAGAGGTAAACTTAAAGTCGTACATCGCGACCGACTACATCGCTACAGTGGTGATGAGAATGATGGATTTGTTCGGGACGATCAATCCTAAGGAGGGGGCAATGTAATGTGTATACACTTTATTTATCTCTTACGCTCTGTATCTCTTTCTATATTTAATGTACTTTTACTCTCTTTACTTACTCCTTATCTCTATAACTCTAATATCGTTTAATTGTAGTAGTAAGTAGTAGTGTGCGGGGCAATACCTAGTGATTAAGAGAAACTTTTTGTTTAGCATTAAGAACGTTAGCCCCTACAAAAAGTAATCCCAGTATTTTTGTTTGTAAGTGTAAGCTTCTGGAACATTCAAGCTTCTCCAAGAACCAATATAGTAGTTTCTAGAACCAAGTATTTTTGTTATATAGAATTAATTGATTGTGAACTGCGATAAAGTAAAGATACTGTGTTTGCAAAGTTATAATTGAAAGTGTTGAATAAATAAGTTTGTGAGTGATTTGAATAAAGTGAATTTGTGTTTTATTAAAAAAAGTGAATAAGTTTTAATTGTCGGACCAAGCCGAATATTACAAAACGTATATTCATGAGTATTTCTTATAAATATTTTACAATTTAGCGTAGATATCAACTGTGCAATGCCAATTGGCCATATACCATAAGGCCATACATATCTCAAAATATAGTGTCATATATGATGTTTTAAGATTCTGAACAGTAATAATATTTATTTTCAATAAATCAAACATATAAAAATTAGTACAATTTGATAACGATAAAATAAACAAGTATTTAAAAACAAAGTATCAAATCTCAACTTTCAAAACCCCCACTAGATTTTTATACTTTCATACCAATTAGAGTACAACAGTTGTTATGTTTTGTAGCAGTGAGTCTTTTGGTTAGAATATCAGCAGGCATCTCTTCAGTTTTCAAATATAGTACTTTTAATTTTTTTTCTTCTATAAGATCTCGAATGAAATGATGCCTTATATCGATGTGCTTTGAACGTGCGTGATAAACGTTGTTTTTAGATATGTTTATTGCACTCTTGTTATCCCATTGCAATATAAGTTCTTGATTCCAATTAATTAGTTCTCGCAATAAAGATTGAAGCCAAAGTGCTTCTTGAGATGTTGAGGCTAAAGCCATATACTCAGCCTCTGTGGTGGAGAGAGCGACAGTAGGTTGTTTCTTTGCATTCCACGAAATAGGTCCTCCTTGGTATTTAAAGAGATAACCTGTAGTTGAATTTCTATCATCTGAGTCACTAGCCCAGTCAGCATCCGAAAATCCTTCTTAACATCCTTCAATGTCTCGAGTGTATTCTAGCTTGTAGTTTATTGTTCCTTTTATATAACGGAAAAGTCGTTTAACCGCTATCCAGTGAGATTTTGAAGAATTATTATTAAATCTTGATAAAGCCCCCACTGCAAAGGATAAATCTGGGCGACTTACTTGTGATGCATATAAAATGCTTCCAATAGCTTCTTGATATGGAACGGTTTTCATGTAATCAGTTTCGTCTTTGCTTTGTTGATGTGTTTCTTTAATAAGCTTTTGGTTAGTATCTAAGGGTGTGGATACCGGATTACAATCCTCCATGTTGAATCGCTTGAGAATATTCTTTAAGTATGTCCGTTGGTCTATCCATAACTTTCCCTTTTCTCGATCGCGAGTTATTTGCATACCAAGCACAAATTTAGCTTCTCCAAAATCTTTCATCTCGAACGATTTAGCCAAATTTTCTTTGATAATTCTTTTTTCATCTTTGTTATTTGTAAAAATCAGTATGTCGTCTACGTAAATAGCGACAAAAGTCTTATCTGAGCTTTTTGTCTTGTAATAAATACACGGATCGGTTTTTGATCGTTTAAGTCCAATTTTCTTTAAAGTTTCATCCAATTTCTTATTCCAAACTCTGCTAGCTTGTTTGAGACCGTACAGTGATTTCTTGAGTTTACATGAGATTCATGTAAATTTCTTCGTTAAGTTCACTTTGCAGGAAAGCAGCCACAACATCCATTTGATCGATATCCAAATCATATCGTACAGCCAAACTTAAAAGTACCCTTATGAACGTGTACCTTACGACGGGAGAAAATGTTTCTTGATAATCGATCCCTTGACGTTGCGAATACCCCTTTACGACCAATCTAGCTTTATATTTTTCGACATTACCACTTGCATCTTTTTTCGTCTTAAATGTCCATTTGGAATTTATGGCTTTCTTTCCTTTTGGTAAAGAAACTATTTCCCATGTGCCATTTTTCAAAAGAGCTGTATATTCATCGTTCATTGCTTTTTTCCAATCAGACATATGTTCACTCTTCATTGCCTCAGCGACTGTCTTTGGATCTTCATCATTGTTAGCCATGTACGATAAATAACCGTATCTTTCAGGTCGATTTCTTATTCTGGTAGATCGTCTTATTCCTCTGTCAGATATGATTCCTTCTGAAGATTCTTCAACAATGAAATCATTTTGGGCATCCAAAAAACTGTTTTCACTTGCCTCTTTTTTCTTTAAATCATAGAAGCGATATGATTTGGAGTGTGTGCAGTATCCGATAAAAATTACTTCTTTTCCCTTGGCGTCGAGTTTCTTCCGCTTTTCTTTTGGAATGTGAATAACTGCTTGACAACCGAAAACCTTGAGATGCTGCAGATTCTTTTCTTTTGTACCTTTGCAAGGTGTTCTGTTCGTTAAATAAACTGCCGTATTTGCAGTAACCAGACTCGATGAGAAGACAACGTGCTTTTTCGATTATGGTTCTATTCATTCTTTCTGCCAACCCGTTTTGTTGTGGAGAATATGGAACCGTTGTTTGATGTTGAATGCCTGCATCTGCTAGAATCTTCTTCATCTTAAAATTGCAATATTCCTTTCCATTGTCGCTTCTAATGGCCTTTATTTTGTTACCAGTCTGATTTTCTACAAAATTTTTTAACTCAAGGAACTTTTCCACTACCTCATTTTTGCTTTTAATAAAAAACGCAAAGACTTTTCTTGAAAAATCATCAATGAACAGAAGCATGTACTCTGAACCTCCAATTGATTTTTGTAGCTTGTGTGGTTTCGATACTTGGATGTCCAACACGCTTGTGCCAAAGTTCAAAGTGTGAAGCTACATTTTTTGTAACATATATACAGGGTGGTCTGTTGTTCACCAAGCTTGCAGTTGCAACAACATTACCCCTTTGGTCTTTTACTAAACATCCATTCTTGGAAAAAATCATTGAAAAACCCTTCTGAACAATTTTTGAGACTGATAAAAGATTAATGCATAAGTCAGGAACGTGAAGGACTTCTAAAAATTCAACCTCACTTTCTTTGAATTTTGCAATAGATACCTTCATATCGACTTTACCTATACCTTGGACTTGCATTTTTGAATTATTTGCAACAATTACCTCAGAGTTGAGATTTTCCATCTTACTTGAAAAGCATGCACTACTTGAGCACATGTGAGCTGACGCTCCCGAGTCGAAATACCATTCTTCTTTTTCAAGAGCCGTGACGGAAAAACATCCTAACATCGCATTCTTCTTTTCTTGATGGTTCTTATTCTTTTTTGGACATTTAGCAGCAATATGGCCAAATTCGTTGCAGTTGCAGGCATTCAACATCAAACAACGGTTCCATATTCTCCACAACACGCCAGCCGTTTAACTCAATTGGTACTAGAGCAGAATCAATATTAGAACTGGTACATACAGATCTTTGTGGTCCGATTGAACAAAAATCAATTGGAGGTTCAGAGTACATGCTTCTGTTCATTGAGTGCAGTCAATTCAATGTGTTCCCACAGCAACAAGGAAAAGCAATGGATGATGAAAATTTTGGGCAAAAAAAAAATTCTGACATTATTTTCATATTTTAATTTAAAATTTTTTGTTCGGATTTGCAGTTTTGTGAATTATTTTTACACCAAGTAAATGAGACTGTCAAATTAAACAACGTATTCTATGGGACGGTTCAATCCGGCAAATACGTTGGCAGCAACGTACGCATTGACGCTGACGGATTGACGGATTCTATGGGCCGGCCCCTTTATAAACGACAAACAAAATTTATACTGTTCAAATCACATCCGCAAAATATATCAAACCGACATTTGAAAATTTTGTCAAATATTTTTATTTTCATCAAAAAATGTCAGTGGTCAAATTTTGTTTCCCAACACTTGACATTTTTTTCCGTCGATATTTATTCCTTTTTTCGATTTGCTGCTGTGGGCTAGCGAGTAGTGGTTAACGGGGAAGTCGGGGGGGTAGGAGGGTAGCGTGGAAGCAGGGTAAAAAAGTTAAGTCTTTTTTTTATCGATTAAGGCACTGCGAAGCGTGGCAGGGTACAGCTAGTAAATAAATAAATGTTTTATCACATATGAGTTTATGTTATTATTTGCACATGGAGTTATTATGTATAGTGCAAGACAATCTTTTTCAACAACAAATTCATAGCAACAGTAGAGCCTTAGTATGCAATATTCCACTTAAAGTGAAATTAAATGTCTTATTACAAAGCAGAAAAAATTCGTTCTACATTGTGAGGAAGACAGAAAATGAAAGCAATAAGTTTCTTTAAGCTAGGAAACATACGATACTTTTTATCTAAAATATCAAAGCTCGAATATTTTCGGTAGATAATATTCTTGGTGTCAACATTTCTAAGCAATTTATATTGCCTATCAATTGAAATCCATTCATTTTCAAAAAAAATGTGTCCGAAATATTTAGATAACTTAATTCGACATTTTTGTTTTTGAGGGAAAGCGGACTCCTTGTCCAGATGAAAAATAGAAACGTTTTACATTTTCTTCACATGCCCTTATTATAAAATGTCTACAATTAACCTTAAAATTTAGAAATGTTTAAGTTTAATTTAAAAATGTTTTGTTTTCATTAAAGTTTAAAGCTGTTTTCCACTTTTTTGGATTTTTGCCCCTTACTTATTCCCGTCCCCTTTTTTTCCCCTTTAGCTGAAAAAAATCGGCAAAAATTGTGATTTTTCCCTCAACCTCAACCTGGGAACACTGGTTCCAGATCGTCATCGTCCTCAGACGAAAGTGAAAAAATGTGCTCAAAATGAATCATTGCAATGCAACACCTAGACACAAAGGTGCGTGGTTATAAAAAAGAAAAAATACATGAGTGGCGCGACAACTCTTAAAGAGCCAACTTTTATGGGCTGCTAAGCAGCCAACCCACATAACCACTAAGCAACAGACACAATGGGCGCATTCACTAACCTAGTCACTACGTAGCCGAAATTCAACTAGCTTTGTGAATGCAAAATTGCACTACATAGTTCAGTAATTTTAGGTTTTATTACCCGAAAATATTTCAGTGAGATGTATGTTTGTATACACTTATATTATGGCCATCGTTGTAGATAATTTCACGAATAATTTTTTACGTATACCTACATTCTACATAGGTCGCGAGATATTTGCGAAAAAATGAATTTCGTGACCTTTTGACCCTTATAACTTTTTTAGTCGGCACGATATCAACGTCGATTTTTAACATCTTCATGACACCGTAATAAAAGTGGATACAACAATTCAACTCACTCGTAAATTTTCCCTAGACTGTTTTCCAAAATTCTTAAAATGACTGGACTATGAACATATGAAGTAAGAAACGTTTGTGAATTTGTGATTTGCGCATAGAGAAATTTAATTAAAAGTGCTGTCTTCTTTTGCTTATTATGCCATGAAAAAACACTTCCTGATAAGATCTGACACCATAAAATTCATTTTCAGACCCTATCAGATACTTAATATTGTCGCATTGTACGATTAATTTCATTTTAAATTTGGTTTAAATTTGAAATTGAATTTTCGTTTCTTATTCAACAGCTGATTATGAAATGTCAAAATCTGTCAACTAGCTTTGAAGTCAAAATTTTTACACTACGTCGGAGGGGAAATCTCAACTCATTTCTTAGTTGTATTTGACCAATCAGAACGAGTTGACTACGTAGTGACTACGTTAGTGAATGGGGCCAATGTGGTGGTTCCCTTACCAAATAAAAGAAAACGGCAGCAGTTTTTAAAAAAGAATTATTCTTTGATTATTTATTTATTTATTTATTTATTTTTATAATCAACGCGCTCTCAAGGGCTTTTTTCATTAGGGGAGGAAGGGGTGGATGTGGACAGGGGCGGATGTGGACATCGGCATTTCAAGTCCACACGTTGAAAATTTGAATATGGCAACGATGCCATCCATTGCCTTTTTCAATTGTGAATGAACCTTAGAGGAAGTGTACCGATTATGGAATACCAAAATATAAACTCATTTTTAAACACGAAAAAATCAAATTTTTTACAGTCTTTTAAGTTCAGGTTTATATAAATATATAATACTACTTAAAAAACAAAAGAAAAACTAAAAAAAAATATCACACTTCATTTAATAAATAAAAAATTAAAAAAACACAAAATGAGCACTTTGAAAAAAGTGACCCTAATATGGACCACTGGTGTTTTTTGTAAAAATTTAATTTGATGTGCAGAAATCATAAACAAAATTATTGATTTTTGCACCAGAACAATCTACGTGATACTATTTCTGGCAGGGCAAGCATTGTATCCATTCTTCAGCGCCTTTATCTTCAGTAAACAAGATCAGTCTGAAGGCTCTCAGAAAAGCCATTTTTTTTTACTTGACGGTTGCGATGGCCTTCCACATTGTCAACTTGGCCCAAATCTTTCATTTGTTTTCTTTTGATGCCATATAAAAATGAAAAAAAAAATATTATGTAAAAATACTATTCCATACTAGGAACACCCTGATATTCCATATTAGGAACAACACGATCCACTGAACTATGTACAAATTCACTCTTTATTTCACTGAATTTACCTAAATACTTTTTCTTAATCTAAAGTTAAAGCTTTTTCCTAATGATGCGACAAATAAAATATGTTTAAAGTTAAAAGGAAAAAAAAAATATAAACAAAATAAACTTGCAATAATATGTCATGGACCTACACGAAAAACAACTTTTAATGATTGCGCACTTCAACACCTCCCGGCGTTAACAAGGATACTTATAACGAATATGCACCTGAAAAAAAGCCTGCATTGAAATAAACAGGTGCATACACAGCGTGGTTTTCAGAATATTGCACTATTCCATATTAGGAGCGTATTCCATAATTGGTACACTTCCTCTATAGTTTTCAAATCTGTCAGTCTTGTGTAAAAATTGTTACAGGTTCATTCGTGATTTTCACTCTGAAAATAAAATTATTGTCCCTCAGAAATTCGCAGATATTTTTTAAAAACAAAGCAGAAATAAATGCAGGTAAGTCTTTTTTATATTGTCGAAGTGTCTTGATAACATTGGTGATCATTGTTTTTTGAAATAGAGGGTTTTCTAAGAAATAAATGTATTACTTTACAAAAAGTGCTTGCAGGGTGAATGTGGACACACTATATGGGACACACTTTTATTAAATATTTTTTATACTTTTGTGAATCAACATAAGAACTTTTTATTTTGGAATATTAAAAAAGTTCTTTTTTGAATATCTTGTGTTAGTTTTTAATTATTTATCGGTTATTTTTATAGCTGTCCACTTCCGCCCCATTAATTACTTTACAAAAAGTGCTTGCGGGGTGAATGTGGACACACTATATGGACACATTTTTATTAAATGATTTTTATACTTTTGTAAATTAAAATAAGAAATTTTTATTTTGGAATATTAAAAAAGTTCTTTTTTAAATATCTTGCTTGTGAAGAATGCAGGCAGGCCCATGCAGCCAAGCAGGAGGCATACAAAGCGGCGCACAGTGGCCCGTTTCGGCTTTTTTGGTTCCAAAAATCATAGCTCCTATACGAGTTGAGATATTTCCACAATTTTTTTTTTATTTTGAAGGTTACACCCAACGCTATGAAATTGGTGAATTTCAAAATAAAAACATTACAGGGTGTTTCGGAAATAGCTGTCAAAAAGCTTAGTTATATTAAGTGAGATAAAAATGATTAAGTGGGAATTAAACAAACAAGAAAATTCATTTTCTGGCGTAAAACAAAAGCAATTGACGTTTAACAGTAGCGCAAAAAGTAAAACACCGATTTTAGAGGAACAGTGGCGAAAAAAGTTTTTTTTTTTTTTTTGTAAATTGACATTAGAATAATATTTAATAACAAATTGAACAGCAAATTATACAATAAAAACAGTTGAAATGTACGTATAAACATTAGATTTCTTGAAAACTATCATCTTGGTCCGTGGTAATATTCAATAAACTCAACATTTCCGGAGAATAAAGTGCTTTCATATCGTTTTGGGTCCTTACGTGCCTCAGAGAAGAAATAAGCGGATCAGATGAGGCTGCAAGCATGTTGTATAAGTCTTCATTCTGCCTTATTCTCGAAACTTTGCAGGTATTTTGATATCTATACCTTTTGTAGTCCTTATTTTTGGACTCCTGGGCTTCTTCAGATAATTCTCCTAGGGGAAGTGATTGATACTCTATAATATCTTGACTGTGAGCCAAAATTTTGTGAAGAGTAGGTGTCAGTTGTTTTAACTTATAATATATAAACTTATTGACATCTTTCAGATTGGCACTAAAAATGTCGAACAAACTGCTATATGGTATATCCATTTTCTATAACGTTTCCTTATTACTGTTTCTATGCTCAGTCAAACCTCATTAAAATCTCAGTCAAAAGTCATTACCTCTACCATTAATTATAAATTCTACCTGTCTACCTAGTCTTTGAAATTGGAATTGTTTAATCCTTAAAAAAAACCTTTTTTTACCTAAAATTTTATGACATCGAGCAATAAAAAATAAACATTTAATCCGATTAAAAATTAATACCTACATAAATAATCACTGAACATTTAATCTCCTTAAGTCAAAAGTAACTGCTAATATTTTATTATGGATATAATATAAAACCTTCAATTTAATTTTTTTATTGCCTCCGATTTATGTAATATTTATGACATATCGTATTTTAAAATATTTCCGTCATCAAAAACAAAATTGTGGTGAATTCATTCCCCATTTCAGATAATTTTTTGAATTTGAAAAAAAAAAAATTTTGTTCGAAAATTCTGGAACACCCTGCAAATGTAATAAATTTAAAACTCATCATATTGTTAGCCGTGAACATTTTCTTCGAAATAAAAAAAAAATTGTGGTGATATCTCAACTAGTTCAAAAGTTACAGTACTAAACATTTTATTAATTTGCCATTGAAAAACCAGAAAATTGAAAAAAGTGCCTGCCATCGATTAATAAAATCGCTCTAGCTCAGTTGGGCGCAAGTTGGCGCAAATTATTTCTTCAGGATTATATTAAGAAATACTTCAGCTTTCATTATGCGTTGAGTTTTGCTTAATGCTTTTTGAAGCTTTTTTTCCATGCAATGTAAAGTCAGAAAAAGGTACAAAAAGTGGTGTCCAAAAAAAAAAACAAAAAAAATATATAGACTTTTTTTTTTTTTTGTAATATTTTTTTCCAAACATATATTTTATCGTATTTGTTAATTTCAGAAAGAAAAAACAAAAATTTTTTCCCCACGTTCGTAATATAGCTTCTCAAAGTCAAGAAAAAGAAAAAAAAATTGTTTGTTATTAAAACTGAAAAAAAAAGTTCAACTTTGACCCCCTCTCAAAACCAAACCGTTGGGAAAATTCAAAAAAAACTTCGGTTTGAAGAACTTCAAATATTTGTTAATTCAGCGAAACAACAAATTTTGAATTCTGGAACAACGAAAAAAATGAATTTTGGAAAGACTTTAGCCTAAACGGGCCACTGTGCGGCGCTGCAAAGAAGGACAAGAGCTGCTCGTGAGCTCTACGAGCAAAAGAGGAGAGAAGAACGCCGGCTTCTCAGGAGAAAAAGGAGAGAGCATGAGAAGCGTCAGATCGAAGATGTTGAGAGAGCTAACAGCAGGAATGAAGTTCGGAGGTTTTATCGGAAGGTAAAACAGCTGGCTCAAGGTCATCGAGCAAGAACCGAAGCCTGCAGAGATCAACAAGGGAACATCATAGTAGAACCGCAGTCAGTGCTGGGGATTTGGAAAGACCTCTTCTGTAGACTGTATAACGGCGATGACGAACAAAACCCCACCGTCAGACAGGAGCCTTTTATCATACACGATGACAGCCAACAATTCTGTGAACCCGACCTAGAAGAAGTGAAAACAGCAATATCACGGCTGAAATCCAACAAAGCCGCAGGAGCAGATGGTCTAGCTGCCGAGCTGTTCAAAGCCGCAGGCGACGAGCTAGATAGGAGCATGCACCAAATCATCTGTAAGATATGGTCGGAGGAATGCATGCCCGTTGAATGGAACCTCAGCATTGTTTGCCCGATCCTGAAAAAAGGAGATCCTCTAAACTGCACCAACTACAGAGGAATAAGTCTGCTTAACATCGCCTACAAGATCCTCTCTTCCGTAATATGTGAACGTCTGAAGCCTTTCGTCAACAATCTGATTGGTCCTTATCAATGTGGCTTCAGGCCAGGAAAGTCTACCATCGACCAAATTTTCACGTTGCGGCAGATCCTGGAAAAAACCTATGAACTCCAAATCGATACCCACCACCTCTTCATTGATTTTAAGGCCGCGTATGACAGCATCTACAGAGACGAACTGTATAAAGCTATGTCTAGCTTTGGCATCCCTGCCAAGCTCGTTCGCTTGTGCAAAATGACGATGGAGAACTCACGCTGCTCTATCAAGGTTGGCAATGAGCTTACGGAATCATTCGACGTCAAAAAAGGATTCAGACAAGGCGATGCACTGTCGTGCGATTTCTTTAACATCGTTCTTGAGAAGATAGTCCAAAACTCCACCGTCAACACCAGAGGCACTATCTTCTATAAATCTGTTCAACTTCTCGCGTACGCCGACGATATTGATATAATGGGAAGAACACAGCGTGATGTCAATGGCGCCTTTGTGAGGATTGAGACAGAAGCGGCAAAAATGGGTTTAGCGGTAAATGAGGGAAAAACGAAGTACATGCTGTCTTCGAGTAAGGACACCCAACATCGACGGCTCGGACAGAACGTCACAATAGATGCATACAACTTCGAGTTAGTTAAGGAGTTTGTCTACCTAGGCTCCGCTATCAACACGGACAATAACACCAGCGCTGAGATAAGACGAAGAATTACTCTTGCTAATCGCTGTTTCTTTGGGCTAAGAAAGCAACTGAGTGGAAAAGCCCTCTCTCGAGCAACTAAGGTTAAACTGTACAACACCCTCATCATCCCTGTCCTGCTGTATGGTGCAGAAGCATGGACCCTAACAAAATCGGATGAATGTGCCTTAGGCTGTTTCGAGAGGAAAATTCTTCG
This sequence comes from Sphaerophoria taeniata, assembly GCA_943590905.1. Taxonomy (NCBI): domain Eukaryota; kingdom Metazoa; phylum Arthropoda; class Insecta; order Diptera; family Syrphidae; genus Sphaerophoria; species Sphaerophoria taeniata. The sequence continues at coordinate 173,556,453 of OX016540.1, forward strand.
GGTCATCTTTGGCCCCGTGTGCATTGATGGGGAATGGAGAAGGAGATACAACAGCGAACTTTACGGGTTGTACAACGACGTGAACTTAGCCAGAAGGGTCAAGGTCCAGAGACTCAGATAGCTCGGTCATTTAGAGCGCATGGACACCAATGCTCCGGCCCGGAAAGTCTTCGACACTATTCCCGAGGGACGCAGAAGGAGAGGAAGACCGCGACTCAGGTGGCGCACACAAGTGGAAGAGGACCTCAATCAACTTGGAGTGCAAAACTGGAGACAGCTAGCTAGGGTCCGAGCTGGCTGGCGGAGACTGTTGATTGAGGCCCAAGTCCACAACGGACTGTAGCGCCACCTTAAGTAAGTAAGTTAGTTTTTAATTATTTATCGGTTATTTTTGTAGCTGTCCACTTCCGCCCCATTAATTTTGGTCTGTGTCCTTATCCACCCCTTGGTGGGGGGCATATGGACAGAAAAAGCTTGTTGATTGAATTATGGAAAACTTTAAAACTTGAAGTGTTATCAAGTTTATGTTTAGGGACAATTTAGGAGAAGCCTTAGTTTATCAGCTGGTAAAAAGAGTTGATTTAAAGTCTTTACTGTAGACAAATATTAAAGATTTAATAAAATTTGTCCACAACCGCCCCCTCCTCCCCTACCCTTTTTTATATGCCAAGAGCACAGTGCGAGAATTAGGGAAAGGATGGATGATGTTGCAATAAAGTTTTAAAGTTCAGTTATTTACAATATTTAAATTTATGCTGTAGTATAAAATTAATGCAACTATTAATAATGTGTTATTTCCCTTATGTTTAGGTTTCAGAGTTTCGTAGCTAGATGTCGCACGCTGAGCGCGAAACACTGAAACCTGAGACATAGAAGCGAGACAAAAGTTGTTTTGGCTCGCTCTCGTAGAATTTGTATTTTAACGGGCATTCTTTTTTCCTGACGCGCCCAAGCCAGTCGAAGTGAGTCGAAATAGATTTTGTTATCTTGAATTAAAAGTTATATTTTCAATAAAGAAATATTATACCACAACGTCAGGTGTGGGGTAATACACCAAAGAAAAGAAATTATTGTGTTCATTACCTCTTTTTTTTTGCGGATTTAAAACCAGCCATGACTAAGCTTAACAAAGCGCAATTGGTTGTAGCACTTCAGGGCGCTGCAGTAGATGTGCCAGACACGGCTTCTCTAGCTCAACTTCGGGCATTGTATGAGAGTACAGTGGCACCCCAACAACCTTCTGGTGAGTTAACCGAGAAAACTCCACCTTCTGCTGAGTCAACCGAGAAAACTCCACCTTCTGGATCTCCGAATGGAGAGAATACTTCTGAAACACTGGCCGCCTCTGATAACAGGCACAGTAATACAGCTTCTGATGGCCAAGACTTGGAAGAAGAACAAAGAGCTGGCCAGACTTGAGCGTCGAAAAAAAATCCTTGAGCTGAGGAAAGAATTGGACCAGATGGAGGCGCCCACAACATCTTCGGTAGCACCATGGCGTGCAGTGGACTTCTCAGACATCGAAAATGCTGTTCCTGCATTCAACGGTGACGATCCATACAGCATAACTAAATGGATAGTTGACTACGAAGATGTGACCGACTCGCTGGGATGCGATGACCGATGCAAGTACTTGTCTGCACGCCGTCTCATGCAGGGAACTGCGAAAATGCTGCTACGCACGGTCTACGTTGACAACTGGGATTCTTTGAAGCAAACACTTATCAAAGAATTCGACCATAAGATGAGCAGACAGCAAGTCTATCGTCAACTGAGTGAGAGAGTACGTCGTCAGGGCGAGCCACTTCTTCGATACGTCATATGTATGCAAGAACTTGGGTCACATGCTGAAATCGATGAGGCAGAGTTGATCGAATTCATTATCGATGGTTTGAGGGATTCACCAGCAAATGTTTCTATTCTTTTTGCCGCCAAAACAATAGTAGAGCTCAAAAACCTCTTGCCACGATATGAAAAAAGAAGAGTTCCGAGGACTATGGTTGCTAGGGCAACAACTTCTGGAGGAAATACGGTTCCCTCAACTTCAGCATCAAACAACGAGCAGTCCAAGAGATGTTTTAATTGCTCAAAGTATGGGCACATTGCAGCAAAATGTCCAAAGGAGCAACGCCCAGCTGGATCCTGTTTCAAATGCGCTGACGAGGGGCAAACTTACAAAAACTGCCCTAACATCGTGAAGACCAGAGTTGGAGCTGTGAACCGGGATACCCTACATGATGACACCAAGGAGCTGACTCAGAGTTTGGATGCTGTTCAGATGGTAAGTGTCGCCTTTATGACAAATAAGAATAAGTGCACAAAATTTATTGATTGTTGTTCTCTTTTGGATACCGGTAGTCCGATTAGTTTCATACGAAAGTCTATTCTGCCTGAAGAAATTAACGTTCAAGAATCATTAACGTATTCAAGATTTAAAGGATTAGGAAACATTAAACTCTTTACGTACGGTACGATTAATTGTTATATTAACATAAAAGATAATTTAAATCTTGTTTCCCTTATGGTTATTCCAGATGAAAACTCCTATACCTTTACTTATTGGTCGTGATCTCCTTGAAATCTTTAATATAAAACTTAACATGAACTGTAATAAAGTTAATATAACTTCTGAGCAGTGTCAAAATGAAATTTGTTCGAATAAAGTTTTTCTTTCTAACCAATTGTATATGTGCACTTATTCTGATGAAAAAACCAAACCTTCAGAGTGTAGTAATTATAAGAACAACATAAATGATGTTTCTGAAAGCAGCGTATTAGCCGCTGAACTAAAGATACAACCTAAAGAACTTAGTGATTGCTTCAAAGACGAGTTAAATACATTTAATCATGATCGGATTAAGCTTAATGACGATCTTGATGTGAAGAGAGAATACAATAATGTTGAGGTAGATAGTGATTTCTTTGGCTGTGCCATGCTTTTGAGATTATATGGGATAGAAAAGATTATATAGATATTGATTCAAATCTTAGTTTAGACATTTCAAAAACTATTAAAAATATAGTGTCTCAAAATTATTTGAATTTTGATAAAACTATGGTTTCACCAAAAGATTTTGAGATGCACATTAGACTTACATCTGATATTCCTGTTTGTTTTGCTCCGCGAAGGCTATCAGTCTCAGAAAAAGGTACTGTGAGTGAAATAATAAAAGATCTGTTGGAAAAACGAATTATTCAGCCAAGTAGCTCTCCGTATGCTGCACCAATAGTTTTGGTTAAGAAAAAATCTGGTGAAACCAGAATGTGTATAGACTATCGAGCATTGAACAAACATACAGTAAGAGATCCTCATCCAATACCATTGATAGACGATTGCATTGAATACCTGGAGGGGAAGAAGGTTATGACCTTATTAGACCTTAAGAGTGGGTTTTACCAGGTAAAGGTAGCAGCAGACTCAACACAATTAACATCTTTCGTAACCCCGAACGGTCAATGGGAATTTCTTAAAATGCCTTTCGGTCTTAAGAATACGCCCAGTGTTTTTCAGAGATTCATAATTCAAATTTTTCGCGAATTTATAGACAGAGGAGATATAGTTGTTTACCTAGATGATATACAAGGTGTCTCAAAAGAAAGTTCACATTTAAATCTTTTTTTAAAAGAAAAGTCTTAGCTTTATTGAAAAAATGTTTATTTTATATTGAAGTACACTGTTTGGGAATTTATTCAGGTGAAAATGGGATTCGTCGGAAAACAAGATGTTGGTGAACGTTGGAAAGCGCTCAATCATCTGATTTACAAAGGCAAGCCTCTGACCAGCATCTTGAGGCTTCAGTTCTTGCACTAACTGAATTTTGTACGGGTGCAGCTTTAAATCTTTGTGTAAAATGCGGCATAATGAAGATCTGTACACATTTAAAGCAACAGCACGCTTCCGAATCGAGAGGTTTAGATCATCTCGAATAGACTGAGTAACACTATTCACGTTTTCGGCTGTTCTAGATGTTCTTGGCCGCCCAGATTTTGGTTTCTCCAGAGTTGACCCAGTCTCTTCAAACTTCTCAACCTGTTTTGGCTGAAAAGCCTTAATAGATATTTTTATAAATTGTACAAAATTAAACTTTAAAAACTTCGAAAAATAAACTTTGAAAAATTAAAACACTTGTTGACATTTGATTCACATATGAAAAAAGTGACGTTTATTCATCAATCTGAAGTTAGTTACGTTTCAATAAATTCGTACAAGTGCCAAGTGTACGCGTTCAGGATGTTAAGTATGCCAAACTTCAGGTTGGAGCCAACATTCTCCCCGGGCAAGAAAATGATACTATCGACGAAGATTGTGATGTCGTTCTCTCGAAGTTTTCGTGATCCTTTCTTGATGTTTTCATCGTAATTTAACATGAAACGATACAAAGTCATTAATATATTGTATTCATGAATAATTTAAATATATTAAATTCAATTACTATTGCAAATATAATATAACGACAAACTCTATACACTCGATGGAGATAACATCCCTGTCCAGGATGGTCAAACTTGGTATGGATTTTTCATTATGTGTTTCATTGAGTTGGCAAAAAACAACAACAAATCGACTAGGTGTCATAGGCGATGAATGGAAATTTCCATGAAATACGGCGTCGGTTGTGAATTGTGTTTGGTGTTTTAAGTTGAAGTTTAAATTGTTGAATTTGTTTGTAGTGTTTTTATAGTGCAAATTTTGTGAAAATGATGTACGATGGTGGCAAGAATCCCAGGTGAGTCGAATTACATGACGTTTCATTTTAATTAGTGGTATGTTTATTCAAATAATGAAAATATTATATTATGTGAGAAATGTATTAGAGATGCGTAGCGTAATTGGATGTTATCGATCTTGTCATCGATATTGTTATCGATAGAATTCATGATGATTTCGTGTTATTTCGTTTGTATTCGATAATAATGTTGATGATTGATGAAAAATTATTTAAATTCATTTGATTTTTCCAAATATTTAGTGATTTAAATTTAAATGAGTTCCAATTCAATGTGTTTATTATTATTTGTGTTTTAGTTTTTGAAATGACGAATTAATTCTTTGATATTTGTTTGCGTGTTTCGATGAAATGAGCAAATTCAAGTATGATTAAATTATATTATGCATTAATGAAGTGCCTTCGATTTAGTTTGCGTTTTTTCGGAGAAAATGAGCAAATTTCATTATGTTCGGAGGTTTAAGTGACTGATGCATTTTATGTTCGATAAAATTTATGTGAACGAAATCGATAACTCGTATGATAGTGTTGATCAATGGTGATAATTGTTTATGTTTGTATGAATGTATGACTGATGTGTGTGTGTGTGTGTATGTGTGTGTATGATTCGAAGTTATTTGTGTGCGTGTGTGGATGTTATACTGCTTGATTTGGTGTGTGTTGATTGTTGTTGATTGGTAAGGGGCAAAGTTTCGTTATTGGCCTTTTGAACTCTCCTTGTTGTGTCTTTACTTTAACAACTCGTGTCAGCTTGTCTTGACCGGGATACGTTTCTAAAATCCGAGCCAAGTTCCATTGTGCTGGAGGAAGACGTTCGTCCTTTATAAGCACCAAATCACCGATTTTGGGCTCAGGTTGAGGCTTGAGCCATTTTGGTCGCTGTTGAAGACGGGATAAGTACTCGCTCTGCCAGTGCCGCCAAAATGTTTGTAAGTTCAATTGCAGATTTCTCCATCTATCTGAATAACTAATCTTGTCTATTGTCAGATCGGGTTCTGGAACGGTGTGCATTTCGGCACCAATCAAGAAATGGGCTGGAGTCAGCGCTTGAAAATCATCAGGGTTTTCTGTTAAAGGACACAGGGGCCTTGAATTTAAGCACGCTTCGATTTGAGTCAGCAGCGTGGAGAGTTCCTCGAACGTGAGTGTCCCATTGCCGACGATTCTTTTGAAGTGGTGTTTCACACTCTTTACTCCGGCCTCCCACAATCCTCCGAAGTGAGGGGAAGCAGGTGGAATGAAATTCCACTTAGTTCCGTGGGATACTAAGGTCTAAGGTGACTGGCAGCTTTTAGAAGGCGATACAATTCGTTTTCGGCACCTTTAAAGTTCGTACCACAGTCGCTGTAAATCTGACTACAGACTCCTCGACGCGATGTAAAACGACGAAATGCTGCGAGAAAAGCTTGAGTGGTAAGATCGCTTACTGCCTCGAGGTGGATTGCCTTTGTCGCAAGGCAAACGAAAATAGCTAAGTAGCCTTTATATGACTTCGCACCGCGCCCTTTCCAAGCTCGAATGCTTATTGGACCAGCATAGTCAACTCCGGTATGTGTAAACGGTCTGGACATCATGACTCTAGCTGCTGGTAATTCGCCCATAAGTTGATGCATTGGTTTAGTCCGAAACCGAAAGCAAATAGTGCACTTATGGATACAGTGCTTAACCGATCGCTTAGCTTGAAAAATCCAATACCGTTTCCTGAGAAATCCCATCATCAGCTGGATGCCTCCATGCAAAGTCCGTTCATGTGCATCTCGAATGATCAATTTGCTCAGATGGTGGTTTGATTCCAGAATGATCGGATGAAGTTGATCATATTGCAGATTGGCATTTTCCAGACGTCCACCAACGCGAATGACACCGTTAGTATCAACGAAGGGATTTAAAGATGCCATTCCTCGAGATTTCCCAACACCTTCTGGAAACATTTCGGACTGGGCAAGACGAATTAGTTTTAAATTGGATTCGAAGATCTCTGCTGGAGTAATTGGCCCTGCTCTGCGATTGGAGGAATCCATCAGGCCAGATTTGCGCTGAGCTACAGAACTTCGTAGATTGTGAATAAATCGTAACAAGTACGCAGCTATTCTTATGAGTTTGTTCACTTCAGATGACCGATTTAACAAATCGTTGATTGGAGTTACTCTGCATTCGCTGTGAAGATTAATCGAGTATGCTGTTTCTTCAACATGGAGAACTTGACAATTGGACGTGGGCTGAGACGGGAATGAAAATTCCCACGACTTTCGTAAAAAGTCCGGACCACTCCACCAAAGAGAATTGTTGAGTAAAGCCGATGGTAAGACACCTCTGGACACCAAGTCTGCGGGATTATGCTGAGTAGGAATATGATTCCATATTTTAATCGACGTAAGACGTTGAATCTCCCCAACACGGTTTCGGACAAAGGTTTCCCACCTAGTCGGTGCTCCTTGAATCCAAGAGAGGGTAATCATCGAATCAGTCCAAGCATATATCTTGACCACCTTGTGATTTAAAGTTCTGACGACGTAATCGAGAAGTTTGGCCAACATAACAGCTGCACATAGTTCCAAACGAGGAAGACTCACTGATTGTACTGGAGCAACCTTGGATTTTGCGATAAGTAGATTCATGTGTACTTCATTTTCTTTGTTTGTCACTCGCAAATAGACTGCAGCTCCGTATGCTTTCTCCGACGCATCGCTGAACCCATGAAGTTCTGCTTCAACCAAATTATCATCTGTTTGAACCCACCTTGGAAATTGGATCTTATTGATGAATTTCAAGTCTTCGTAGAAAACCGTCCAGTGTTCCAGAAACAATGGATCAATAATTTCATCCCAAGTCATCTTTTTCGTCCACAGTTGCTGCATAAACATCTTCGCCAGGGCAATGCATGGAGCAATCCATCCCATGGGATCAAACAAGCGTGCTATTGTAGATAGAATGAATCGTTTGGTCGGATTCGGATTATCTAGCGGACTGTAACGAAAAGAGAATTTATCGGCAGAAGGAAGCCAGTGGACACCAAGCGTCTTAACTCGCTCCACATCATCGGAAGGCACAGAGAATGTACACTCCTGCTCTCCTGGAGGAATGCCTTCTAATAAAGTATCGCAATTCGATGTCCATTTACGCAAGTGAAATCCAGCTCCTTTTAATGTTGATCTAATTTGCTCTATTTTCACCTTTGCTTCCGCAATTGTATTGCCTCCTGAGATTAGATCATCAACGTACATTTCATTACGAATCATCGAAGACGCTAACAAATTTGCAGAGTTATCGTCAGCCAACTTGTGCAGAGTCCGAATTGCTAAGTATGGAGCGGCTGCTGTTCCGAAGGTAATTGTATTTAGCTTATAAACCTTTAGCGGATCCTCAGGTTTTGTTCTCCACAGAATGAGCTGATAGTTTCGATCACGTTCTGCTATCCAGATCTGACGATACATTTTCTCGATGTCAGCTGTGAAGGTGTACCGATATAATCGCCATCTGAAAATCACATCACAAATGTTTTGTTGAAGCGTGGGACCAATCATCATTACATCATTCAATGATACTCCGCTAGAGCTTTTGAACGACGCGTCGAATACCACTCTCACCTTTGTTGTTGAGCTGCTTCCCTTTATGACCGCGTGATGTGGCAAGAAGTAATGTTTTCTCTCTGGCAGACTATTTTGATCGACTTCAGTCATATGTCCCAAATGAAGATATTCCTCAATACACGATGTATACTGCACACGAAGATCATGATTGGCCAAAAGACGCCGTTCTACGCTTTGAAATCTCCGTAAAGCACCTTGAAAAGTGTCACCGAAAACCGGAGCTACATTCCCTTTGAATGGCAGAGCAACTTGATAACGGCCATCGGATTCACGTTCAACATTCAATCGGAAATGCTCTTCGCATTCGATGTCTTCGGGCTTGTGGAATGACTTGAACGGTGTCTCTTCTAACTCCCAAAACTTCCGAAGCTGGCTATCAACATCGACAGTCTGCATGAAACTTCTGATTGATGGATTTGATTGGCGTAGAATCGGGGCTTTTCCGAAGATAATCCATCCTAACGCTGTCTTCTGCATGACTGGCATTGACTTGTCTTCAGGTTGAACCAAGTCCGGTAATAGGAGTTCGGCCAAAACATCACTACCAAATAGAAGATCAATTTTCGACGATTTGTAAAATTCGGGATCAGCCAATTCATATTTTTCGAGATGTGTCCAGGTCTCAACATGAAGGGTCCGGGCCGGCAAATGCCCAGACAGTGACTTAAAAATGAAAGCTTGCGTTGTTGTCGCAAAGTCGGAAAGCTGCGAAGCAAATGTGATGTCCACTGCTCTAAGACAAGTGCCACTGCTGACCAAACCCAACCCGGACACCTCCGTTCGCGTTGGTTTCGATTTAAGTTGCAGCAATTGAACAGCATACTCTGTGATGAATGACGCTTCTGAACCAGAATCCAATAACGCACGCAGCGTCAACCAATCTCCCAAAGACGACTGTATCTTGACGAGGGCTGTAGCCAGTAACACTTGAGTGTTCTTTGTCGATGAGCATTGATGGGTATGGTGAGATGCAATTATATTGGATGTAGAAGGCTGGTTGCTGGAGGCTTGAAATGATGGTGCTTGTGCATTTAGAATTGCGCCTTGAGATGTCGGGTAAGTCTGTTGAACATTATTATTCTGTGTTTGTTGAGATCGTGATGGTTGTTGGCTTGTCTGAAAAGGGATATTATTTAAATGTAATAAAGTGTGGTGTGGTTGTTGGCAGTGATAACACCTACGACTACTTAAACAATTTTCAATACGATGATTGTACCCTAGACAGTTGGGGCACAAACCCATTTTATTGATGACCTGACAACGATCATTAACACTCATTTTTAAAAATTTATTACATTTTCTAACCCCGTGCTTGGATTTTTGACAAATTTTGCAGACAACTTTCGGAGCATCATGTTGAGCGTGAGCAATGAACGCCTGCTTATTCGATACATTTCGAGACGTATGGGACGAACTCTGATGCTGTTGGTCGATTCCTTCAAGAGTACGAAATCTCATCTCCAAAAACGTCTTAAACTCTGCGAATGTCGGAAGTTCCTTTGGTTTCTCCCTTGCGTTGAGTTTCTCCTCCCACATCTGCTGCGTCCGTCCAGGTAATTTGCGCACAAGAATAAAAATTAAAACAGGATCTAAATGCGTTACTTCTATTTTTAGATTGATCAGGCTGTGTATGACTTGCGTTGAAGTATACAAGAGGTCTTTGATCGACTCCGCGCGTTGCTGCGTCACCGACGGCAGGTTGAACAATGTGTTTAATTGAATGTTCACTAACATGCGCGGGTGATCATACCGTTCCGTCAACATAGACCAAGCTGTGGCATAGTTTTGTCCTTCAACCTTCAAAGACAAAATAAGTTTTTCAGCATCACCGGTTAGACTCGTCTTCAGATAATGCATCTTCTGTATGTTCGACAGCGACGACTTACTGCCAACCAATGTTATGAAAATGTCATGGAAACTGGACCACTTTTCGTAGCTGCCGTCGAATGTCGGGATCTTGATTGCGGGTAAATGGAGTTCCTCACTTCTGACTGCTGCTCCACTTCCTGAGGCTTCGGTAGACTGCTGCTTACTGCTGCAATCGAAACTGGCCAGCGAATCAAGAAGCCTGGCCTGGAATACGCAATATTCTTCCCGTATTTCATCATACAAGGCTGCTAACGCCTGTTGCTCCTTTTCTTCTTGCTTCTCATCATCTATTGATTCTTCATAGACTTGGGACACCGAAGACCACAATTCATCCAGCAACTTTATTCTTGTTTGCACGTAGGAAAGGGATATTGCCTTACCCTTTTTTCCGAAGTTATCGATATCTTTCTTTATTTGTTTATATTTTGATAATAATACTTTTTGTGACATTTTGTTAGGTAAATAAGAGTATTGTACTCACTTTGAAGAATGAAGGAAAATGGCGTCGAAATGTTGTATATTGAATCCCACGTTGGCACACTGTTGTTAACACACTACTCGTAGGCACACACAACTAATCTTAAAATATCTGTTTAATCTTTTGGATAATTGTTCTTTTATTGTTAATACTCGAAGGACCAATGTTTTGGCTGAAAAGCCTTAATAGATATTTTTATAAATTGTACAAAATTAAACTTTAAAAACTTCGAAAAATAAACTTTGAAAAATTAAAACACTTGTTGACATTTGATTCACATATGAAAAAAGTGACGTTTATTCATCAATCTGAAGTTAGTTACGTTTCAATAAATTCGTACAAGTGCCAAGTGTACGCGTTCAGGATGTTAAGTATGCCAAACTTCAGGTTGGAGCCAACACAACCCATTTTGCAATGAGTCGAGTGCTAGGCGCATCATTTAAGTGACGAATATGTCGAATACTGCAGAATTTTCTACGCGCTACAGTCGCCGAATTACCGTTTTTGTAAAACTCACGTACGCACAACGCACGGTCCGCACCAGAGAAACGCTCCATAGCGACTAAATTCCCAAGAGCCAGACTACCGACTGACATACCCCCCGCGACCCTCAGAATAGTTGCTTTCGCGTAATAAGATAAGCAAATGTGAACTTACTTTTGAGACACCTTGTATTAATTGCTAGTAAAACTATTACTGAACATTTTGAGATACTTACTAAAATTTTATGTTGTGTAGCAAAGAATGGGTTGGAGCTCAACTTATCAAAATGTCGTTTTGCATATTCGAAACTTGACTACTTAGGGTTTAAAGTAACGGAACATGGCATCCAACCTAGTGATTCCCATATTCGAGCGATTGCTCAATATCCTGTGCCTAAAGACAGAAAAAAATTGCATTCATTTTTAGGACTTTGTTCATACTTTCGCAGGTTTGTTGAATCCTTTTCAAGAATAGCAAGACCTCTTTATAATTTATTAAAAGCTGAAACTCCTTTTAGATTTACTTCCGAATGCGAAGATGTTTTTTCAGACTTTAAAGGAACGATTAACATCTCCACCTGTATTGGCAATCTATAGTCCAAGAAAAGAAACGGAACTGCATTGCGATGCAAGTTCATTAGGGTATGGTGCAGTTCTACTCCAACGACAAGAAGATGATAAATTACATCCGGTAGCATTCTTCTCTAAAAGCACCACTGAACAAGAGGCCAAATACCATAGCTTTGAATTGGAAACCCTAGCCATAATTTCAGCTTTACGTCGGTTCCGTGTTTATTTGCAAGGTATTCCTTTTACAATCGTAATTGATTGCAGTTCTTTAACAATGACACTGTACAAAAAGAATGTTAATCATAGAATTGCTCGATGGGCTTTAGAGCTGGAGGATTATGACTATAAGGTCAAACATCGTAGTGGTGCCAATATGAATCATGTTGATGCTTTAAGCAGATGTAATGTTGTATCTGTTATTGACTCTGAGGATGTTGATTTTCAACTCAGAGCAGCCCAAAATCGAGATGTAAAGATTTTGGAATTGAAAAACAAACTATATTAAAAAGATAATAATTCGTTTTTAGTTCAGGATGGTATTGTCTTCAAAAAAAAAATAAAAACGGTAAACTTTGATTCTATGTCCCATTTGAAATGGAAACTAATGTTATAAGAATGATCCATGAGAAAATTGGGCATTTAGGTGTAACAAAAAGCTCTGATCAAATTGGCCGTCACTATTGGTTTCCGAATGTTCAAGAAAAAGTTGAAAAATACATTAAAAATTGTATCCGTTGCCTAATGCACTCAGCAATAGTTCGATCTAATATACGCAATTTGTTCAATATCCCTAAGGAGCCCATCCCATTCCATACAATACACTTGGATCATCTTGGTCCTCTCCCTTCAATAAAGTCAAAGAGAAAACATATATTAGTGGTAATAGATGCATTTACAAAGTTCACTAAATTATACCCAGTTGTATCTACAAGCTCAAAAGAAGTATGTGCAGCACTAAGAAAATATTTTGAGTATTACAGTAGGCCATCAAGAGTAATTACTGATAGGGGAACCTGTTTCACATCACTAGAGTTTAGTTCATTCGTTATAGACCAGAATATAGATCATGTTAAGGTGGCAGTTCATTCGCCACAGGCCAATGGTCAAGTAGAGCGAGTCAATAGGGTATTAACTGGTATACTTGCTAAGCTTTCGGAAAGAATCGAGCACTCAGATTGGGTTGTTACTTTAACACAAATAGAATTCGGACTAAATAACACTATACATCGCGCTACTCAAAATACACCAAGTCAATTGTTATTTGGTATTAACCAAAGGGGAGTAGTAATCGACAAATTAACAGAATTTCTTGATGATAAACAATTAAGTCAACTGGAAAGAAATCTTGAATTGTCAAGAGAAAAGGCTTCAGAAACAATCACTAAGATTCAGGAATATAATATTAAATATTTTAATGAGCATAATAACCCAGCACGTATATACGACAAGAGTGATTATGTAGTAATAAAAAATGTAGATACAACAACCGGTGTAAATAAGAAATTGATTCCAAAGTTCAGGGGCCCATACGTTGTTTACAAAATTCTACCTAATGACAGATACGTAATACGCGATATCGAAGGTTGTCAAATCACACAGGTGCCATATGATGGTATTGTCGAGTCTCGAAATATTCGACTTTGGAAGAATCGAGACTCTGAAGGTTCTGTTGATTAAGGGCAACACTTACCATCTCATAATTATAACTTAAGACTTGTTTGTTTAATTTAATCGTGGGCGATCAAATTGTCAGATTGGCCGAGTTGTAGTATAAAATTAATGCAACTATTAATAATGTGTTATTTCCCTTATGTTTAGGGAACCTGAGACATAGAAGCGAGACAAAAGTTGTTTTGGCTCGCTCTCGTAGAATTTGTATTTTAACGGGCATTCTATTTTCCTGACGCGCCCAAGCCATTCGAAGTGAGTCGAAATAGATTTTGTAATCTTGAATTAAAAGTTATATTTTCAATAAAGAAATATTATACCACAATGCAAATTATTGTATTTTCGTTTTTTCAGTTTTCAATCGCCTTTAGGTACCTACATATTTACGATTCAAAGCATTCAGAATGCTCTTTTTAACTTCCAGGTTGCGAATTAAAAACGGCATTATTGTTGACCAATAGACGTTTTTCTTCATTTCTACAACTTCAAAATTTTACGCGGGATTAGGAATTCATTTGTAGAGATTGAAATTGTAGAGATAAAATTTGTTTTTTCCCGATCTTCGTACTAGGCTTAGGTCTGTAAATTCCCATTTTCTGGCCTGATTTCTTAACCTTAACAAACATTTTTCAAAATTTTTTCCCTTCTTCTTGTTTCACTTGTCTTTCACCAAGACCTTACCTTGGGTTTAAAGAATCAAAGCAAGCGTCAAGTTTCTTAATTGCGATTGAAAAAACATCATTATCGTCAGAGCTTTCAACATTTGCTGGAAGATTTTAGAAAATCTATTGAACCTATAATCCACCGAAATGAAGAAGTGTCGCTTTCTTTTTTGTAGGAGAGTCTTTAGATACTGCCTCAAGGTAAATTGTAAGGACTCGCTTCCATTTCTCCCATCTGAACCCAACTGATGTTGATTCTTCTTCCAAAGAGAACATTTCCAATTTCGTGGTTGCCATTACTAGAAAAAAATAGTGAGAGCCACTGGAAAAGAAATAACAAGTCTTATGAACTTCGCAAAACTCGTTTTTATATTTCATGTGACTGCACTCTGTCTCCAATCTACACATTTGCTACTCTAAACCAGTTCTAGCGCTAGTCTACTCAAGATTTCACACAATAATTTTTTTGTTACTCCTATAATTGGAATAATTTCTGTTTTCAATTGAATGAAGAAAGACGCACAAACCGGTGCAATCCTACTATTGGGTAAGTCTTTTTGTTTAATTAACTTGATTTTTACGTTTCAATCCGATAATAGATAGTTTATACCTTTTAATTTTTTTTTTTTTTTTCAGGAACACCAGGGAGAGTTTGATTGTTTAAGAGATCCGGCTCGATCCGGCATTAAATAAATCGAAATAATTGGCAACAATTTATTAAATTCAAATTCAATTTATAAATAAGTATACGCCAGAGTAATTTAATAAAAGAATTTGCGGAGCTTAACAAGTTTTTGGAGTTAACGCGATGATGGTCAAGCAGCAAAAGCACCAAAAAAGCATTGAGTAAACAATACATAACCGTACGGCGGAAAATGGGCTCGAGGGTGAACTGATGGGCATTCCTGGAGGCGCGGGTATTACGGTTGAATATCTTATGGGGTGGAATGTAACTGGCTATTTCACTAGAGCATAAACCATTGAAGTAACCGTAAAAGAGGATGAGGCATGACTCAACGATGGTATGGTATCATCTTAAATGCTCTGCTCTGGATACTGTCCAAAAGACTTAAGTACGTTACTGGAGCACAAGCCCAAACGTGGGAGTTGTACTCAAGCTTTGGATGTATGTAAGTTTTGTAGATGGTAGCCAGATCAGAAGGGGAAAAAAAAATCTTGCATCGTCTTAAAAAACCTAAATATCTTGCGGCATTTTTGGCTACATCGCAAATGTGATCCTTCCACACGAGGTGGTCGGTGATACATATACCGAGAATCTGGAGATGTTCGGTTTCACTGATGCAAGTGCCACTCATGGACAGTGGCAAAAGAGTTCTCTCTCATTTCAACAATACAAGACAGCATTGAGTTTTCGAAGCATTAAACTCTACACGGTTTCTTATTCCCCATTGTACTATGCTGTTCAAATCAGAGTTTAATGAGCTTATCATATTTAGTCGTTGCAGTTCCACACCCGAAGAGGAGGGATGTGAGTCTGGGAACGAATATGAAAAGCTAAGGGTAATATCGTCGGCGAAACAATGAATTGGATTAGAAGAAACAGACAAGAGATCATTTATAAAAATGAGAAAGAGGGTCGGAGACAAAACGGAGCCCCACACACCAGCATTTATTTTGTCTGTTTCAGACTTGAACTCGTTCAATACAACTTGTATAGAAAGGTTCGAAAGAAAGTTTCTAATCCAACGAAGGAGGAATTCTTCAACACCTAAAGCACGCATTTTCGATAAAAAAGCCTGGTGCCAAACTCTATCAAATGCCTTTGAAATATCAAGTGCAAAAATCTTAATTTCTCCAAAACGATGTAAAGATTTGTTCCACTGTTCGGTGAGATATGCCATACTGGAGGAGTCATGACAATCTCTGGCAGCGAGAGAGCTTACGACTGGAGTATCATCATCAATGAGCGTTGGGACCGAGGAAGAAGAAGAATTCTTCATATTTTTCATAAATGACCAAAAAATTTTACTGCCTTTTTGACATTGCAGTATTTTTTGCATTAGTTTTTGGTCATGTAAAAATTTGATCCATCGTATATGGACATTGCAGGTCTTCCTGGCTTGTTGAAACCTATTCCGGTTTTCCTCAGTAGGGTTGGCTTTGTAACAACGGAAACTTACCTCTTTAACTCTGATAACCTCTTTACAGCTCATATCAAACTATGCGTTCTCTTCGGGTCTGATGCTTTTAACCCTATTCGGGATAAAAGTTCTCATTCCCAGAAGAATTAAACTTGTGAGCATATCCGCACTGGAATCTACGTCACTATAGAGGAAGCATAGTGACCAGTTAAAGACCCTGAAAAAATTATTGAGGCCGTCCCAGTCGGCTTTCTTGTACTGCCAAACAGTTCACTTAGGAGCTCTCTCTTTAACTGGGATTTTTTGACACGAGAAATTTGCGGATATGACACAATGGTTAGATCGGCCTTGAGGCGATAATACACTTATTGTATATTTATCAGGGTCAGAGGTAAGAAACAAGTCAAGAGTGTTTTCTGCTTGGCCGTCAATGTCCGATATTCGAGTGGGCTCTGAACAAGATGGTTAAACTCAGCAAAAATCTCAGCACAAACTCCTTCGGGTGTTGTCTTGCTCGAATGGAGAAGCCAGGAAGAATTGTGCACATTGAAATCGCCCGTAATAACGAATTCAGTGCGAGGATACAAGGAAACAATTCCTTGGATGGAGTCGGACAGTGAGTCAAATTCGTTATAAGTTGAAACCCTGTCCAAATTTGGGCTTCTATAAGGGAAACAATAATGGATGATGTGCTTATTAACGGAAAATTTGAATCATATAAAATTAAAGAAAGGATTTAAATAAGAGCTGTACTGTGGTTAAAATTGGTAAGCAACATCACTTCTAATATAAACGGCGAGGCCATGGTGGGAAAGGAATAGTGGCACTACGTTGTACCCATGAATATGAAATTCAGTAGTATCAGTAGCCTCACCTACTTGGATTTCACTTAGTGCCAAAACAGCTGGCCTGTTTAAAACAGTGTGGAGGTACGTCGACAGAAAATTCGTTCTTAACCCACGAATATTGCTATAATCGACCCTGAAATTCTCAGTCATTGCAATGCTCAAAAAATTCAAAACCAAAACAAACGAGTTCTAAAAAGACAATGGAATTGAATCCCAGACTTCGTTTCGATTCAGCGCCCCTGCTAGTGTTATGCCTTAACAATTGCGTGAACTGATCCGACCCTGGAATTCAAATTAACAATCCTCTATTCGTCCGTTGTTGGTGACACATCATGAACATACATTGTATGAGCAAAAAAACACATTGCAATGTAATGCACATGATAACCCGTGCAACTGTTTGTGCTAGGAAGGAAGAAGAATGGGTACCTACTTGTACTTACTGTGCTATATGCTAGGCATTAGTTGTTGTTTTTGGAGATGCTGTGCTTTTAGTTTGTGTCCTTAAATTTTTTTTTTGCTATTGCGGGATTTCATCGGCTTAGTGATTGTATGTATGTACGGTTTAAACTATTTGTTTTTTTTTCGAGGTTTAGCGTTTTTTTTCTTGTTTTTGTGGGTTTATTGTTTTTTTTTTCTTTTCTTTTTTTTGTAGTGTGTTGACTAATTTTAATTTTATTTGTCACGGCGAATACGACGATGACGCACGGACACGACGAATAAAAAACTTAACGGAGGGAAATCGATACAGCAGACGACACACAACACAGAGGGGACCTTTCCCAAAGAGAGCACTGACAACACATTATCCACTATATTATTGTCTTTTCGACATTGTGGTCGTTCAAAGCTTGCTTCTTCATGTTACTGAAGGCTCCTTCAATATCCAAGAACGTTTAAATTATGTATTCCTTGTCATTCAATGATTTTTCTATAACGCTGACAACACTGTGCAATGATGTCTCAACGCTTTTTCCTTTTGTGTAGGCATGTTGCCCGTAGCTTAGTTGGTAAGTGCATTGGCTGCTAAGCAGAACGTCGTTGGTTCGAGTCCTATTCAGGCCAAGTTTTTATTTCATCTTTCATGGGCACTGCCTCTTGCGAAGACCTGACAAATCTTCCAAGAGTATCAATCTGTCATGAAAAAGTGCTTCTCAACTCTGCCGTTCGGAATCGGCGTTAAATTGTAGGTCCCCTCAATTCTTCACACGCACTCAGAGAATTGTTTATGAGAGTAAGCCACTTAGGCCTTGGCTCTTCAAGAGCTGTTCGTGCCACTCTATTTCTATAAATTCAAAAAGAGATTCACCTCTGTTGTTGATGTCAGTACTACCCCATTGGAAATGGTGTGAGTTCGCATCATATCTGAGTACCACGTCCCATCTCTCAGAAGCGGTTTTTAACACATGTTGGCTTGTAATGTTGGCGGGATGCCCTTCTACTTCTAGTCCATCATGCGGCATATAGCACAATGCGAGGATCAGTGGTGGGAGTCCCTCTCTTTCGAGCTTGACAGCACACAGCATAAATAAAATTGATTTTGTTTTTCATTATAAAATCAAATAATTAGATAACAATAACGCACAAGAATCTTGGGAGATAGAGGAATAGGAAGAAAAATGGGGTTATGATGGCAATCGTAGAAGGGAACTTTTGAAAACGGATTTAGAAAGACTTGGATCGAAGCAATGAGTATTGTTTGCCTTACGTAGCATTCTGCTAATAGGTTCATTTAGGCCATATATAGTTCGATGAAAAGGGAGATGCAAAAATGGGACTGATCTTAAACGGCGTGGGTTAGTACATAGGGATATTTTTTGAAGTAGGGTGGGGCAATCAATATTACCATTCACTAATTGATGTATAAAGACAACGTCGGCATAAGGGTTGCATTATTTAATAAAATCAGTCGCTCTTCATAGGGTGGAAGGTTAAAGGGATCTTCCCAACCTGAACCAAGGTTACGAAGCGCAAACCGAATAAATCTCCGCTGGACGGCTTCAATACGTTGAATGTGTATTTGATAGTGGGGACATCAGACTTGTGATGAGTATTCAAGTAATGGTCTGACAAAAGTTATGTAAAGAAATTTCGTTTCACGAACCCTAAAGTGGAATTTGCCTTACTTATAATTTGGTCAATATGAGAGTTGAAATTCATAAAACATCTAAATCAGAGATTGATGTTACAACGGGAATAGGTTCACCATTTATAGGGTAAGTTCTGTTAGCCATTGGAATACGCTAACGAGAGTACGTTATAGCTTGAGATTTGTTTATATTCAATTCAAGCAAATTCTTTTGGCACCAAATACCTATGAAAAGATTTATGTCATTTTGTAGCAGTTCCGCGTCATTAAAACAAGAGATTTGTTTATAAATTTTCATATCGTCCGCGTAGATGAGAATCTCAGCATTATTAATAATTTTTTCAACGTCATTGGTAGTAAGTATGAAAATAAGAGGGCCAAGATGACTTCCTTGTGGGACACCAGATGTTGCATTGATTATTTCAGAAATTCCATTCCTGAATACAACTCTGTATTGACGATCTGATAAGCAAAACGGGATCCAAGAGATGAAAACTGGTGGGAAGCCAAGCTTTTTGAGCTTAAACTGAATAAGATTATGGGATATCTTATCAAAGGCATTACTAAAATCAGTAGCTATTGAGTCAACTTCTTTTCCATTTTCTAAAGCAGATAATGAAAATGATACAAATTGGATTAGGTTTGTAGTGTAGTTTCCCTTAAGAAACCCATGTTGTTTTGGAGAAAAGATCTGCTTGCTATGGAAAAACTTAGTGTCATATATTATACTTTCAAATAGTTTTGGTATACATGAAAGTTTTGCTATAGGCCGATAATTTGTTGCATCATTTTTTGGTCCTTTTTTATGTACAGGAATGATAAAAGAATCTTTCCAAATAGGAAACGTTCCACAAGAAATGGATATGTCGTAAATAAACGCTAGGGTTAGGCTAAATTGTCAACACTCCAATAGTGTTATTGGAGGAATTGCATCAGGGCCAGCAGAGTAATCATCTTTGAGCAAATTGATTTTCTGAATAACAGACGAAACATCAACATTAAGTAACAGTGAATTTAATGAAGTTTGATTGGACTCATTCAGGTAAATAAAGTAATTATTACCAATCTCGGTAGTGTTGGACGAAAAAGCTTGACTGAAAAAATGTGCAAAATAATTTGAGATGGTTGTGCAGATGAATTTTTCAAGTTCTAAGACAGATGGATATCCATCTGACTTTCTTTTACTGTTTTACTTACAGAAATTGGTGATCTTGTGATTTAACACCTTGCGACTTCTTCTTCCTTTTGGGCCACGTGAAAGATAAGGTCTACGCCAACACCCCAGAGTCGATTCAAGACCTCAAAGATGGAATTCGTGAGGATATCGAGGACATAGGGCAGCCACTTTGCGATTTGGTTATGGAAAATTTCATGAAAAGGATATGGTCCTGTAAGCGTGGTCGTGGCGTTGTGTTCTTCACTGTTCCTTAATATAAGAGGTGAAAATGCAAAAATCCAGTCGTAAGTGTTTGGAACAGATACTTTGAACCATCCATACCCTACTCGGCTACATTTAGAAGGTTGGAAGTTGTAATTATGTTTGAAGAAATTAATGATCCAATGCCTAGGAGCATCATAAACGATGAAATTAGATGATCTTAGCACAGTTTTAGTTGATGGAGTTGTTGATTCCGTCGATGCAGTGGTAGTCATAGTGGCCTTAGTATTTGAGGTCTCGATGCGCATAGGAACATGACGAGCAGCATAGATTAAATCGAACGGAACATCTAAAGTGCTCTCGTTGAAAATATCTAAAGAAGAATGATGATCATGAAGCTCAAGATGTAAAAATTTGTTATTGTGAATAACAATTGGTTCCGACGATGAATCCTTAAGTAAACTTAAGTAGTCGCAATGTTGCTCCATATAACATCTCAGCTGTGCTTGCCTTGATGTCATCTCTTAGACTGGTTCGCAATCCAAGTAGTACCACGGGTAGAATCTTTGTCCAGTTGTTTGTGCTGTGGCACATGATTGCTGCTTTCAATGACCGGTGCCATCGTTCTAAAATACCATTAGAGGCAGGGTGATATGTAGTCAATCTGTTTCGAGTGCATCCGATGAGTTGTGTTAGGGCTTCAAATAAACGTGATTCAAACTGTGAGCCTCTATCACTTGTTATTGTTGAGCGTGCACCGAATCGGCTTATCCATCCAGAGAAGAATGCATTAACGACCGTGTCCGCTGTAACATCTTTTATCGGAACTGCTTCTGGCCAGCGAGTGAAGCGTTCAATGGACGTTAAACAATAGCGATAGCCCTCGGACAGTGGCATCATGATGATATCGATGTGAATATGTTTGAAACGTTCACTGGGTATCTCTATATGTTGTGGTACATTTTTGACATGTCGATGTACATTACTTCGTTGACATGGTAAACACATTCGTGCCCAGTTGCCGATGTCACGATTCATGGAAGGCCAGACGTGGCGTTGGGCTATGGCTTTCTATGGGTGCCGTGAACGAAGGCTATATGAACTAACGCCATAATGGCTTTAATTCTCATTCAAATGTGAATTAACGCCATAATCCGATTATGGCCTAAATTCACATTGCAATGAGAACTAAAGTAATATGGCCTTAGTTCATTTTAAGAAGTGGCCCAAGTACTCATTTCAATGTGAATTAAAGCCACTCGCAGCAATCCAAATAATTTTAATATGAAATATATGGTTTAACGAAAAAAGGATGAACGCTCTATTAGTTAAGCGGGCGTTAAAAACAATTATTGACATTGACATTTCACAGTACCTACTTCGAATATGAATGTAACGAGCTACAGACACACAGCAGCACTGGCGACTGAGGCCATCGGCTGAAAAACAATTATTTTAAACACGATTTACTATAAATCAAATTGAAAACACGCTTATTAGTTAACTAATATTTATAACTAAAATTTCATTGTTGTTTTATACTTTCGCGGTCCCCTCTTATTTTGGTTCCAGAATCGAAAATTACCCGATTTCGATGATATTTTTTAAATCTTCATTTTTACGGCGGAGTTATGAACAAATTTACGAGGATGGAAAAAAATGAAATCATTTAATTGTTGATAATGTTTTGCAAAGTAATCGAATGAAGTTTCTTTATAAACAAATAAACAAATCAATACAAAAATGTTGGTTTTTCATATTTCTAATGATTTCAGAATGAGTAGGTTTCTCAATATTTTGCTAGATCGGAAAATTAGTTTTCCAGACTTTGAAAGTAAAAAAAAAAAAAATAGCGTACTGCAGTACTGGAAAGCGAGCGAAGCGAGCCGAAATTTTTTTTGGCAAACAGAGAAACAATTTGGGGTGTGAAAATAAAAAAATTCGCGCGAATTTTTTTATTTTCACACCCCAAATTGTTTCTCTGTTTGCCAAAAAAAAATTTCGGCTCTTAGTACGCGATTTTCTTATACTTCAGAATCTACAAAACTATAGTTTTGAGAACGAAGCATCTACGAAAATTATTAGGTGGAACACAATTCTCAAATCTCAGTAAGAGTTTTTGAAATTAAAATTGTTAACACATGATCTCTGATCAAGAAAACGAAGAAATTTTAAAAGAAAATATCAGCGCTCGCTAAGAGTGAGATCTATCTGAGAAATATCTGAGGTCCCTGAGATCTCGATGAGATTTTGTTAGGTAATAACTTGCTGCTAACTTTGCTTCAAAGCTCAAAGCATTTTATGGCGTCAGTTCTCATTTGAATGTGAACTTACCCCATATGGCGTAAGTTCTCATCCAAGTGATGGCTTTAGTTCTCATTCGACTGTGAATTAAGGCCATAATCGGATTATGGCGTTAGTTCACATTCAATTGAGAACTAAGGCCATTATGGCGTTAGTTCATATGGCCTTCGTTCACGGCACCTTTCTATGTTGCACGACTGCTTGTGACAGGTTGTGTATGTTTTCAAACACTTTTCGTCTTAGTGGCAACGGAATAAATGGACGAATGGTTTTGTTGGCAATGTCGCAGTAGATGGGCTCTTCTGCATCAGTTTTAAGCTGGAACAGTTTGAGTGCAGAAGCTGATTCGGGTCGCAATAGTTGTTGAAGTTCCTCGTCGTTTGCTTGGTGTTCTGCGATGTCTCTGGTGGATATCAGAGTAGGCATGTTGATGGTTTCGATCCTTGACATTGGATCAGCCACTACGTTCGACTTTCCAGGTGTGCGGACAATGTTAGTTGTAAACTCGCTGATTTAATGTAACTGTCGTTGTTGTCTTGGTGAAGCTTTATCTGCTCGTTGTGCGAAAGCAAAAGACAGAGGACGGTGGTCAGTTATCACCGTGATGTTTCGTCCTTCGATCATGTGTCTAAAGAACTGTATACCTTTGTAGATTGCAAGCAATTCTCGGTCGTAAGCGCTATAATTCGATTCGGCTTTGCTTAGTTTCTTTGTGAAAAAACCAAGAGGTTAAGGAATGCCGTCCACGGTCTGGTCAAGTGTTGCGGCGATAGACTTGTCCGATGCATCACAGCGTAGTGTTAGCGTTTTATTTGGTATCGGAAACACCAATTGGACGGCGTCGACCAGCAATTGCTTGCATTTCTCAAAGGCGTCTTCTGCCTGTGTGTTCCAGACAATTTCGGTTCGGTCATTTTTCTTCACGGTAGGGGCCAATTCAATGAGAGGAGCGTGGACTTCGGTTGCGTTTGGCATCTTCAGTCTGTAGAAATTCCAAGATCCCAAAAACCTGCGCAGTTCAGCAACTGTTTTCGGTTTGGGATAGTTACGAATTGCCTCGACTTTCTCTTTAGGTGGTTTGATCCCCGATTCGTTAATAGTTTAGCCAAGATAGTCGACAGCCGGTTGACCAAATGTGCACTTGGATACGTTAATGGACATTCCATGTTGGTGGAGCTTCTCTAGAACGATTCGTAAATGCTGTTCATGTTCTTCAAGGTTCTTCGATGCGATTCGAATGTCATCTATATAAACGTGGCAGAAGTCAAGCTCTCGCAAAATGGAATCCATCAGTCGCTGGAATGGTTGTGCAGCGTTGCACAGACCGAAGGTCATCACATTGAACTGAAAAAAGCCAAACGGTGTGATGACGGCTGTTTTCGGTCGGTCTTCTGGAATCACCGGTATCTGGTAGTACGCTCTAGCAAGGTCGAGGGTCGAAAAGATCTTGCATCCGTGGAGATTGAACATAAAATCACGTACGTTGGAAATCGGGTAGCGATCTGGAATGGGGATTTTGTTTAAATGGCGATAATCACCACAGGCACGCCATTCTCCGTTCTTCTTTTGTACAAGATGTAGAGGGCTTGCCCATTCACTCTTGGATGGTTCGCAGATTCCTTGTTGTATCATTTTATTGAATTCCGCTTTTGCGGCTTGGAGTTTCTCACCTGCTAGACGACGACCTCTTTCAGCTACTGGTTGACCTCTTGTTGTAATGTAGAGGTGAACATTGTGTGTAGGTGCTTTGCAGGCCACAGGTTTGGTCACGTTCTCGAATTCCTTAAGTAGCTTATAGTACGGGTGTTTGGAATTGACTGGTTTTGCGTTTTGATGGAGAAAAGAGCTTGGTCTCTGCATCAATCAGTCTTCGTTGACGAAGATCGACGAGCAGGCCATGATGTTTAATGAAATTGGCACCAAGATTGGTTGTGTGACGTCAGCTATGGTGAATGTCCAAAGATATGGACGTCGGAGGCCAAGGTTCAAAGACATGGTTGTTGAACTGAACGTGTCGATGGTGGATCCATTGCTGCAAATAGTTTGGAATTTGTTAGAGATTTCTTTTTGTCGTTCTCACCTTTCTTCTGTCGCCAAGGGATGACAGAAATGTCCGCTCCGGTGTCAACCAAAAACTTTAAACCGCTTGTTCAATCGTTTATTTGTCGTTAAAACGCCTCCAGAGGTGCCTGCGTGGTTTTCTGGAGGGTTTAGTGGTTTAAAGTTGTTTTGCTGAGTTGGAAATTACATGATTCCCTGCAATTTCGTGCCTTGTCTCCGAATCTCGTGTGGAAATAACAATAGGTTTGTTTCTGGTTATTTCTTGAGCGACTAGAGGATCTACCACGGCTGTTATTTTCCAGTTTCGAACGCAAATCTTTAATTTCCTTTGAAAGGGCGTTGACCTGTGCTTCTAGTTCTGACGGATCTGGCTTTGAGCAAGATGGTTTTGCTGTTTCTACTGCCAGAATGGAGGGACGTGAAAGGTCAATGATTTTGTCAGCTTGGGTGGCCAGTTTGGTTAAGTCTGTAACCTCACTTATTGCCAAGATGCCTCTTATTTGTTCTGGGAGATGTTCGAGGAAGAGAGAACGAAGCACGTATTCTGGAAATGAGCTTCCTGCCTAATTTCTCAAACGTTGCAGGAGATTGGATGTAATCTCAGTGCCACGGAGAAGACGTCGAAGTTTGGACTCGCTGGTTTCGTCGAACGAAGAAATTAAGCGTTCTTTTAGAGCATCGTAAGCATTTATAGCTGGTGGTGCGGAAAGAATGTCTGAGACAAACGGCAGAGTGGATGGGTCTAAATTTACGAGAACGTAGCGATACTTCGTGGTGTCTGCGGTGATGCGGGAAATTGCAAATTCGGCTTCTACTTGCATAAACCAAAGTGAATGGTTCTCTCGCCAGAAGGGTGGACTCTTACTGCGTTTACCTCAGGATTCTCGTTGTTATTTTCAGCGTTGTTCTCATCCATGTTGTAAATTTTTGTGTCGCAAGGCAATAATCAAAAAAATAAAGAATATTCGTGTTCGTGTTCGTGGTCGCGTTGATCACGTCAGGGTCACCAGATTTGTGGGCGCAATTTATAAACGAAATAATTGTTCCACAAATAATAATATTCTTGATACTTCTACTTTATTTAACTTTATTGATAATTCTAGAAAAATGGATGAACTGCTTAGGCTGTGTAAAAAACATCTGCGTCTTCTGTGGAAAAACTTCTGTGTCTGAATGAAGTTCGTTGCGCCAGAATTTTGAATTTTTATTGCGACGCGTTCGCCATCTTGTTGTGGTATATCATATCGCCACAGAGGAGAGAAGTGACGACGACGACAATCTTAAAGGTGAATAGGTGAGTAGCATCCAGTTCAAGTTGGAGTCAAAGATAAGGGTTCTGATGATGTGTTGATGGCTTAATACAGCAGGCAGCTGCAACTTGTTGCGGCATGTAACGAGAGTGATCCAATTTTAGGTAGCACCAAAATTTGCTTATACGGCAGAGCATACACTAAAAAGTATCACTCACCTAGTAAAACAAAGAGATTATTTTGAAATTCAGCGGTGAGAGTTAAAGGATGAGAACATCAAATAATCATGAAAACCACTCAAAATGATTAATTTTTCGTTGATATATGAAAATAATTGAATTTAATTTATTAAATTCAACAAAAACTGGCCGTGGAACTTTGAAGTCACAATATAAGAATTAAAACTCACAAAAGAAATTATAGGTTGACACTGAGTAACTATAATAAAAAAAGGTTAAACTGGTGAAAATTAGTAAAAACGCAGAACAGTCAACTCGCAAATGAAAATAATCGACCTTCCAAGATGTAAACAAAGTTGGCACTGGCGGCTTTACTATGATGAAGATTAATTATTATCAATTTGATGCTCATATTAATTAAGTAACCCACCCTTCCTTACTTGCTTGTTTGTTCTTATTGGTTATAATAAGTCTCAGTTTGAACGGTTTATACCGATGCGCACAAATTTTGCGTAGGAGTGGTATGGACTTGTGGCTGAGTTGCGCAGCAAACTCAGTACCCTCCTCTGTTCTTTCTCCCATCTCTAAGACTTTCCAACTTTGGCTGAGTTGTTCAGTGTTCAGAGATTGCAGATGCCTCTCCATGCTGTCTCGAGGTATCGACGTATCATGGGTCCTCGTAACTCCGTCTTTGCTTGGGGCTCCGTGAGATCGCTGATTTCCTTGGTCCAAATAGTCGGAGATCAGCATTGGGCCATGGAGCTACCGTTCACTTCACGAAGACTTGCAGGAAAGCGAGGGTATTGTCGTCCTCGCATGCCAGTAGTTTGAAACCATGGATGGTTTTGAGATTGCCGGAGAGTGGTGGTGATTTATTGTTTACAATGGCATCATTTACCTCATCGAGGATTCTTAATTTTAAGAGCTGCCATTGGTCTTCGGATAGTTTGCGCAGAGGGTTGCCGAAATCATCAATGGCAAATTTTCGGTTCCCCTACGTCTCCTCGATAACCAAAGTCTTTTTCCACTTCTGCATGGGTGACCTCTTAGGCGATAACGTATAGTCCTGCCTAGTTCTTTTGGATTTTTTTGCCGCTGAATCCGAGTCAGGGGGAGGCACATGGCCCACCATCTCCTTCTGTTTCATCGGGTTCTTAGTCCCATTTTTATTTTAATTGTCCGTTGTAGTCATTGTCAAAGTCTTTAAGTTGCGTGTCACATTTCCGAGCACTTTCTTATCCCTGGCCGTTAAGAAATTGGATCTTTGTAAGATAGGTGTCGAATTGTCCGTTCGTCCGTCCGAGGGAGTAGCTGACGTGATCCTTTCTTTCTTGGAATGGATTGAACCACTCCGCGGAGTGGGTGGTCCCATCAGCGTACTCACGCCAGTGGTTTCTTCAGAATCCGCATCTTTTGACGTTTAGGCGCATGGCCCCTCAATCATAAGATGCTCGTTCTTCAGAAAAGCACGAGCGTTAAAAAGTCGTCTTTGTTCATTGTCAGTCAGTTCCTTCCATTCCCTTTTCCCAAGTCGTTTGATTGTCTTCCTACAGTTGGATATTCTACTCCGAACTGAAGTGGTTGACAACCGCGAGAGAGTTTAGTGGAGCTAGAAATGGAAAATGCGTCGTCGTCAGTCAGAGTTCCAATACTTAATCTATCCTCCACACAGAGATTGGACAAAGAAGCAAGAAGAAGGTCTCCTTCCTCCAGCTTAATTGTAGTTGTTGTTGTCTTTTTTGTTTAGTCCGCCTGAATGTATTTGTCCGTCACTGGCGACTTCTCCCCTCCTACTTTCTGAGAGGCCAAGCACGTGCCGACATGCGTGACTGCTGTCGATGTTTCAGCGCATAGCCGTATTTAGGGGGAGGGTTATGGGGTTTAACCCTCCCCGAAATAATTTTGTAAAGCAAAATCAAATAACTATTTTTTCTAGCTGCGACTGAATGTATAAGTTTCCATTGAAGCTTAAAGGCATTTTTCTATTTTCTTTCAGAAACCTTTGCAAATTTATTTGATTTGGTATAATCAAGATATCATTTACTACTCTCGCCATCTAGTTACCTTTAAGCAGAGCTAACCATATTTCTGTTACATAAGCCGTTACATGACCAAAAATTAAGGCAAAAAATACTGCAATTTCCCATAAGCAGTAAGAATTTCTGGACTTATCTGAAAAATATGAAGAATTTTTCTTCTTCCTGAAACTCCATGAGTTCATGATTCCCCCAGTTCTTGAGCGCGTCAATTATTCTATGGGAAAAATCTTCTTCAGCACTCGTGCTGTGGCGAGAGTCCTAAAAGATCTCAGCATATACATAAATTAGCTAGTCCGGATGATATCCCCGATATTATTCTGAAGAGGTGTTCTTCCACGCTGGCAAAACCCTTGCGTAAGCTTTTCCATCTATCCTATTCTTCTGAGCTTGTTCCGACCAGTTGGAAAACAACATTTGCCCAGCCAATTCCAAAAAGGCTATCTTCTTCTCCCTCCAATTATCGTCCTATTGCACTTACGTCCCTTCTTTCTAAGGTCATAGAAACGCTGATAAACTATCAGCTCAAGAAATATCTCGAAGACCAAAAGCTTCTTAATGACCGGCCCGGCAGTATGGCTTTGGCAGCAACAGGTCCACTAGTGATCTGATGGTTTATCTCACCGAACAGTCTCTGGAGAAAGTTGTTGCACTTGTTCTTTCAAAGGCATTTGATAAAAGTTGTATTGGAATAGCTTATCCAAATTGAACGTTTGTAATCTTTTTTTAAATTATTCTGTTAGATTTCTGTTTTAGATACCTACAGCTCGTTAGACTCATAAGTGGGTAAACACGTTGCTTATTTATGTGTAGGTAAGGGAAGATCCGGCTCGCATCGCTTAGCAAAACATTTGTGTTTTTTTTTATGCTTTATTGAATAGTAAAAATTGCAATAAGCAATGGGTTTGATAAACATATTTTTGGTCGAATAAGGGCAGATGGTTTAACAACACGTTATATGGCTAGCGTTGCAGTAGAAACTGTTGATATGAATGATTAAATCGCTTTGCAACAAATGTAAGCAGTTTCTACTGCGTGTTGGTTAACCATCCGAGACCAAAAATATTGTTTATCTTATCAATAACGCATTGATTATTGCAATAAAAACTATTCAGTAAAACATAAAACTAATAAACATTTGTGTGGGTACAAACACTTTTTTTTCTTGATTTCATGAAAATATTGAAGCAAAATTTTGTATGAAAATGACTACTTAAAGTCTGTCACAGAAAAAAAATGTGATTGTCCTAAATGAGGGAGGGTCTATTCCACCCGGTTTAGCTGGGAGGGGCAATTTTCTGAAAAATTGACTTATTTTGTTAAAAAAAAATATTTAAAATTGACGGCTTCGTTTAAAACACCGTGCTATACCTTTCTGGAAAGCTAAAAACTTCTTCTTTCATCTTGTTTTTAAATAAAATTATTTTAATGAATAGTTTAAAAAATATAAATTTCAAAAAAAAACAAAAAATGAGTAATTAAGAAGAAGTTTTTAGCTTTCCAGAAAGGTATAGCACGGTGTTGTAAACGAAGCCGTCGATTTTAAATATTTTTTTTACAAAATAAGTAAATTTTTCAGAAAATTGCCCCTTCCGGCTAAACGGGGTGGAATAGACCCCCCCTCCAATACGATTTTTTTCTTGTTTCAACTCAACCTAC
Organism: Sphaerophoria taeniata; assembly: GCA_943590905.1. NCBI lineage: Eukaryota > Metazoa > Arthropoda > Insecta > Diptera > Syrphidae > Sphaerophoria > Sphaerophoria taeniata. Next base: position 173,586,405 of record OX016540.1, read on the forward strand.
ACGCTCTAGCTTGTTGGCACAACGCTCGTGAATCACGCGTGTGCATCATGCGCGCGTGGGAATTTTGTTGCGAAGTTATTGTAAAATTGCATTCCAGTCAACTTTCCCTAGGTCGTAATTCTCTTAAAGTAGCAGTGTAGTATGATAAAGCTTCTAGCCTTCCTCGATAAATCCACCATTCGACACAAAAAGAATTGTTCAATTTGACTGAGCAGTTCCAGTTCCAGTTTAAGAAGCAATTGTGTTACCTTTACCCAAAAAAGCCTCACCTGAAAACTTGTGTGATTTTCGTGGAATAAGCATTCTTAATATCTTATCTAAGCTTCTCGAAAAAATAATGTACATTCAAATACTGGAACATATAGAATCTCAAAATCTTCTCACTCAGTGGCAATCTGGCTTTCGCAAACATCACAGCTGCGACTCTGCTATGCTTAAAATCATATCTGACATTAGAACTGAGGTTGACATTGACAATGTTGTTGTTCTGGGCCTATTGGATTTCTCAAAATCATTTGACTGTGTTGATCATACAATCCTTGAAGAAAAGCTTACATTTCAGTTTGGTTGGTCAGCTGTATCTCTTGTCAGTGAGTTTTTATCTAATCGTACGCAGTGTGTTCGAATAGGAGAAACGTTGTCTAACAGTTTGTTGCTTACTAAAGGTGTTCCCCAGGGATCAATATTGGGTCCCCTGCTATTTGCACTCTTTATTAATGACTTGACTGGAATTAGTCTTAGTTCTAAAATTCATTTGTATGCAGACGATGTGCAGTTATATCTAAGTCGTCCTATAGGTCTGACTGAAGACCTTATAGTCCGTATCAAAGAAGATATAGGACTCATAAATAGTTGGGCAGTAAACAACAAGCTTCTTCTTAACCCAGATAAGTCAAAATGTATGTACTTCTACAAGAATCCTGAGCTTTGTGACATCAATCCTATCTATTTGAATGGATCTGCTCTGCCAGTTGTTAGTAAGGCCAAAAATTTAGGTATCTTAATAAACTCTGGCTTGAAGTGCTGGGACCATGTAAAGTTAATGATTAGTAGGATTTACAGTGAGTTACGAACTCTATGATCCTTATTCCTACTAATTTGAAACTTAGATTATTTAAAACACTTTTGCTTCCATTTTTCACATTAGGTCGATTAATATACCCTAAGCTCGATTATGAGTGCAATCGCTGAATGAAGGTTGCTTTTAATGATTGTGTTCGGTATGTTTTTGGACTGTCGAGGTTTAGTCACGTCTCTCAATTCAAATTACGATTGCTTGGTTGTACATTGGATGAGTATGTGGATTACAGATCACTTATATTTTTCTTTAAGTTAATCCTGTTAAAAAAAACCATCTTATATATATGAGTTTTTTCATCGTACATCGTCTTTAAGAAATAAAAGCTTCTTAATTCCTTGATTCAACCGATCAGTAATGGAGAATTCTTTTCCTGTTCAGATGGTAAAAATGTGGAACTCACTTCCACCTATTGTTCAGGTGTTACCTACTTTATCCTTGTTAAAAAGTTGTATCTGTCCTCAATTAAACGTGTAGTTTCAACGTTTTTAATTGGATTCATTCTGTTGAACTGTTTTTAAGGAAGCAAATTACTAATTAAGTTAAAAATGTTATTGGAATTTATTGATTTTTAATTTTGCAATAACTCTTAAAAATCAAATTGAAGTATGTATCTTTTTTTTTCTCTTTCTCTTATTTTTGTTTTAAAATATATGTCTATTTCTTATACAGGCTCTTCCAAAAAAATTCTGTACAATATAGGATTAAGTATCTTGTGTACATTTACCATACAATGAAATGAAATGAAAATGAAAGTTCCTCACAAAAGCGCGTTAAAACGCAGAAAAATAAATATTTTTTTCCGTTTTTTTTCACATTTTCCACAGACTCTTCACTGCTATTGGTCATAGCTTAATTTTAAGTAGAATAAAGCCTTCCTCTATTAATGGACCAACCAACACAAAAAGAATTTTACAATTCGTACCAGTAGTTCCTGAGATTACCGCGTTCAAACGAACAAACTTTTCAGCTTTATATTGTATTGTATTGTAATATTCGGCTTGGTCCGACAATTAAAACTTATTCACTTTTTAAATAAAACACAAATTCACTTTATTCAAATCACTCACAAACTTATTTATTCAACACTTTCAATTATAACTTTGTATACACAGTATCTTTACTTTATCGCAGTTCACAATCAATTAACTGCTTCGCCGCCAAACGGGCTATTTATATAACACAAATACAATAGTTCTACTATCACATTTTATTTTTATTCACTTGGCATTACTTTTAAGAAATTGCTTACAAAATTTCAAAATTTATGTATATTGACAAATTTTTGACACTAAATTATTTTTATTTGAACTTGTCAATTTAGTTTTGTTTTCAAAAAGTGAAATTAGGTATAATATACAATGTAATACATATGGAACCAATGCAGATGAGGAAATTAGTGTTCTTTACCAATAAAATAAAAAAGAAGAACAAATTATTTGGAAGAACTTATTCAAGACGCCTTGCTGGTCGCACAAGAAGACTTCAATTCAAATAAAATAAAATAATTTATCCCAACCGAAAGCAAAATACATAATTTATTTCTCCAAAGAGAACCAAATATGTATTTGAATTCCGAAATGCTGTGTCTTAAAAATGTTATACCACCCAATTTATCGATTAGTGTTAATAAAACTCAGACGTTTCTAATTAAGTTCAAGCGTTTAACTAGCTTTTTATTGAACTAAATTTGTTTTCTTTCTGAAATTTATAATAAACTTAGCTTATCCAGCGGTTTTACTCTCATTAAGTCATAAGCCGTGAAAAAAGAGTAGTCGTTGTTATTTTCTGACCCCTTAGCCGCCACTTCCTATTACTACGGCCGATCTGGAGTTATTGATCGACAAACATCCATCCATCCAATATCCAAACTTTCACAGCTGTATGCAGCGCTGCGTGCCGATTCACTGCACATATGTTTTGACCATAACTGTTTGCTGTCAAACTAAGAGTTTGGAGTTTTACGTTGTTTTTTAACTATTTTTTCTTTTGTAATTTCAAATAATGAAGGGAATTAAAACCAAAATGTAAGTTTTTGATATTAGGCCTACAATTTAACGCCGCCGATTGGCAAAGTTGATTAACACTTCATGACCAATTGCTATTCTTGGAAATTTTTTCAGTACTTTGCATGATGCAGTACCCGTCAAATATGAAATAAAAACTTTATGGGAACGAGTAGTGTTGAACCCACAACGTTCTGCGTAACAGCCAACGCATATGACCATTACGCAACGGGCACTACACTTACTTGGCATTGGAAGATCAGAAATGTTTAGTTTTTGTCTTAAGTTTATTCACAAGAGCCAAACCATTCTATTTTCTTCGCGTAAAAATAACTAACCGGCACAAATACGTTAATTTTGAATATTCAGTCTTGAAAATCATAAAAAAACTAAATCAAAAGTATCAAAATGATACTTAAAAAGCTGTCACACGAAAAAATCAAAAAAATGTGATATCACTTTGTGACTATCACTTTACACAGATGAATTTTAGTCAATATAACTATCATCTATCATATATCACCTTACACGATTCGGCCCCTGAATCTGAATGCTAAACAAAAGTTTTCTCTTAATCACTTATGTGTTGCCCTTCCTTTTAACTGTCCTACACAAGTATTTACTACTACAATACTAAACTTATTGCTACATACTTATTTCATTATAAAACGATATTAGAGTATTAGAGATAAAGAGTAAGTAAAGAGAGTAAGAGTAGTATGTACATTAAATATAAAAAAGAGATACAGAGCGATAGATAAATAAAGTGTGTACACATTACATTGCCCCCTCCTTAGGATTTTATCGTCCCGAACAAATCCATAATTCTCATTACCACTGTAGCGATGTAGTCGGTCGCGATGTACAACTTTAAGTTTTCCTCTGACTCCTTTTTGTATCCGGTACACGACGTCGTTGATTTTTCTAATGACTGTATATGGACCTTCCCAGTCCCGTTGAAGTTTCGGTGACAACCCCTTTTGTCGATGGAGATTGTAAAGCCACACTCGATCTCCTGCTTGGAACTCTGTTGTTGTCGCTCATATATCGTAGGGTGTCTTCATTCGGCCACTGAACATCTTTAATTTTAACCTGGTATCATCGTGGATCTGAAGGAGTTTTTCTCTGAGGTCATCCATGTAGTCATCCTCGGCTTGCGGTTCCGACGTGGGACATCCAAATTTTATTTCGCTCGGCAGTCTGATGTTCCTTCCCATCAAAATCTCAGACGGTGTATGGCCAGTTGAGCTATGTCTTGCACTTCGATACGCCATCAAAAACAGTGGAATGTGTCGATCCCAATCTCGCTGGTTGTCGTCCACAACTTTGCAAAGATGTTCCTTAAGGGTTCGGTTGAACCGTTCGACCATGCCATCAGATTGTGGGTGGAGTGGTGTTGTTCTTGTCTTCTTGATGTGAAGAAGCCCACAAACTTCCTGGAATATGTTTGTTTCAAAGTTCCTTCCCTGGTCGGAATGCAGTTCTAATGGAACACCGAATCTGCTCACCCAGTTGAACACAATTTGGTCTGCGACTGTTTTGGCTTCTTGATTCGGAATGGCGTTTGCTTCAGGCCACTTGCTGAAGTAATCCATGACGACCAGAATATAACGATTTCCATTATTTGTTTCCGGAAATGGACCCGCCACGTCTACTGCAATCCTTTCAAAAGGTGATCCGACATTATACTGCTGCATTTGGCTGTGATTCTTTTTGTTCGGGCCTTTGGTGGCAGCACAGGTATCAAATTTTCGGCACCACTTCTCAACATCTTCCCTTGCATGTAGCCAATAGAATCGTTCGAACCTTTTCTAGCATCTTGTTTACTCCTAGATGGCCTCCCGAAACTCAATCATGCATCTCTCGCAGAACATCCATAATCTTCGATCTCGGTAAGACTAGCTGCATTACATAGGACTTTCCATCTGCTGATTCCCACTTACGTCGAAGGACACCTTCTTGGACATGCAACGAGTCCCACTGTGCCCAACAGGCCTTCAGAGCCGAATTTCTGTCGGAGATATCAGCCCATTCTTTTTTTCCTGGTGTTCCTTGCATGCGAGGATGGATTCAATATCTGGGTCCTCTTGTTGAGCCTTCCTCAACTCGTCGTTGCTCCAGCCATAAATGGGATTGGTTCTGGTTCGTTGGACAGTAACCACTTCTTTTTCTTCTTGGCGTTTGCAATGCTTACAGTCTTGCTTACATGGTCTCCGAGACAGTGCATCAGCATTTGAGTGAAGCTTTCCCTTCCGATGTTGAATTTCATAATCGTACGTCTGCAGCCTCTCAATCCATCTCGCCACTTGACCCTCTGTATTCTTGAAATTCAAAAGCCAGTTTAGTGCTCCATGGTCGGTTCGGAGAAGAAACTTCTGTCCATAGAGATACTTGTGGAAGTGCTTTGTTACCAAGATCAGTGCAAAAAGTTCTCTTCTGGTCACACAATAGTTTCTTTCTGACTTCGAGAGTACCTTGCTGTAATAGGCAATTACCATTTCTTCACCATTATGTACTTGTGATAGTACGGCACCAATCCCGACATTCCTGGCATCAGCGTCAATGATGAACGGTTTTCCGGGAGTCGGATAGGTCAGCACTGGTGTATTACACAAGCGTTGCTTGAGCTCTTGAAAGCTGCGCTCGCACTCACCTGACCATTTAAACTGCTTTCCCTTTTCCGTTAGCTGATGTAGACTCTTGGCGATCTCAGCAAAGTTCTTGACAAAGTGCCTATAATAGGTGGCTAGACCCAGAAAGCTTCGGAGTTGATGTTTGTCCTGTGGTGTTGGCCAATTCTTCACGGTGTCAATCTTATCAGGATCTGTCTTTACTCCTTGGGATGAGATGATATGTCCCAGGTATTTCACTTCGGTTTTGAAGAGTGAACACTTTTCTGGAAAAGTGAAACACTGCTCTCAGATTTGTACAATGTTCATCAAATGTTTTCCCGTATACATCATCCAAATAGACCAGGCAAGCCTTCCATGTGAGTCCTTGCAGGACGCATTCCATAAGGCGCTCAAAAGTCGCTGGAGAATTGCACAGTCCAAAAGGCATCAGTTTGAACTGCCACAAACCGTTTCCTGTCGAGAACGCTATCTTCTCTTTGTCTTCAGGATGGATTTCCACTTGCCAGTATCCACTTTTCAGGTCCAAAGTTGAGAACCATTGTGCTCCTTCCATTGCGTCCAGAGTATCGCTGATCCTAGGCAGAGGGTAGCTATCCTTCTTGGTCACATCGTTCAACCTTCGATAGTCCACGCAAAAGCGGGTTGATCCGTCTTTCTTCCTTACTAGGACCACTGGAGACGCCCAAGGGCTTTTGGAGTTTTCGATCAGACCCTCTTCTTTCATGGTGGTTATCAGTTCTTCAACCTCACCTTGTTTGGCTAGTGGAAGGCGTCTTGCAGGTTGACGGATCGGCTTTGCATCCCCGGTGTTGATTCGATGTTGAACCAGTTGTGTTCTGCCATATTTCCCTTGCGATGACGAAAAAATGTCTGCAAATTCTTCGAGGAGACCTTCTGCAGTTCTTCGTTGTGGGTGGCTATGATTAGATGACTTGAGAATGTTCGTCTTTATGGAGTTCACCTCTTCGGACTTCAAGGTTTGCCTTGACTCTTCTTCGTTGATCCTTGTTATCACTGATACAGATTCGCATTGTCCGACAAATTCACCCTTTCGTAGTTTAACTTCATACGGCTTGATGTTCAGTATTCGTACGGGAACCATGTTCTTTACAGGTCTCACAAGAGTCTTCCCAATGGTGACGTTTTGGGAGGACTTTACAGATATTGGTTCGACCATGAGGTATCGATGGCTTCCAGGCTTACCCTTCAGTTTCGTCCACACGAATACTTCTAAAGAAGCAGGCAAAGTGAGATCTTCTTTGATGATGGTTTTCACAGATAACGAGGTCTCATACGAGTGGATCCCATAGATCATCGGAATCTCGATGTTTTGATATTTCAGGACTTGGTTCCCGATGTCCAATATCACTCCGTGATCTTTCATGAAATCGACGTAGACAATGCGCTCGTCGCATATATCTGCTACCAGGAACAGGTGAGAGAATTCCAGCTCTGCCATCCGGATCTTAAGACGTACCTCACCATAGACTTTTGCGGCTTCTCCAGTTGCAGTCCTTAGACGATAGCTATTGGTGTCGTGGAGCCATGTCTTCTTAACGGGGTCCTGACGTACAATGGACGCCGCCGTGGCACCGGTGTCGACGGTAGCCACACATTTGTTGCCGTTTATACTTGCTTCCACGGTCAGGCTCTTGTTGTCACGTTTCGTTTGGGAAACCTGGATGGTGTTTCTGGGGCCATCGATACCAGAAACCAGCTTCTGCCCCTCGAAGTTGGTGGGGTGGGAAACAGCTTCGGAAGCAACGTTGTTGGTGTTACTTTGACTTGTTGAGTAAGTTCTGTTTCCACAGTGTTGACATGAGGTTCGTCTTCGCGGTAATCTGCACTGTCGTTGAAGATGCCCAGTCTTGTTGCAGTTCCAGCATCGTGCTGGTCCGTCTCGCTGACTCCTTTCCAGAGTAGCCTTCTGACAAGAACATTCTTGGACTTCCAATTCTCTCACGCGATGCACGTTTTGGGAAGCTTGTTCTGCGGCTTCCATTGTCAGAGCGAAAGCCAATGCTTCTGGTAGTGTTTGCTTTCCGGCAGTGCGAATAGCCCTTTGGGGATTTATATCTCCCACAGCTCTCACAAAGGCTTCAACAGCAAGTTGATTTATTATCTCGTTGCCAGCTGTTGGGTATGCCAGGTGAACTAATTGCTCGATGTCTGCCTGAAGCTGCTGCAGAGTTTCACCTCTTTTCTGTGCCCTGTTGTTTAGTTGAACTCGGAAGACTTCTGTCATGTGGCTATCCCCAAACCGCTGTTCAATGGCGTTTACCAGAACTTTGAAGTCACCACTCTTCTCTGCTGAGATGGTTTGTAGCAGTTCAGCAGCTGCTCCTCTTAAGGCAAGCGTAAGAGCAATGTATTTTTCGTCATCGTCCCAGCCGTTTGTTAATGCTGCTGCTTCAAACTGTTTCTTGTAGATCGACCACGGAATCTGACCATCAAAGCTTGGAGGATTCACTTCTCTCCTTCTTGAGCACTCACCAGAAGGTTCTCGAGCTTTCATCTTGCGCACTTTTTCTACTTCATTTGTGATGGTTTCGATTTGTTCGTCCATTTTCTCGAAACGTGCATTTTGTTTTTCGACGCGCTCGTCGAGAGTATTGATTTTCTCTTCGAAGTCCGTAAACCTGCCTTCTAAAAGGTTTCTCTGTTCGTCAAACCGCTCTAGAATATTCTGCTGTTCTTGTTTTTGGTCACTTCTTTGGGTTTCTAGTTGTTTCAAGACATCATTTCTTTGAGCCTCTTGTTGCTTGAGGACATTTCCTTCTAGTTGTTTGAGAACATTCTCTTGTTCGTTCTTCTGCTCGTTTCTTTGAGTTTCTAATTGCTCCCGAACATCATTTCTTTGAGCTTCTAGTTGTTTGAGAACGTTATCTTGCTTCTTTGAATTCTCTTCAAATTTGGCTAAAAGAAGAGACATCATGTCAGATATGGCAGTTGTATTTACCTCTTGCACTTTTGCTTCCACTTCGAAAGCAAACGTATCTGGGTCTTCATTTTGTTCTTCCAGATATTCCTGTAGCCGTTTTACGAGTTCGTTTTTATATCCTGCCCCACTTAAGCCACGTTTGCTTAGTTCGGCCTTTAGTTCAAGGACAGTTAAGTCTTTCACAACTTTACTCATTTTTTTTTTTTAACTTCACTATTTCACACAATATAATTTAATCAAATCACTGTCCACTGTTTTATTCTCAATAAGTTTTAATCCCACTTCTGACACCAATGTAATATTCGGCTTGGTCCGACAATTAAAACTTATTCACTTTTTAAATAAAACACAAATTCACTTTATTCAAATCACTCACAAACTTATTTATTCAACACTTTCAATTATAGCTTTGTAAACACAGTATCTTTACTTTATTGCAGTTCACAATCAATTAACTGCTTCGCCGCCAAACGGGCTATTTATATAACACAAATACTTGGTTCTAGAAACTACTATATTGGTTCTTGGAGAAGCTTGAATGTTCGAGAAGTTTTCCCCTTAAACACTATGCTAAAAATATTGGGATTTTTATAAGAGCTGAATCTGAATGCTAAGCAAAAGTTTTCTCTTAATCACTATGTGTTGCCCTTCCTTTTAACTGTCCTACACAAGTGTTTACTACTGCAATTAAACTTATTGCTACATACTTATTTCACTATAAAACGGTATTAGAGTAATAGAGATAAAGAGTAAGTAAAGAGAGTAAGAGTAGTATGTACATTAAATATAAAAAAGAGATACAGAGCGATAGATAAATAAAGTGTGTACACATTACAGTATTGTATTGTATTGTTTTACGTTTTTTCCACATTTTCCACAAATTCTTCGCTCTTATTGGTCGTAGCTCAATGTTATATAGCTTCAAGCCTTCCTCAATAAATCCACCATTCGAAACAACAAGAATTCTTCAATTTGACTGAGCAGTTCTAGAGATAAGCGCGTTAAAACGCAGAAAAATTAATATTTTTTGCCGTTTATTCCACACTAGCAGTTGCCCGCGACTTCGTCCGCCTCTCCCTCGTCCACCGGTCAGAGTATCATCTCGACTTGTGCATCATGCGCGCGTGGGAATTTTGTTCGGAAGTTAATGTAAAATTGCATTGCAGTCAACTCTCCCTAGGTCGTAATTCTCTTGAACTTGAAAAATTTGAGCATTTTTTATGATTCCCTTCAGTTGTTCATACTTAAAGCATTCCCTTGGGTGAACTCTCCCTAATTCTAATATCTCTCTTACTTCTGCATCGTTTTTTTCGTTAAGTAAATTTTTTTTCTTTAAACTGAGCATATTTTTTAGTTAAGAAGTACATAAAATGATATGGTTTAAACACAATAATCTGCACTAATAGTGCAATCAATCACATTCACAAATCAATTGAACTCTCAAAATTCTAATTTGAGCAGTTATTAGGCCAGTTCCACCTAACAACATCTCACTGAGATCTCAATGTCCCCTTGACTGAGGCAAAATCATTTGGTGCCTTGGTGGAACATAATTCTCAGTTATCATTGAGATTTAATGGTTACCTTACTAATTGTTGCTGCACATATGTCAGCCACGTCAAATAGCTGAGTGAGAAATCGAATCTCAGAAAAAAATCTCAGTTCTCACATTTCCACAGATTCTTCGCTGCTATTGGTCGCAGCTAAATTTTAAGTAGAATAAAGCCTAAAGCAGTTGCCCGTAGCTTAGTTGGTAAGTGCGTTGGCTGCTAAGTAGAACGTCGTTGGTTCGAGTCCTACTCAGGCCAAGTTTTTATTTCATCTTTCACGGGCACTGCCTCTTGCGAAGACCTGACAAATCTTCCCAGAGTATCAATCTGTAATGAAAAAATGCTTCTCAACTTTGCCGTTCGGAATCGGCGTTAAATTGTAGGTCCCCTCAATTCTTCACACGCACTCAGAGAATTGTTGATTAGAGTAAGCCACTTAGGCGTTGGCTCTTCAAGAGCTGTCGCGCCACTCTATTTATTTATTTTATTTTAAAGCCTTCATCGATTAATGGACTATCCAACACAAAAAGAATTTTACAATTCGAAATAGTAGTTCCTGAGATTACCGCGTTCAAACGAACAAACTCTTCAGCTTTATATTGTATTAAATTGTATTGTTTGCCGTTTTTTCCACATTTTACACAAATTCTTCGCTCCTATTGGTCGCAGCTAAATTTTATATAGCTTCAAGCCTTCCTTGATAAATGGACCATTCAACATTTAAAAAATTGTTCAATTTCATAAAGCAGTTCTTGAGATAAGCGCGTTAAAACGCAGAAAAATGTATATTTTTTGCCGTTTTTTCCATATTTTCCACAGATTCTTCGCTGCTATTGGTCACAGCTTAATGTTAAATAGCCTCAAGTCTTTCTCAATTAATGGACCATCCAACACAAAAAGAATTATACCATTCGAACCAGTATTTCCTGAGATAAGTGCGTTAAAACGCAGAAAAATGTATATTTTTTGCCGTTTTTTTCCCCATTTTAAACAGATTCTTCGCTGCTATTGGTCACAGCTTAATGTTAAGTAGCCTAATGTCTAAGTCGATTAAGGCACCATCCAACACAAAAAGAATTATACCATTCGAACCAGTAGTTTCTGAGATTACCGCGTTCAAACAAACAAACTCTTCAGCTTTATATATTAGTGTAGATTGTATTGTATTGTTTGCCGTTTTTTCCACATTTTACACAAATTCTTCGCTCCTATTGGTCGCAGCTAAATTTCATATAGCTTCAAGCCTTCCTTGATAAATGGACCATTCAACATTAAAAAAATTGTTCAATTTCATAAAGCAGTTCCTGAGATAAGCGCGTTAAAACGCAGAAAAATGTATATTTTTTGCCGTTTTTTCCATATTTTCCACAGATTCTTCGCTGCTATTGGTCACAGCTTAATGTTATATAGCCTAAAGTCTAAGTCGATTAAGGCACCATCCAACACAAAAAGAATTATACCATTCGAACCAGTAGTTCCTGAGATTACCGCGTTCAAACAAACAAACTCTTCAGCTTTATATATTAGTGTAGATTTTCCACAGACTCTCCGCTGCTATTGGTCACAGCTTAATGTTAAGTAGCCTAAAGCCTTCCTCGATTAATGGACCATCCAACACAAAAAGAATTATACCATTCGAACCAGTAGTTCCTGAGATTACCGCGTTTAAACGAACAAGCTCTTCAGCTTTATATATTAGTAAGTATTTTTCTTTGGATTTAAACAAAAATATTTTAAAACTTTTTTTCTAAATTCTATATCGCAAAAACGGATCACTTTTTAAAATTGAAATTTAAATGGAAGACGTATATTAACATGTTCTCTAATATTAATTTCAGGACACTTTTGAAAAATTGTATGTGTAAGAAATTAGTTAAAAAAAAACGCTCCAGGAAATTAGAAAAAAAGGAAAAATCAACAATTTCTTAAGAAATGTTATGGCATCATTTTTTTTTAGATAAAATGTGTTTTTGAGGTACATATTTAAATTTAAATTTAAATTTAAATTACATAAATAACAATTATTATTAATAAAGGGTAATTGATACACTCGACAATAATTTTTATACTTTTTATCAAACATTGTTTGGTAAACGAATGAATTGGCTTCGGCGAATTAAAAAATGTGATAAATTTGAAAGCATTATCATTTATCTTAACCCCCCCTGAAAGAAATTCCTAGCTACGGCTATGTTCAGCGTATATCCCCGCTTATTTTTTGTTCGATTGTGTTGTCTTGTTCATAGTTCTTATGCGTTTGGGTTCCTCTTAGTTTGCTTAAATCCTCAGCTAATTAGCTGAGGACTTAACAAATGAAAGTCTACAGCTGATCAGCTGAAAATTTAAACGTAAGCCTCTCCACCACTACAAGGTGGGAACCCATGGGGAGGATGATAATGATGATGATGATGATGATGATGATGATGATGATGATGATGATGATGATGATGATGATGATGATGATGATGATGATGATGATGATGATGATGATGATGATGATGATGATGATGATGATGATGATGATGATGATGATGATGATGATGATGATGATGATGATGATGATGATGATGATGATGATGATGATGATGATGATGATGATGATGATGATGATGATGATGATGATGATGATGATGATGATGATGATGATGATGATGATGATGATGATGATGATGATGATGATGATGATGATGATGATGATGATGATGATGATGATGATGATGATGATGATGATGATGATGATGATGATGATGATGATGATGATGATGATGATGATGATGATGATGATGATGATGATGATGATGATGATGATGATGATGATGATGATGATGATGATGATGATGATGATGATGATGATGATGATGATGATGATGATGATGATGATGATGATGATGATGATGATGATGATGATGATGATGATGATGATGATGATGATGATGATGATGATGATGATGATGATGATGATGATGATGATGATGATGATGATGATGATGATGATGATGATGATGATGATGATGATGATGATGATGATGATGATGATGATGATGATGATGATGATGATGATGATGATGATGATGATGATGATGATGATGATGATGATGATGATGATGATGATGATGATGATGATGATGATGATGATGATGATGATGATGATGATGATGATGATGATGATGATGATGATGATGATGATGATGATGATGATGATGATGATGATGATGATGATGATGATGATGATGATGATGATGATGATGATGATGATGATGATGATGATGATGATGATGATGATGATGATGATGATGATGATGATGATGATGATGATGATGATGATGATGATGATGATGATGATGATGATGATGATGATGATGATGATGATGATGATGATGATGATGATGATGATGATGATGATGATGATGATGATGATGATGATGATGATGATGATGATGATGATGATGATGATGATGATGATGATGATGATGATGATGATGATGATGATGATGATGATGATGATGATGATGATGATGATGATGATGATGATGATGATGATGATGATGATGATGATGATGATGATGATGATGATGATGATGATGATGATGATGATGATGATGATGATGATGATGATGATGATGATGATGATGATGATGATGATGATGATGATGATGATGATGATGATGATGATGATGATGATGATGATGATGATGATGATGATGATGATGATGATGATGATGATGATGATGATGATGATGATGATGATGATGATGATGATGATGATGATGATGATGATGATGATGATGATGATGATGATGATGATGATGATGATGATGATGATGATGATGATGATGATGATGATGATGATGATGATGATGATGATGATGATGATGATGATGATGATGATGATGATGATGATGATGATGATGATGATGATGATGATGATGATGATGATGATGATGATGATGATGATGATGATGATGATGATGATGATGATGATGATATGATGATGATGATGATGATGATGATGATGATGATGATGATGATGATGATGATGATGATGATGATGATGATGATGATGATGATGATGATGATGATGATGATGATGATGATGATGATGATGATGATGATGATGATGATGATGATGATGATGATGATGATGATGATGATGATGATGATGATGATGATGATGATGATGATGATGATGATGATGATGATGATGATGATGATGATGATGATGATGATGATGATGATGATGATGATGATGATGATGATGATGATGATGATGATGATGATGATGATGATGATGATGATGATGATGATGATGATGATGATGATGATGATGATGATGATGATGATGATGATGATGATGATGATGATGATGATGATGATGATGATGATGATGATGATGATGATGATGATGATGATGATGATGATGATGATGATGATGATGATGATGATGATGATGATGATGATGATGATGATGATGATGATGATGATGATGATGATGATGATGATGATGATGATGATGATGATGATGATGATGATGATGATGATGATGATGATGATGATGATGATGATGATGATGATGATGATGATGATGATGATGATGATGATGATGATGATGATGATGATGATGATGATGATGATGATGATGATGATGATGATGATGATGATGATGATGATGATGATGATGATGATGATGATGATGATGATGATGATGATGATGATGATGATGATGATGATGATGATGATGATGATGATGATGATGATGATGATGATGATGATGATGATGATGATGATGATGATGATGATGATGATGATGATGATGATGATGATGATGATGATGATGATGATGATGATGATGATGATGATGATGATGATGATGATGATGATGATGATGATGATGATGATGATGATGATGATGATGATGATGATGATGATGATGATGATGATGATGATGATGATGATGATGATGATGATGATGATGATGATGATGATGATGATGATGATGATGATGATGATGATGATGATGATGATGATGATGATGATGATGATGATGATGATGATGATGATGATGATGATGATGATGATGATGATGATGATGATGATGATGATGATGATGATGATGATGATGATGATGATGATGATGATGATGATGATGATGATGATGATGATGATGATGATGATGATGATGATGATGATGATGATGATGATGATGATGATGATGATGATGATGATGATGATGATGATGATGATGATGATGATGATGATGATGATGATGATGATGATGATGATGATGATGATGATGATGATGATGATGATGATGATGATGATGATGATGATGATGATGATGATGATGATGATGATGATGATGATGATGATGATGATGATGATGATGATGATGATGATGATGATGATGATGATGATGATGATGATGATGATGATGATGATGATGATGATGATGATGATGATGATGATGATGATGATGATGATGATGATGATGATGATGATGATGATGATGATGATGATGATGATGATGATGATGATGATGATGATGATGATGATGATGATGATGATGATGATGATGATGATGATGATGATGATGATGATGATGATGATGATGATGATGATGATGATGATGATGATGATGATGATGATGATGATGATGATGATGATGATGATGATGATGATGATGATGATGATGATGATGATGATGATGATGATGATGATGATGATGATGATGATGATGATGATGATGATGATGATGATGATGATGATGATGATGATGATGATGATGATGATGATGATGATGATGATGATGATGATGATGATGATGATGATGATGATGATGATGATGATGATGATGATGATGATGATGATGATGATGATGATGATGATGATGATGATGATGATGATGATGATGATGATGATGATGATGATGATGATGATGATGATGATGATGATGATGATGATGATGATGATGATGATGATGATGATGATGATGATGATGATGATGATGATGATGATGATGATGATGATGATGATGATGATGATGATGATGATGATGATGATGATGATGATGATGATGATGATGATGATGATGATGATGATGATGATGATGATGATGATGATGATGATGATGATGATGATGATGATGATGATGATGATGATGATGATGATGATGATGATGATGATGATGATGATGATGATGATGATGATGATGATGATGATGATGATGATGATGATGATGATGATGATGATGATGATGATGATGATGATGATGATGATGATGATGATGATGATGATGATGATGATGATGATGATGATGATGATGATGATGATGATGATGATGATGATGATGATGATGATGATGATGATGATGATGATGATGATGATGATGATGATGATGATGATGATGATGATGATGATGATGATGATGATGATGATGATGATGATGATGATGATGATGATGATGATGATGATGATGATGATGATGATGATGATGATGATGATGATGATGATGATGATGATGATGATGATGATGATGATGATGATGATGATGATGATGATGATGATGATGATGATGATGATGATGATGATGATGATGATGATGATGATGATGATGATGATGATGATGATGATGATGATGATGATGATGATGATGATGATGATGATGATGATGATGATGATGATGATGATGATGATGATGATGATGATGATGATGATGATGATGATGATGATGATGATGATGATGATGATGATGATGATGATGATGATGATGATGATGATGATGATGATGATGATGATGATGATGATGATGATGATGATGATGATGATGATGATGATGATGATGATGATGATGATGATGATGATGATGATGATGATGATGATGATGATGATGATGATGATGATGATGATGATGATGATGATGATGATGATGATGATGATGATGATGATGATGATGATGATGATGATGATGATGATGATGATGATGATGATGATGATGATGATGATGATGATGATGATGATGATGATGATGATGATGATGATGATGATGATGATGATGATGATGATGATGATGATGATGATGATGATGATGATGATGATGATGATGATGATGATGATGATGATGATGATGATGATGATGATGATGATGATGATGATGATGATGATGATGATGATGATGATGATGATGATGATGATGATGATGATGATGATGATGATGATGATGATGATGATGATGATGATGATGATGATGATGATGATGATGATGATGATGATGATGATGATGATGATGATGATGATGATGATGATGATGATGATGATGATGATGATGATGATGATGATGATGATGATGATGATGATGATGATGATGATGATGATGATGATGATGATGATGATGATGATGATGATGATGATGATGATGATGATGATGATGATGATGATGATGATGATGATGATGATGATGATGATGATGATGATGATGATGATGATGATGATGATGATGATGATGATGATGATGATGATGATGATGATGATGATGATGATGATGATGATGATGATGATGATGATGATGATGATGATGATGATGATGATGATGATGATGATGATGATGATGATGATGATGATGATGATGATGATGATGATGATGATGATGATGATGATGATGATGATGATGATGATGATGATGATGATGATGATGATGATGATGATGATGATGATGATGATGATGATGATGATGATGATGATGATGATGATGATGATGATGATGATGATGATGATGATGATGATGATGATGATGATGATGATGATGATGATGATGATGATGATGATGATGATGATGATGATGATGATGATGATGATGATGATGATGATGATGATGATGATGATGATGATGATGATGATGATGATGATGATGATGATGATGATGATGATGATGATGATGATGATGATGATGATGATGATGATGATGATGATGATGATGATGATGATGATGATGATGATGATGATGATGATGATGATGATGATGATGATGATGATGATGATGATGATGATGATGATGATGATGATGATGATGATGATGATGATGATGATGATGATGATGATGATGATGATGATGATGATGATGATGATGATGATGATGATGATGATGATGATGATGATGATGATGATGATGATGATGATGATGATGATGATGATGATGATGATGATGATGATGATGATGATGATGATGATGATGATGATGATGATGATGATGATGATGATGATGATGATGATGATGATGATGATGATGATGATGATGATGATGATGATGATGATGATGATGATGATGATGATGATGATGATGATGATGATGATGATGATGATGATGATGATGATGATGATGATGATGATGATGATGATGATGATGATGATGATGATGATGATGATGATGATGATGATGATGATGATGATGATGATGATGATGATGATGATGATGATGATGATGATGATGATGATGATGATGATGATGATGATGATGATGATGATGATGATGATGATGATGATGATGATGATGATGATGATGATGATGATGATGATGATGATGATGATGATGATGATGATGATGATGATGATGATGATGATGATGATGATGATGA